>OX454417.1:35150365-35556983 GCA_949715475.1 Microchrysa polita | reverse complement strand
CGCCCGCGATTAAGCTTTCATTACAAATTCTTAAAAACAAATGTGTAGAAATGTGAAAGTCATTAGGATACTTCGACAGCAAATGAAACACGAAATAAAGATCATTTTACTTTGGAAAATGAGGCTGGTAATGAGTTGAACTTCCGTAAAATGATATGAGGTCAAAAAGTCTATCCGGGATAGAATTGTATAGGTTTTTAAGATAATTTAAGATAATTTCTTCTCATTTTCCCCTAATCGCTTACAGAAGCTCCTCAGTGCTATTTAATTTTCGTATACCGGTATAGATCTCCTTTGTCCTTATACTTTTTGATGATATTTAGATCTAGGGAGTATGGTAGTCATTCCATAATGTTGACGGATTGGTCTTGCTTGAAACCAATCTTTTATCAGCTGTGTTTCATAATTGGGGTCATTATCTTGTTAAAATCTTATAGGAGTGGCATGGAAAATGTCAGTAATCTTAGGCATTACATTAGAAAGAATATTTTTAAAAGTTTGGGTGTCCTGAATACCTCTGATTGATAACTAATAAAGGTTATGAAAAGACCTTCCTAGATCTAAATATTATCAAAAATTTTTAGGGATGGATGATGTAGAAGATCAATAACATTAGACGACAGTTTACCAACACTGAAGAGCTTCTGTAAGCGAGTAGAGGAACTTGGGACGAAATTAATTTAAATTACGCTCAAAACCTACACAATTCAATACCGGATAAAATCTCTGGGCTGATATCACTTAACGGAAGTTGAACTCATAACTAGCCACATTTTTCAAAGTAAAATTATCTATTTATACCGTTATTTTGGGTTTTACTGCCTATGGAACTGAACGATCTTAATGACTTTCACATTTGTACTGTTGTTAAGAATTCTCGTAAGAAAATCCTATCGGGACTCCGGAGTTGAGACTTTCGGTTATTAAAATAACAAGCAGGCTACTGAAAATATTGTTACCAACTTTGAAAAAAAAAATACCGTTATCACTTACCGAAATATAGCGATTTTTCAAGATCCTATTGATTGGGAGTGTATCAAGCTGCAGGGACGTAGCCAGGATTTTGTTTCGGGAGGGGTCCAAATATTGCCCCCGTACTATTTTTTTGTTTTCTATAAATTTGATGAAAACGATTTCAACCTTTAAATTGAAATTATGGTCTGTGTTATTAGGTTAATTTTAACAGGGTAGTACACTAAGAATTACTACAAGATTCCATGTGTCCCGAAAGAAATAAAGGGGAAGTCCTCTTCGAAATGAACAGTGTGATTTTGTGAAATATGTGTTACTGGAGATCTTTTGCTAGAACGGTACAGTATTTAATAGCAAAGATTCTAAATTAAAAAACGGGAAAGGCTTTTTCGGGGTTTGTTAGGAGCACCGAAAGGAAGATTTAAATTTATGGTTATTTCACTAGGGTCCATCGTTAGAAAAAATATATATTAGAGCTCCAACCAGTGGCACAACTTGGATCTTATTCTGGAAATGGCTAAGGCCACCCATGTTACTGGACATTTGAAGCTGCTGTCGCAAGTTGATGGTGCTATTTTCCAGTAATGATGCTATACGGTGGTGTTTCTATATAGTTCCCGTTGCTTTCATAATAATTTTTGGTGCAAATTTTTGCGTATTTTAGCGTCGTAAGAACACGAGTCGAGAATCACTCTTTTCAGCATTGTGGTTGACGAGGGAGGGTTTAAATGTATGTCACAACGGTCTACAAGTTAGATCAAGGCGCGCAGCCAGATTTTAGAAAAAAAGGCATGGAAAATGCAAAAAAGGAATTTATGCATAAACAAAATCTGGGCTGGTGTTGCGCTAATATCTTCCCAGGTAAAGAAAAAACATTGGGATCACTGGTAGGCAGAACTCAAACTTTTGTAGTTCTTATTTTCAAATTTTCTTTTCACAATTTCTCGGTCTACCCCTCCCGTTGTTGCGCCACTGTTTCCAACTAATAATAGGGCAAATTATTGATTTTGGCTTCATGTTTCACAATCTTGGTCATCAGCATGATTTAAATGCCCAGTTTCCCTGACACCAATAAAGTTATAAAGTTGTATTTGGAATATTTCGGAATGTGGCGGGGCTACAACGGATGTTTTTCTATCTGCGGTGTTTTTTTTTTGCGTGCGTGGAAAGAAATCTGGGATTCGAACTTAAGTTCGTGGCATTTGGGCTGGAATGGGGAGCCCAGAGAGTAAAAGCAGGACATATCCACCTAAAGAGAGATGTCTGGCCACCCTATCCCATGCACATTTTTAAATGACTAATATATTAATTTAGCCATAGGTGTAAGCTGGAAATATCGACTATGTTGCATTCTGGATTTTTTAGCAATGCTCAGGCTAAACTATTGTTCATCGCATTCTGAAATTATTTCTTAACAACATTTAGGACCTCAGCAGCGGAAAGTTCAAAACCCCAAACTCTTAGGCAAATTAGGATAAATAATAACGAGAATTCTGTACCGAATGCGATTAGTAATTTTCTACACATAAAATTAGTAGTGTTCAGCCGCATCACTATACTAGCGGCACTTTCAACTAAGCTAACAATTTGAAAATATTGATTAAACTCTGAAATCGACTGCTATTTAGGTGAATGAGTAATGATGTCTAAATAAATAGCGGAGCTAAGAAGACGTCAATCTTTTTCAAAATTATGTTATCAAAACGCTGACTCCGATTATTTCTGCAAACATTTCGGGAGGGGTCCGGACCCCATGGACCCCTCCCCTGGCTACGTGCCTGTCAAGCTGGATATAGTGAAAAATCACCCAAAACTATAATAAATATTTTAGTTTTCCACGAGTGAAACCTGTGTATTGGGACGCAGTCTCCGCACCCCCGTCAGTTACGAGTGGCCACTTGCTGTTGTCCATTTGTCCGTGCTGGAAACTATCACGGTCATGCATTTCGCGGCAGTATATGGAGCGACAAAGAAGATGTCTGGTTAGTTTTCCAGACTACAGTCCCAGCAGCAGGAAATTTTACGTAGTGCTTGGAATCAAACTCGCATTTTTACGCCTTCAAGCATTGTATAGAGCAGTGTTTTTATACCCTTCGCATGAAAGGGTATATTATGTAACTTTGTCATGAAGTTTGTAACGCCTAGAAATAAGCATCTCCGACCATATAAAAAGTATACATATATGATCAGCATGACGAGATGAGTCGATCGGACGATGTCCGTCTGTCTGTCTGTCCGTCTGTCGCAGCGCGTTTTGCTTGGCCACTATAAAAGCTACGAAGCTGAAATTTTACACACGTGCTTGTTATCGTTGCAGGCTCTTTGTATGTTTGATTCACCCAAATTGGATCACTGGGTCATGGGGCTGCCATACAAACCTAGCCCCCCAATTTGAGTTCTTCTAAAAAAAACTTTTTTATTTGTGTACTAATTTCAACCAAATTTCACACAAATGTGTTTCTATTGATAACACAAAACATTTGTAAGAATGGATCAAATCGGACAATGGGGTCACGGGGCTGCCATACAAACCCAATTCCCCAAATTAAGTTCTTCTAAGAAAAACTTTTTTATTTGTGCATCAATTTCAACCAAATTTCACACAAATGTATTTCTATTGAAAACACAATATATATGCAAGAATGAATCAAATCGGACCATGCGGTCATGGGGCTGCCATACAAACCCAACCCCCCAAATTAGGTTCTTCTAAGAAAACCTTTTTTATTTGTGCACCAATCTTAACCAAATTTCGTAAAAATGTATTTCTATTGATGACATAAACATATCTAAGAATGGATCAAATCGGATCATGGCGTCATGGGGCTGCCATACAAACCCAACCATTTTGGTTCTTCTAAGAAAATTTTTTTTACACCAATTTCTCAAAACCTTGAATTAATATGTCTTTATCAAAGCAACTAAAAAGGTCAAAACAAATGGAATCGTACAAATAGAATGCTCCCGCATCCCCCAATAAAATTTTCTGAGTAGATATTTTTATTTGCCCACGTATTCCAACCAAACCCCAGACAGATATTGTTTTCCGACGTATCGGAATTTTTGTGAAGACACAAGGAAAAGAATGGGGGGGGGGGGGGGGGGTATTAAATACAAGTCGTAGGTACGCCCGAAAAAAAAACTTTTAGCCCAAGGGGAGAGAAGGGTATCCAAATTTCGGCCGCGCCCGAAATTAGCCTCGGTCTCGTTTTTTACTGCATTGATAAGGATTTTTTTCATCATAATCATCGACCAGGGGGTGCCACCGCCCCCCTGGCTACGCCCATGGGAACAGATAATGAGACGTTACTTACAACTTATAAAGCTGTCGGTCGTTCAATTTTAACCCTTCTGTCGGCACAAAGGTCTGGCCAAACCTTTGGCACTCTATTTTGGTCATAAAAGTATAGAAGATGAAATCGCAGCGACTTCATATTTCATGATATCCTAGAATAATATGTTTGGAAGCATTTTACAAAAATTTTAAAAAATTGGTTGAAGTTTTGAGTATGTTTTTGATGATTTTCAATTTATAGTGCTTTTTGATACCCAATAGGTCTGGCCAGACCTATAGTTTTTCCCCCCATTTTCGTCTTGAGGTTAAAAGTGGAAATAATAAATTATCTTAAAAATCTCCTATTTATAATGTAATAATGTCATTAAAATTCAATTTGTACGATAAACGAAAAAAATTTCTGAGATTTTGCTTTAAAAAGCAGTGTAGTTCGGAAATTGGGTACGCCTAATTTTATCCCGTCTTCTAACATCACCTAATCAACTGAAATTTTATTGTAGGAAATTCAAACGAGTTTTATTTCCTTTGTAATAGTATGAACTAAGTATAAGTGACCTACCATGGTGTTTCTTAATAGATTTAATTGAGATCTTTACGGAAAATTTAGAATTTAATGATTTTTGGGGTAGAAAATTCCCTATTTCTTTCTATCTATTTCCCCAAATTTGCAGACTAATATCAGGGTAAAGTCTACCAACAATGCGGCTAATATTTCCCCAAAGATATTGGAATTGGAAAATTCGATCAAACTTTCTGTACGGAAACGCAATGAAAAAAGAGAAGCAAAAAGTAGAAAAAAATAAGGGAGAAACATGTTTGTACTAATACCACCTCAAAATATGTCTCCTTAAAAACGCTTCTATTATATCTACAAATCCAATTTTAATGCTTTTATTGTTTATAAATGGCTGTAAAGAATGGGTAGAATGATTATACCGATAAAAATTTCACTTTTTCTAATAAATAAAAATGTTTTCTCAGTAGGTCCAGCCAGACCTATTGGGTATAGAATATGCATATTGTAGTAGGTGCCGACAGAAGGGTTAAACTATGCAGCACCCATATGGACAAACAATCTCTGCAACACCCAATAGAAACGGATTCAAATTTGCCAGAATCAGAATGCAGCTATGCGTACTGGATGTGTACGCATTACAAGATCACCTCACCAAGAGACAAAGCTGCTAAATCTGAAAACTCATAATGAGCTCCTCGTTAAGCAATATCTTGTTGGTTGTTAACGCAGTCAACACCCGAATTTCGATCTTATGAACAAAACCCCACCACCACGCATGTAAGACGTACGTTAAGGGACAAGGAAAGGGAAGCCCAAAGATTCAAAAGAGTTCCCCTCGATAACACGAACACTTACAAAGCAGTTTTAAAACAATTGCACATCAGCGACGTAATCAAAGCCACGAATGATCTATCCGAAAACCGTGTCCTTCGCACTTGACCACCGGATATCTCTAATGTTGAACAACACCTACAGCCACACGTACCACCTTGGCTAGGCTTAGCTCTGGATGGTGTTCCAGACCCAATTCATTTTGGTCCCACATGCCGCATCGATAACGTCATTGCAGACATTTGTCCAGCGTGTGGAGCCAGCCCGCACAAAGTGGACCATCTTTTCAATTGCACTGCCGCACCGCCCAGCACCCATTGCGCTTTAAGAAAATCCCATTGAGACTGCAATCTTCTTAGGTCTTGAACTTGAGGAGAGGATGCCAACCATATATGAATAACGACACTAGTTTCCCCCTTACTTGCGCCGCTACAACAACACACAAATAAAAAAAAGAAATCCATCCATAATAATGTCAATTTCACATTGTGCGTCATAATGAAATCTTTTGTATTTTCACACAATATAAAAATTACTGAAAAACAGTTTATAGTCAGTATTTAAATTAGAAAAATTGCGAAGGATAGGCATGAAGTTCCTGAACACTGGACAAAATAATAATGAGTTTATTTGCTTTGGAAGTCTCCTTTGACATATGTACACCCAGAAAAAAATTACTTTCATTAAAGAAAAATTAAATTTTGGCTATGATTTGGAGCCGATGTAATAACCTTTTTGGGACAATGATAGAAATATCATTGAAAATATGAAATGAATATCCTATGTAAAAATGTCATTGAATTTTATGAAAAAAATTGAAAATAATATTTCATAATTTTTTTTCTTAGTTTTTTTTTTTAATTGTGATTTATATTTTTATATTTTCACATTGGCATGACACCAGATGTGGAATGTTGTCAACGTTTCTAAAATCTTAACTATACTTGATACGCGGTGCAATACAAAATTAAAATGCATAGAGGCTATTCAGAATAATCATATGAATCAAAATCAATGAATTTGACTTACTTCATTCTAAGGCATTTGCTCCAATGAATTTGACTTACTTCATTCTAAGTCATTTGTTGCATTAGTTGTATGTGGGCATGTTTTAATTCTATTACTACTGAAATTTTCAATTCTATGAAAGTGTATTTGACCCAATGGCATTTTTAATTAATTATAATCAAACTTCATACGTTTAAAGAAACTTTATGTTTACTAGAAGTAAAGTAAAAATTTCATTGGGTTTAATACACGTTTTTTTTTCTGGGTGTACATAAAACTGAAACCTACCTTCAAGTTACCTGTCGCAAACTCGGTACTGACCGAATTTCATTTATAAAGCCATTTACAAATTTTCAAGGACGGAATTTTTCGGCCTGTACAAATTTTTTCATTCCTTTGTCGAACCGAAAATAAAGTACACCCTTCTCTTTTTGTATCAAAGTACCCCAGTGAAACAAAACTTCTTTGCTTGCACAACAATATGACTTTTTGCATCGTTGAACTTTGTTTAGGCCGCTTTCCCAATTAAGTCATGTAAACACAAAAGCTCCTGTTGTAAAGGCAACCTTAAAAATCATTTCGACATAGAGTACGTCGAAACCGTTAGAGTGTGTTAAAAATTAAGGCATAACAGATCCCGGCTATACATCTTACGTTTGAGAGCAAAGAAAACGTCATATTATCCTGTTGTGACAAACAAAACAGAGACCCGTGCGTGATGAAGTTGATTAGAATGTCGAGCAAACACTTTTAGCTACGAGTATATTTTTGCATGTCTGACAAAACATACGCATACAATTGTATGTACAAGTAATACACGAATAATGACAACGCGGACCAAAAAGGCAACCTTCATCCCTGAAAGATAAATTATTATCGGTCTCACTTAATCATGGCGAGGATAATTTTGGGTAAACCTCATTGACAATTTTCTGAAAGTTTGGCCGTGGATCATTACGCTGAAATTTATGAATTTACCCGTTGATTGTTGTTTAATTGCCATCATAAATATTTCATAAGCGATATTTGCGAAACAGAACGAGTCTCTTGTAACGTACGTATGAAATAAGCGCGAGTGTGGGTAAAGTATGCAAACAAATGTCCTTGAAAATTTATTGGGGATGGAAAATGAAGATAAATGCCAATGGAAGTACGTAATAAGGTCAATTTTTGGTTGAATTGGGTGAATATGAGGATTATAATAATGAGGACATTATTCGGATAAATAAACTTCTTGCTGGACGATCTTCTTGTTTTCCTTCTTTAAACATTTGATTTGAATAAATTTATGTGTAGGGTAGTTCTTATGCTTATGGCGATGTTTAAAATTGTTGTTGTTGCGAGAGAGTTACGGACGGTAGTCCAACTGGCAACCATTGCTTCACTGCAATTTCAAGCCTCCCCGGGGCGGATCACACTCGATCGTTCTTCAAACGGTCGAGAGTTGCCAAAACGCCTCCTAAAAAGAGCCTCCAAGGTGTCGATGCAGGAAGGTTGTGTATATCTGTGGATATGTAAGGACTCGATGCATATATTTGTTTCGTCTTATTGGGACATCTCGGCGCGACAGCTCTCAATACTACTAATACGCGCCGGTATTGAAACAAATCCTGGCCCAGTAAGGGTATCGATATGTAGTGTCTGTAATCAACGTATCGATTCGCATGCCAGGTCACTTCAGTGTAGTTGCTGTTCGGAGTGGGTTCATTTTAGATGCTCAAGATAGAGAAGGATCATATGTTGTAGCAGTTCGTAAGTTTACTGGGCAGCCTCGAGTAACACCAGTCCCCTCCTCACCACCATTGCCCCTACTCCCCCCCAACAATGTGATCTTGAATAATAGACAAAGCTTGACAGCAATTTTTACACCGGTGTCCATACTGAAGTTAAACTGCAATGACATTGTTGGTAAAATATCCGAAATTACACACTTACACACGTCTCTTAGCGTCGAAGGTGAATACTTGTGTTCTACTGTTGTGCCCTTTCCAATCCCACAAAATATAAGGGCATTATAGTGATTGATAAGCTTCGGCAAGAAAGCAATCCTCTTCACTGCGCGAGCCAGTTCAATACACAATTAATTGAACATCTCAAGTCTGATGGGCGCAAGTGCAAAATTAGAAGAGGATTCGCAGACGTATTGTTGACAGTGTACCATTGTACACTGCGCACCAGGTTAAGAAAGTCATTGGGAATGCTCCAAGACCCTCGGATTCGATGGCATTTCGATGGCGATGCTAAAACATCTCGACCTTCCCGCTATTGAGTACTTCACAGCGGTCTTAAACTTGTCGATCTCCACGCTTGCTATCCCTGATATCTTGAAAATAGAATGTATAGTTCCATGTCATAAGCCAGAGAAAAGCGCTAAACTCCGTACATCCAACAGACCGATAACTATATTAACACCTGCCGCAAAGACGCTGGAGGCCCTTATTTTCCCCCATTCTTGTAGCTCATGCTAAGCTAGAACCTCATCAGCATGGCTTCAGGACGATGCATAGTACGAACCTGGACGCGAACACTATACGCGTCAGAGATGGGCTAAATCAAGCTACTCCGTGCCATAAAACCATCTTGGTGGCAATTGACCTATCAAATGCGATTCATAAGTTCAATCACGCTTTTATCAAACCTCCTAAATATGCATATTTCTGCACAAGCAATTCGTTGGATTGCTATCTATCTAGGTGGTAGGCAATCCTTCACTGAGTTTCGGGACAAAGGTACTAAGCTTAGGAAAATCAGATTGGGTGTCGCACAGGGCGGGGTACTGTCCCCCACCCTGTTTAACATCTATATGACAGGTCTTCCAGAACACCACCAGAAGGTATTGAAGTGATTTCACATGCTAACGACTGTACCGTACTCGCCACGGGAGCGGATAGGGATGATATGCGCCTCCTCATTAATTGTTGTCTAGCACGATTACAAGCTTTTTTCCAGGGCAGAAATCTCAGCATTTCATCGTCAAAAACTTCTGCGACGTTTCTCATCACCTGGTCAGGAGATTCTCGGTGGTCGGTTGAGGTATGTATTCGCAACAGACCTGTTCCTACTGTAGCTAATCCTTTCCTAAGATTCTCGGGCTAGAGAAGATGATGACTTCAGCATATGGCGCTGAAGCGGTTTGCGAAAAGATACGTAGTAGGAACAAAATTCTTAAGCTTTAGCCGGTAGCACCTGCGACAAAATTAAAGAAACCAAGTGGGGAGTGGAGCAGCGGCTGATTTTGCTGCTCCAGTTTGGTTGCATAGTTTATGTAACACAAACTGGAGTAAAAGCCAAGTTTTCCAAAATGCTGCTCTACGCACAGCCACATGGTGCCCTCTGATGTCTGCCCAGGATCACTTACATCAGGAGACATATTTGATGCCAATATGTGACCACAATCGCTTACTTTCAAAACATTATAGGTTGCTATCGTGATCTCATGAACCGAATTCCTCTGCCACGTCATATCAAACGTGGTCTACGAGACCTTGAGAGAGAGGTCCAGGGATACAAACGGGATCCTTTCGATAAAGAAACATACCGGGCCGCGATTGCAATGATTCACACTGACGAAGTGAGTCGGTCTATTGCGAGTTTAGGTACGAATAGAGTACTCTCAGCACTCCAACCACCAATTTCGCCCAAGGATATTAGGCTCCCGAGAGCCACCAGAATCATTTAATTTGTATCAATGCCCAGCTGCGCCCACTCATCTTACCCCATTATCACTATGGGAAAACCCCAGCACAGCAGTTACGTTCCTGTCCCTAGCGACAACGGACGAGAACAATGACGAACCATAAAGCTAATCCATATAGATGCAGAGCGGCTCACACTTTTCTGTACCGCTAAAAGAAGAAGAAGGTACGGACTTTAAACTTAGGCCAAAGTTCAGGCGATATTCGTTGCGAACTCGCCCAGGGCAGTCACTTGCAAGGTGCCACCACCCTCCAATACCTAATCTTTACTTTCCAGCTGTCAGCTGTGGAAAGGAACTCACTATCAAGGGGCCTACACCCAACTTTTGAAATGCATACCTTTACATATTCCATATCTAGGGAACGGCTGTCGGACAAAATATTAATACCATAGCAGGACAAAAATCCTTAGCCTGACTGGGAGCCCCACTCTACCCATAAGTATAAATGGACAAGTTGTAGAGGGGTGGACGAATTTGCCTACTTAGGTAGCATTGTTGCTGTTGATGGCGGAACCCACAGCTGACATCGTTCATCGCATTAACCAAGCCAAGTGTGCTTTCGGCATGTGGTGTAGTCCAATCTCTGACAAAGCTGTTATCTCAGTGTTAATACCAAACTAGGGCCGTTTCGCTACCTCGTTTGTTCAGTAACAGTACTAGTCTCGTCTTCCAAAAAATCAAATTGCCTATTCAAGATAAAATAGGAAATGGGTAATTAGGTATATCAATGCAATTACGGCAAATCCCGCTATAAAAGAAAAAGCCTTTGTCTGAAATTGTTAAACTAGTGCTTTGTCCTGACTGGATCCTATCAAAATCATGGATTGAAACGAGCACACCTAGCTAGAGTATATTGAAGGGAAGCAATTAAATTTTATCATGTCAATTGCTCCTTACCTTAAAAGTTCAAAATGCATCTTCCACAGAGTTAAAAAACAAAGGGATGGTTTAAAAATTTGCCGTTCCTCAATACCTGCCGCTACGGACAGTTGTCCAGGTTGCCCATATGGGAAATCCAGCCCTGGCCATATAGATACAATGCGAAAAAATTAATGAACCAGTACTATAAGTACTAGATTTAGGTTATATGATAAGCAATGATGTAATAGATTTAAGTTGACATTCAATAAAGGCAGTCACTGTCAAACATATAGAACATGGCGCAGTCGGGAAATCCAAGTTGTCCAAGATATAATTCGTTCGTCTAGTGAAAAAATAAGAAAATAATAAAAATCCAGAGTGGCATAAAAAACCAAAAGTGTAAGAAAACTGTAAAAGAAAAATTATAATTGTGTGTGCAGTGATCACAGCAATACACCCGGATTTGTAACACAAGTGTGCAATGGACTTCAAAAGGCCGCCTCCGTTAAAATTAACGGGAAATTTAAGTGAGGAGTGGCGCAATTTCATACAGCTATATGAAATATTTGCAACAGCCACTAAAACCGACAAGGAGGACGAAAGGGTCCAAGTAGCTCGATTTCTGAGCGTGGCGGGCGAAGAAGCCGTTCAACTATATAATAATTTTAACCTAGACGAACAATCGAAAAATGATTTGCCAATCATTCAAAAGAAATTCGAAGACTTTTGTAACCCTCGAACGAATTTAATGTATGAGCGATTCAAGTTCTATTCGAGAAAACAAAAAGATAGCGAACCCTTCGATCATTTTATGGCTGAAATAGTTCAAATGGCTAAAACATGCGACTTTGGATTGCAAAAGGATGACATGATAAGGGACCGCATCGTGCTTGGCGTGAACGACAAAAATCTGCAATCGCAATTAATAAAGACGGACAACTTGAATCTGACGAAGACGGTGGAGATGTGCCGAATATCTGAGATTACCCAGTCGCAGACAAAGGACATGCAGACGCAACATCAAGATATTTTAAGTATACATAAGACAGTAGAGCGAAAAAATAAAAATAATAATATACTTTCAGATCAAAAGAACAAAAAACAACAAAAACATTCCAATGTAAAAAGTGTGGCACCAACCACGGGATTAAGAACTGCCAAGCATTCGGTAAAACGTGTTACAAATGTGGCAAATCGAATCACTTTGCGAAATAGTGTCGGCTGAAGTAAGCGAAAGGAGAAGAGAGTAATATTGTAGTAAAATCAAATAGTCATAGTGATGTTAGTGATGTTAGCTTTAATAAATTTTACGTTGATGGTATAATAAATTCAGAAGCTGGACAGAAACAATGGCTCGAAAATATAAAAATTAATGACCACTGGGTTAATTTCAAATTGGACACAGGGGCGGAAATAAATACGCTGCCAATAGATGTCTGCAAAACTATAGACGTTATTTCTGAAATTCAAAATTCAGAGATAAGGTTAGAGGCTTACGGTGGCTCGGCAGTGAAAAAAATGGGAGTGGTGACGGTACAAGTCAGATATAAAAGCGTTGTAGGCAACATTCAATTTGTGGTAGTAGAAAAAGGTTCAAAACCTATACTAGGTTTGGAGTCTTGTGTTAAATTAGGGCTTGTTGCTAGACTAAACGAAATGGAAGTGACTAATAGGGCAAGTTTTGCAGAGAAAAATAAAGATATCTTTAATGGAAAAGGAACGTTTCCAGAAAAATGTAATATTAAATTGATTGAAAATGCAGTTCCAACACACAAACCTCCTAGACGTATTCCATTATCGTTGAGGGAATCAGTGAAAAAAAAACGATTAGTGACATGGAAAACAGGAACATAATTTCAAAGCAAACTGCTCCAACTTCGTGGACCCATAATATGGTTGTAATTGAAAAGCCAAATAAAAGCTTGCGTATATGTTTGGATCCTAGGGATCTTAATAAATATATACAATATGAGCATTTTCAAATCCCAAAAATAGAGGATTTTATGTTAGCGATGAATGGGTTCGAGTATTTTACAGTTCTCGACCTAAAAGAAGGATTTTGGCAAATGGAGTTATCCGAAGAGAGCAAAGACTTAACCACTTTTAGCACACCATGGGGATCATATCGCTTGAATGTTTTACCTTTCGGGATAAACATTGCACCAGAAAGATTTCAAAAGCTTAATACGAAATATTTCGGTGACCTGCCAGGTACGTTTGTGTATATTGATGATATTATCCTTCGGGCGGGTGCAATGCATCTGACAGATTAAGTGACCAGTTTTTGTTGCGCCAATCAGCGATATGAAAAGGGAGAGATCTGAAACTCACAGTAGCTTAATCTTTATCGATCATCTACCCAAAGAATTTTTCAGTTTCTATCTACCATATGTCTGAGGGGCGGGAGGGGGTGAAATAATCTCTCAGATGTATTGCGCCCGATGGTGTTATTTTTTCTTTTCTATGAAAATTTCCACTCGTTATACTCATCACATTGCGTAATAATGTTGTGTTGACTTTTAGGCTCACCAAATCGTTCAATAGTATGTTTTTAGTAAAATAAGATTACATTTTTTAAGCGGTCGAGTTGTTGGAGGTTTTTTAAATATTGAAGCGATTGAAAGCGGAATTTTCTTCGAAAATTGAAAATGTGAATGGTATCAAACTTTGTGAGACAGTATTTAATTCTAAAATTTCGTAGAACTGTTTAAAAAATATAATGCAACAATAAATTAGAGTGTAAAATATACAGAAACTTAGTTTCATAATATTTTCTGCACTTAATCTGTCAGATGCATTGCGCCCGATCGTGTGAGGATTAGTATTGCGCCCGCCGGAAGGTTATTGTAGGTGGCAGGAATATAGAAGAACACAATAGGAACTTAAACAATATTGTGAATAGAGCGAGGGAAATTAATGTTAAATTCAATTTGAATAAATTGCAATACTGTGTCAAGAAAGTGAAGTATTTAGGGCATATGGTGAGCAAGGCAGGCCTTGAACCAGATCCAGATCGTGTGCAAGACATAGAGGGTATTAAGTCGCCTATAAACAGGAAGGAGCTCGAAAAAATTTTAGGTACTATAAACTATCTCAGAGCCTTCATACCCAACTTATCTAATATAAATGCACCCTTACGGGCTTTGCTGCGTAAAAACATAGAGTTTGTATGGACTCCTGGTCATACAGAAATCTTAAATGTGACAAAGTCAAAAATAAAAGAATATACCATATTACATTCTTTCAACCCACTAAAGGAAATATTAATACAGACAGATGCATCCAAAGATGGGTTAGGATGTTGTTTGCTACAAGAAAATAAACCGGTATGCTACGCATCTAAGAGTCTCACAAGCACCGAAATTAACTATTCTCAGATAGAGAAAGAGCTTCTTGGAATAGTTTATGCGTGCAATAAGTTTCATAACTATATTTATGGGATGCAGGTAACAATTCACACAGACCACAAGCCGCTGGTATCTCTAATAGAAAAAGAAATCTCTCAAGTTCATTCGAATAGAATGAAAAGCATGAAAATAAAGCTTCTTAAGTACAAACTTAAAATTAAATATATACCAGGGAAAGACTTGCATGTGGCCGATCTGCTGTCTAGAAATGCCACAGTAGATAATACAGTGAGCACAGAATCACTAGGTACGAATGTTATACACGAGATTAGTATGAATAGTGAACAAAAGAAAAAACTTCAAAAAGCTACCAAGGATGATGATAATTTCATGGAAATTCATAAGCACATTCAAAATGGTTGGCCAGTATCCAAAAGTAAATTGTCAGATCCTATAAGGACGTATTGGGTCATAAAGGACAAACTATTCTTTGAGGATGGATTGTTGTTTTACGACAACAGACTTTGTGTTCCTCAAAGTTTAAGAAATGAAACACTTCAGTTGTTACATAAGGTTCATTTGGGTATCACAAAAACTAAAGCAAGGGCTAAAATATTATTTTATTGGCCTAGGATGAACGATGACATTGAGCTCATCATAAGCAAATGTAGAACCTGTGAAAAATTTAGGGCAGCAAATCGCAATCAGCCAATGATTAAGTATCCAATTCCGAAGTATCCGTTTCAAAGGGTTGCATGTGACATAGCAGAATGTTGTGGGAAATCATATTTAGTTTTCCAGGACTATTATTCGAAATGGATCGAAGTGAAACAACTTGCAGACAAAACTGCACTAAGTGTTATAAAAGCACTAAGAAATATATTCTGTACTCATGGAATTCCTGAAGTAGTAATTTCAGATAACCAACCGTTCAATTCATATGAGTGCATACAATTCGCTAAAGACTTTAATTTTGAATTTATATATACCAGTCCAAGGTATCCTCAAGCAAATGGACTAGCGGAAAAAGCTGTCCATATAGTAAAAACACTAATGAAAAAAGCTAAAGAGGAAAACCGTAGTTTTGAAGTGATGCTTTTAGAATATCGAGCAACACCAATTACTGGTATTTGGTATTCTCCAGCACAATTAGCATTCAGTAGAAATATTAGAACGGTTCTACCAATTAAACTGGATTTGCTTTTACCAAAATGTTGTGAAAATGTTGAAAGTAAACTCGCAGAAAGACAACATCAAATAAAGAATGAATACGACAAAAGAGCCAATAGAAAGGAAATGAATTTATTACCTGGCCAGAATGTAGTACAGGAAAACCCCGTTATACGTCACCTCGTTATAAGTCATTCTGCTTTTACGTCGTTATCAAATTTATACCATGTTTCACATTGAGTCTATGGTTCCCCGCTTTTACGTCGTTGTATTTTGTCACAGAAATTCCAAATTAGACAAAACAATAAATTTAATTCTGAGAACCCGCGTGGAATGAAAAGGGTTCCAAAATCGTCTCTGCCAGTTTTTTTTTCGATCAAATGAAAAAGGATGGACAACTTCCAGTTTATTTGTGGAATGGTTTCAATATTTTTTTCCCCTCTGTAGAGAATTTCTACCAGCAGAGAAACTTGTCACAATTCGATTACTTCTGGACAATGTGGCAGGACGTCCACAAATTGTGAACGACATGATTTTTTTTACCTCTGAATAAAACCCCTTTGCTGCAACCCATGGATGATGGGGTAATATCGACGTTCAAGGCGAATTATCAACGATGCACATTCGCCAACTAGTCGAAACTATCAATGAAAAGGTATCAAGTGAGACTTCAGCCTGAGATTACTGGCGATCCTTTGATATCATTATAGCAATAAACTTAAAGACTGCTTGGAATGAAGTGCAACAAACCGCAATGAATGGAGCCTGGAAAAATCTATGACCTGATTGCATTATTACTTATTACGAGTAACAACAACGATATAGGAGAAAACGCCGAAGAGGAATTCTGGCAAGTAGCGAAGCAAGTTGGTTTCTTATCAGTCGCAAGTTATCGCATAACGCAGCAATATCGACTGAGGAGCTCGCACACACACGGAGAATCCTAATCTATTTTTTTTAGATTTTCATTCTGTCAAAATCCAAGAAAAGGTATCAGTTTGACAGAACGAAAATAAAAAAAATGGATTCTGGTTCTCGGTGTGTGTGCGGCGTTACAACTGCTCGATTCGTCGGAAAATGAGCTCGACACTGGAGAAGTCCTTGAAGAGTCTGCTACCGAGTAAGATCCCGAAGATGCGGACAAGTCATTCACAAAAACTCGACTTGCCGAAGCTCTTAAGCAATATGAGGAGCACATGCTCATGCTAGACGTTAAACCAAGTGAAATGGTCAACCAAGAAATAATACCGCGCAAAGAATTGAATAGGGAAAAATGTTCGACAAAGGACCATGGAGGAGTTTTTTAAACTTCCAAATAAAAATTGTTGATGCCAAAAGCGTTTTATGTAAATGAACCCACTTTACTCATTACTTGAATACAATGAAGCTTCATAATTACTGCTTATTCGTATGCCTGTTTTGACGATTCATTATTGTAGACTTGCAACAGGAGTTTATTGCTTCGATATACGTCGTTTCGACTTACATCGCATATTTTTGGAAACAATTAACGACGTAAGTCGGGGTTTTACGTCTATATACAGTAAAACCCCGACTTACGTCGTTAATTGTTTCCAAAAATATGCGATGTAAGTCGAAACGACGTATATCGAAGCAATAAACTCCTGTTGCAAGTCTATAGGCCAGTCAATAAACCGAAAAATAAGGCGTTATGTCGCAAAAAATTGCTCGGCTCTGGTTTTTTGGGATATTGTTAGGATAGATACCAGAAGTGTACCACCAAGTTTGCAACTTCGAAAAACCTGTGCTAACCCCATGACCCTCAAAAAACCTCAAAATTTTCGGACTTTTTTCATATTTTTGTTTGTAATTTATAAAAGGTGCTTCCTACAAGTAAGTTGTCCACTGCACTGTTAAAGCTAAGAAAATCTTCTTTAATTTGAGTGTAACCCCAGCTTTGTAGGCGCAAAGGATCCCAAGATACAGCACTTTAAAAAATGTGATATTCTTTATAGCCACTTACAATATCACATTTGAATACACTATATGAGCTTCATAACATTAAAGTAACTAACTATAAAGAATGTAGGCCGCCGGAAAATCGGCGAATATATAATCGCTCTCCGAACATGTATGGATGTAGGTATTAGGATGGCAGTGCTGCGACGCGCGAGCGTCTGAGGCGAACGAGTGTTGAGACTGGGAGGGTGGAAAATTGATTGATTACATACTTAGGAAAAAAAAGTGCCAACTTTGGGAGTTCGGATAATAGAGGGTTCGGATGATGGAGGTTCGAATAATCGAGGTTCTACTGTAGTTTGTTTGTTTTACATACAGCACATTGAAAAAGAGGGGGGGGAGGTTAAACCCCTTGACCCCCCCCCCCCCTTATCTACGCCACTGTCACGTGCTATAAAAGCGATTTAAAATATAAATACAAATTGATACTAAGTTACACTGACTCCCAATATAATAATTTCCACGCCACTGCTATTATGAATGACTCTATCCTTATAAAGGGTGGTCCAACGTGAATGCAAGAAGTTAATTGTTAATAAAACAAAAAGTTTTTAGAGAATTATCTAATTTTATTTTTATTATGATAGAAGGATCTATGGCAATTATGTGTGAAACAAAATATCGGCCAAATGCTCGCCATGGCTACGGTGGCATACTTCTATCCGATGGTCTATATTTTCATTGACTCTGAGACATAATTGAGGTTGAATATCGTTAATGTGCTGAATTATCTCATCCTTTAGCTCTTGAATTGTTTTTGGCTTATTGACGTACACTTTTTCTATTAAACATCCCCAGAGAAAGAAGTCCAACGGTGTGAAATCACATGATCGTGGCGGCGAATTAACTATCACCAAGACGAGAGATAACACGGCCATTGAATTTCTCGTGCAAAAGAGCCATTGTTTCGTTGGCTGTGTGGCAAGTGGCCCCATCCTGGTGGAACCACATATCGTCTAGGTCCATATCCTCGATTTCTGGCCACAAGAAGTCCGTTATTTGGTCGATTATGTTGACAAAAAAAATCACAAAGTGCACGAAAAGCATTTTGATTTGAACGTCCATTTTCGTAAAAGGCTTCAACGACCTTAACGCGCTGCTCAATTGTGTACTTCTCCCTGGTTGCTTTTGCCAAACACTGAAGACAAAAAAATGTCTAATAAAGTTGGGCGAGAAACTTACCGTTAAGGTATGACACTCAATTAACATCGTGCATTCTAGTTGGACCACCCGTTATTTTCTTGATCTAAGGTATGACGTAGCTAGTTGGTCCAAGCTATCTTTTGTGCAATAAAATGTATCCTCCGTGCAACAGATTCACTTAAGTCTCTAAAAGCATTCGAAATTTCAATTTATTTTCAAGAGCCTATCTTTGAACTTATTTAAGGATATAACCATTAATAGTGAAAAGGTAAAAAGAAAAGAATTACTGACGACAGAATTTCCTGTATCTCATCCTAAGACACTTGAGACACTGAAATGCTGATGAGTAGCAGAATAGACATAGGCCACAAACAAAAGACTTTGCTTTTCAACTTCCACTTAGAAGAGGATCATCTCCTCTGAGAGCCGGATATTAACATTGAGGACGACTTAGTTGAAAGTATAGTAGTAGTATCTATCTACTCGTAGTCGTAGTTATATTTGAACATTGTCGGGTAAACGTTAAACGCTTTGTCATATTCCCACTTGAAAAGTGCTTAAAAGCAATTTGTCGTGGAAGTCGTAGACACCGTGGCGTGACTATAGCATTTAGCATTCATCTTGTGAAATGTCTGAAAGTGGAAAAGTCTTAACAGGTAGAAAGAATGTTTAGAAAATTTAGCAATTTTAGGAGCTTTAATTTAATATGTAGTTTATTGATTCGATGTTTTGGCTTTTTTGTTTGTATAAAATTATGTTCACTTTTAATCTTAATTAGAACAAGGATATGACATGTATACTCACTTCATGGAAACGTTAAACATCGAGTTGTCTTTTCTTCTGTATGAATGGGGAGGAACGAATTATGGTACTTTAATCCCATTTTGATTAATGACCAACCGTAGTCCACTTCCGATTCCCCACTATGAAAACATAAATTCATTGTATCCTGTTCAAAACCCATCGATTCTTACTATGGCTACCTTCACTATGGGTGACTTGACAATTTCCTCTGACGAAGGACCCATCAAATTATGTGACTTAATTTTATGCTTGGCTTCATGCTGTCATCGTTGCAGACAACGGTTCAGTAACATCGCATTTTCGGATGGTTTTGTTATTTTATGCCTAAAATTAAAAAAATAGAGTATGCTAAGAAAAAAATATTTAAATTTGGTTCAATATATAGAATCTCTTGGTGGTTTCGTATAGTGTTATTGAAAGTGTAGGTACATATTGAAAAAAAATAATAAGGCTATTTTTTAAAGTAACTGATAGTGAAAGTACTGACAAAAACGAATCTTCAAACATAATTCCAAAAACATGTTAGAATGCTTCATACCATAATATAAAGCTTCTGCAATCTTACTACCCTAATCTGAAGTTTCCATTCTTGTGACAATGCCTCGTTTTCGTAAAATTCAAATTATACAACATACTGCGAGTTTCATTACACATTCTAGGTATTCACTTTCGAATGTTATATTTATTGAGCGTGTTTAATTACACATTTGCACATCGGAAAATGAAATCCAATTTCATGAGTACATCAATCTGCTGGAATGTTAATGCCGAACATAAATAGAAATGATGCTGAATTGAAAATGTATTTCGAAATCAAAGTGAGAGGTGGTAATCACATTCCCTTTGGTCAACTTGATGCTATACAAGAGTATCCTAGATTTCAATGGAAACCTCAGCGTGTACGTGCAAATATTCCAGAAGCTACGTGAAATCTGATATTAGCCTATGCAGGTTCGATTTTATTGACAGCGTGTTAGATGCGGGATAGTAAGGGGTTTTCCGCGTTTGTGGCTTTACGAACAATCGAGCAAGAATACAGAATAGGCTGGTTGAAGAGACTAAATCAATAATACGACATTGGAAATGCTGTAATTAGCAAATTGTCGTTGTTTTATAAAACAAATTATACATACTTATGCACTTATGGATATTTCGAGAATCGAAGTGAAAGTGCTTTTGCTACTTTTGTTTACTTCAAGAAGTGGTGAATAAGCAAGGCGGCTCCAATTTTCGAGGACCTCCCGAAACTTAACGCGTAGTCGCTGCCGTAGGGTATCACTCAAACTCAATCATCTGTCAAATGCTTGAAATTTCAACACCAAAAGGTTAATGCACCCAACACTTTTAGTACCTTTAAGGCCGCTTTTTTTTTTATGTCGATGTAAAGGTTTTAGGGGATAACCCTTTAATGCAAGCATAGCCTTCACGGGAGGGAAATTAGGGTAAGGGATCGAGGGGGTGGCGTGGCGAGGAAGTGCCGATGCACATTTAGTTTGAACTTTTGCACATCATAATTTTCTGGGAAAACTGAAGATGGTAAGTTATTCCACATTCTAATTGATCGAGTAAGGAAGGAGTCGAAAAATTTTACGGTGCAGCTGTTCCTGACTTCTAGTGTATGCTGGTGGGCACGACATGAAAGTGGTTTGTGATGAGATTGCAAGGTCTGGAATAAGGTTGTATATTTCATTCGAACAACGGTGATTTGATTATAATACCGATAAAATAATGTTAGGCAACTTATGTTACGTCTGTGCTCAAGAGATTCAATTCGAGATGTAATAGATTGATCACCAATAATTTTAAAAGCCTTGCGTTGTACTTTATCCAGCATAGACAATGCAGTACTGCCTGCGCCAGCACAAATATGAAAATTATATTCCAGTCGAGGTCTTATGTGGCTTTTAGAAATTTGGGCTAGATCATTGGCAGAAAAATATTTTTTACACCTATTTAAGAACCCAATGTGGTCGAATATATGATCGGTCCATTTAAGTTTGCATGAGATGCTAGTACCAAGGATGTTTCTGTTTCTGTTCAGAAGTTACAGCCAGTGATGTGGCAAACAAAAAATTCAAAGGGGGTGGGGAGAATAAGCGCAAACGGGATTATTTTCTGGAACATTTTGGATAGAGTAAAATGAATTGGCGGCTGCAGAGCATGTTGCGGTTCACGTTGGGCTGAAAATGTGATAATACTTTAGCTGTATCCGTACGACAGCTTCCAAAGATTATCCTTAATTTCCTGCTCATGGACCAATCGCCAGTTACAATATGCCGCAGTGTTTCAAACTTTATTAATTTGAATAATCAAATACAATATATGTAATTTTGGCGGGCTTTGCGGGCGTCTGCTGATGTGGCCTTTCCAACGACAAGTAAAGAAGTGACTTAACAATTTCATGCAAAAATTTATGACACAGTTCTATTATACTACGCTTACAATCTTTCGTTAATTTTACTATAATCCAAAACTATTATATTTAATTATTAAAATATTATATTCGAATTGTGAACTGCAGTATAGACTACAAGATGGCAATATAATTAAATTTATAAATTGTCAATTTGAGAATCAATTGTGTCAATTTGTGTTTTGTTCTTAGAGAAAGTATAGCAAGCATTGCATGCTTAAGTCCAGTGTGACTTAATCTGTCAAATGTAATATGATGTATAATAAAGCAGTCATTCGAACAGTTACATTTGTCTTGTTAATACATGGCGCAGCCGGGGTCTCGTCAAATAAAAAGTTCATTAATAGTTTCGAAACGTAATAAAGTTATAAAAATTAGATATATGCAAATTAAAAGTATAAACAATATTTGCATAGAAACGGTGAACAAATTGTGAAAAGGGCACGGACTTTTTAGAAAAATTGTGATTTTGTTAAAACCGCATGGGTGTGGTGAAACGGCAATTTAAGACCGAAGTTTGTTAATAGTTCCGAAATGTTAAATTAATAAATATGCAAATTAAAAGTAAAAACAATATTTGCATTAAAACATAAAGTGGAACAGATTGGGAAAAGTGCACGGATTTCTGAGAAAAATAGTGATTTTGTGATAACCGCATGAGTGTCGTGAAACGGAAAATTAAAACCGACGTAAAACGACCACGCGGAAGACCCCCGAAAATAAAATTCATTAATACAAGAATGGATTTTGTGAAAAAAGTCGACGAGCTGAACCTTGAAACAGGGAATCTCGCAGAAAATTGGAAAGTGTTTTGGAGGAATTTCCAAATTTTCGCAACAGCAATTGAGCTAGCATCGAAGCCACAGGAAGTGCGCGTTGCAGTTTTTTTAAACGCGGCTGGGAAGGATGCTACGGAAAAGTTCTATACCGTTATAAGTATAGCAGAAGCAGATAGAAAGAATTACGACAAAGTGACAGAGGCGTTCGCAAACTTTTGTAAAGAAAGAACCAGCGAAGTGTTCGAATCGTTCGTATTTCACTCGAGGATGCAAAAACCCGGAGAACCATTTGACATGTTCCTTATGGATTTAAAGCAATTGGCCCAAAAGTGCAATTTTGAAAACGTTGACAGAATGCTAAGGGATCGAATTGTAATCGGTACGCAAAACAAGCGGCTTCAACAGAAATTTTTGGAGATGGAGAATCTTGATTTGGTGAAGGCGATCGAAATGGCTAGAGTGGCAGAAACAACAGCTAAGCAAGTAGTCGAAATCAACAGGAAATCAATGGACACAAATGTAGTGGACAATATACATACAAAAAATAAGCTAAGTAATAGTTATTATAATAAACAGAAACATTCATTTACACAAAAACAGTCATATTCTCCAAATAAATCATATGAATCTAATTATAATTTTAGGAAAGGAAACAATTCCGAGAAAGCAAGAAATCTAGGCAAAGTGTGTAACAGATGCAAGCGGACTCATCCGGTCAAGCAATGTCCAGCATACGGCAAAAAATGCCTTCAGTGCCACAAGTTGAATCATTTTGCGATTGCGTGCAGGAATAGTAAAGTGAACGAAGTTGTCGATAATTCAAATCGTGAGTACAACGACGATTCTTTTGTAATAGATTTAGTCGAACATAACGAAAATAGTCGTAGAGCGTGGTACGAAAATGTTAAAATTTGTTCAAAAATTGTAAAATTCAAGCTTGACACGGGCGCGCAAGTCAATTTAATTCCGTCTTCCTATATCCATAACCTAAATGTAAAAATTTTTGATGAAAATTCGAAATTAGAAGCGTATAATGGGTCTCAAATTCAAACATTGGGAACATGTAAAATAAAATGCATTGTGCGAAATAAAATATTAGAAGAAAAATTTTGGATTACCACAAGTAATACTATTCCAATATTGGGGTTAGATTCTTGCATTAGATTTGGGCTGATTAATAGAGTCAATGTAATCAACAATAATACCATGGGAGAATTAGTTGAAAAATATCCAAAAGTTTTTGAGGGATTGGGTTGCTGCAAAGAAAATTTGCATATTCTGTTAAAGAAAAATAGTTCTCTTGTAGCAAAGCCACCACGAAGGATTCCACAGACACTTAGGGAACCCCTTAAATTAGAATTAGACAGGCTGACACGGAGTAACATTATCGAGAAGGTAGAAACCGCTAGTGAGTGGATTTCAAATATAGTGATTGTCGAGAAACCTAACAAGAAAGTGAGAATTTGTTTGGACCCGAAATATTTGAATCTGGCAGTACAAGATAATTTTTACGAGATACCTTCATTCGAGCAGCTTAAAAGTAAGTTCGCAAATAAAAACTTTTTTACGGTTTTAGATATGAAGGAGGGATATTACCAAGTTAAGTTAGATGAAGAGTCTGTGAAATTGTGCACGTTTAGTACGCCATTTGGGTGCTATGCATTCAAACGACTTCCATTTGGTTTAAAAACTGCACCTGAAGTTTTTCAGAAACTAAATGAAGAAAATTTTGCGGGAATTCCAAATCTTATTATCTATATAGATGATATAGCTATAGCGACAGAAACAGAGGAAGAGCATGATAGAATTTTGGAGTTAGTGATGAAAAGGGCAATGGAAAAAAATATCAAATTCAACAAAGAGAAAATTCAATTTAAAAAGAACGAAATTAAATTTTTAGGGCATGAAGTGTCGAAAGCTGGCATAATGCCAGATGATAGCAGATTACAAACAATAAACAACTTGATGGCTCCTAAAAATAAAAAAGAACTACAAGTTTTGCTAGGATTTGTAAACTATTTACGAGACTTTCTGCCAAGTTTAGCTGAAGTTTCAAGTCCAATTAGGGAATTATTAAAAAATAACGTTTCATTCCAATGGTTACAATGCCACGAAAATTGTTTGAATAAAATCAAAAAGTTAATAAAGGACGCTCCGGCGTTGAAACCTTTTGATTCTAATGACAATATAGTGTTACAAACAGATGCCTCTCAAAATAGTCTTGGTGGTTGTCTGATACAAAGTAATGGACCAGTTTGCTTTGCTTCCTGCAGTCTTACTGACACTGAGAAGAGGTATTCTCAAATAGAAAAGGAGTTGTTGGCAGTCGTATATGCTTGCAAAAAATGGCATTCATTAATTTACGGCAGGAATATAACAATACAAACAGATCATAAACCTTTATTAGGACTAATGGGAAAAGAATATGGAAAGATACCGTCAGCTAGGCTACAACGAATGAAGTTAAAACTAGAAAAATATAAGTTGGAATTTAAATTTGTACCGGGAAAGTTTCTTTATGTAGCTGATTGTCGCGTAACGTTAATAATGAAAAACGCAAAGAAGAAATTATCGAAGGGATGGACGAATTAGTTCATTCTATTAATGTTAGTTCCGAAAAGAAAGAAGAATTACAGAATGAAACAGAAAAAGATCCCACATTAAAGCATTTAGTAGATATACTAAAGAATGGTTGGCCCAAAGAGAAAAAACATGTCCCTGAACTCACAAAATATTTCTGGAAATTTAAAACTGAACTTTACTTGTCTGATAACTTGATATTTTTGGGTGATAGAATTGTAATTCCTCAGAGCTTAAGAAAACATATTTTGGAAACTTTACATAGGTCACATTTAGGCATAGAAAAAACCAAGCAAAGGGCACGTATGTTAGTATACTGGCCCACAATAAATAATGATATTGAAAATATGATACAAAAATGCGATACTTGTCAAAAATATCGAAATTCGAATATAAAAGAACCTCTGATAAATTATGAAGTGCCAAATACGCCTTATGAGAAGATAGGTATTGATATTATGGAAATAGACGGGAAAATTTTTTTAGTTGTTGCAGATTATTTGTCAAAATACTTAGACATCATCCCTGTAATAAAGAAAACAGCACAGACAATTATTAATAAATTAGAAATAGTATTTGCTATTCATGGAATACCAAAAGAAATAGTAGCAGACAATATGCCGTTTGCTTCATATCAATTCAAAGAATTTGCAAAAAATCTAGGAATTGTTGTAACTACCAGCAGTCCATTGTACATATGCCCAATCCAATGGCTTTGCTGAAAAATATGTTAACATTGCAAAGCATTTAGTTAGGAAAAGTGGGGATTCTGGAAGTAGTCTGTGGATGGCTTTGTTGGAATATAGGAATACTCCTATCAAAGGCTCATTGTTATCTCCAGTACAAGTATTAATGGGCAGACAAACTCGAACCCTTGTTCCTGGAAAAACTGAACATTATAGAATCCAAAGCAAATATAATGAAATAGTTCCCATCATAAAAAAAAATAATAATTTAAATAAAAAACGATATGACAGAAGTACAAAAGAACGATATGAATTTACAGAAGGGGAAAGGGTATGGATAAAGGAAGAGAAATATTGGAAGCCCGGTATAATTAAGCAAAAACATAAAACGCCGCGATCATACATAGTAGAGTTTGAAAATGGTAATACGGTACGAAGAAATTCGTGGTTTATTCGGAGAAGATTTAAATAAAAACACTATGCCTGGATTTATGCATTCCATTTATTTTAAATTAAAGATATAATGAAAAATCAATGATTGATGTTTTGATAATATATTTTGAATTATATAAAGTGAAGGTGAAAAAAAACATACAATATAAATGTAAATAAATAATGGAAAATGAATTACAATACAAATGTTAAATTAGTAATGAAAAAAGGAGAAAATGTAATAATTAAATAAAAATAACAATGTGCATCTGAAATAAAAAGAAAAAGAAAATATACATTACAATGTAAATGCAACAATAGATTATATTAAATTTAGGTTAAGATTTAAAAAAAAAGAAGGAGATGTATTATGTGAACTGACTATTAAGATTAGAATTAGAACACAGTATGAATTTAGTAATAGATGTTTTATTAGAAAACAGACTTAATCTGTCAAATGTAATATGATGTATAATAAAGCAGTCATTCGAACAGTTACATTTGTCTTGTTAATACAGTGGCTATGTGATGACACATTCCATATGTGTTTGACTCCAAATTTATTACACGACACTCCACGAATTATTTCAAATGTCAAAATATTGTCGATTCAATTATTAACCCTACTGTCGCCGCCTAGCAGCTATTATGCATTAGGTTTAGCTGAATCTTCTGTGAAATCAATCTTATTTTTTGACGAGGTCTAATTTTGGTTCTAGAAACAGTTTATAAACTATGTTTTACGATGATACGCCGGTTTTTTTTTTCGTTTCTTTAGACATAGTTTATATTTCGCCGAACGTTTGATCGCATTTATGGTTGTCAGTCCCTTTGAAATATATGGAAAGGGGTCGAAAATATTGTTGAACGATTTATTTTACCAAGATATAGTACCAATTATCACGACGACATTTTAAGAGAGTAATAAATATTACGCGGATTTTATATTCTCAATTGTAAACAAAAAATTGACTATTTAATAAAATTTTCAGGCATACTATCAAAACCACCGTAACTCAGAGCCCGGAGCTAGAATTTGTTTATGCGCTATTTGGACTCTCGTGACATACGATTTTGCATGAGTGCGTAGAGTGCAGTTGAGAAGAGTACCTACATTGTGTATGTATTAGTGACTAGGCCTGTTCCAAAAACCGGGATCCCGGTACAAAACCGGTGGTCATTTGGTACCGGACCCGATATTCTAAAGTACCGATATCCCGGTTTTTTTTGGTACCGAGTAAAAAAAAACCGACCGACGAAGCGGTTTTTTGGTACCGAGTTAAAAAGAACGATTCACTTCAACCATGAGCCGGTTTTTTTCAGGTTTTTTGGTACCGGTACTCAAAAAACCGGGTTATGGTTAAAAAAAACAGTCGGTACTGAAAAAAAAACCTGAGTCAGGGAAACCGCTTGTGGTACCGGGTATTGAAATAAACCGAAACCCGGTACTGAAATCTCGGTACCGAACAGGCCTATTAGTGACAATGCTTGCATTAGCGAGAATATAGCGGCAATTGTTCGTTATGGCTATTATTTTGCATTAGTTAGAATGAGAGGCAATGTGCCGAGACGCCAACTAACACATAAATAAATTCTAGTTCCGGGCTGTCAGTAACGATGGTTTTGCATACTGTGAACTGGAATAGTGTGAAAACATTGGAACAAGAAGATAAATGGAACGAGCACAGCTATTAAAATGTGTCTCCAATTACACAACGCTACATTTACGACAAAAAAACATTAGCGCCGGTGGGGATACTATTTCAGGGGGCATCGATTTTGCGTTTTATTTTATTTAACAGAGAAACGTATCTAGTACGTACCTCTTAGGACCTTCCTACTTTTGGCTGTATTGCTGGATCATTGGATAATTGGAATTTCGGTAAATATTGGTACCGACTCATAGGCGGATCATAAAAAGAGCAATCCTGGGGTTTATCTAAAAATGTATGAATTAAAGTCGCTTTCATCTTTTTTGTTGGTACTTTTTTATTCAATTTGCTAAAAAGTATGTACATATATTGATCGTCCAGGTGTTATTAGTTTGGAAATTATGCATTCAATCCCGAAAATACTTTGTATTTTGTATTTTCGGGATTGAATTCATAATTTCCAAACTAATAACACCTGGACGATCAATATACATACCTACTTTTTAGCAAATTGAATAAAAAAGTACCAACAAAAAAGATGAAAGCGACTTTAATTCATACATTTTTAGATAAACCCCAGGATTATTCTTTTTATGATCCGCCTATGAGTCGGTACCAATAAACAAATCGCACGCATGCGCACGTGCAATGGCATGTTACCGACGACGGATTTCGTGCTAACTTCGTGGGTTTCCGACGCGAAGCCAATTGACAGTTGATATACATACGATACAAAATTGGACGTACATATGAACAAGCATTTGTATGAAGATAGCCGTTCCATTTATCTTCTTGTTCCAATGTGAAATCAGTGCCATTTTTATTTTCTGATGCCGACTCTGGACTAACACATGCACATGGGTTGCTATGCTTTTTCTAAGGTTTTGGTAAGTATCAAATTATTTCCAATTTCTTTAATTAATATCTAATAATAAATTCTGGTAAGTTCTGGTTTCTCGGCGATAACATATTAGCTGGTCCTGTGCTCAAACGTCGACGAGACCGTATCACAGACCAAACAAACCATGTCATAGAGCGATAGAAGTTACAAGATCGAGAAACATGTGCGATGCAGATATTGTGCTTGACGTGGTATAGCGGCGGGATTGTTCAGATAAGTATAATTTTATTCCGAGTAGTGACCATGATACTTTTTGTACTAGTTTTCCAGGATAGCAACGACGATTTCCAAACATCAGAAGAAGTACGCGATCATCAGAGGAAGCAGAGCGATGCGATAATTGGAGGCGTAGTCGACGCAACAAAGGATAAGCGCCGAACCGGCTATCATCCAAACAGTATCTGCTACAGCAGTTCAAAGATGTGATCCAAGAGCAAAAAAAAATACAAAAGGAGGGAGTAAGCGCGAACGGGGTAATTTTTTCGATATTTTTGAATAGAGCTAAAATTTATTGGCGGATGTAAAGAATGGATCTGAAAATGTTACGCATGTCAGTTGGTCTAACCAAAAGGGACCACATCAAGAGGAGCTACATCCGAGGCAGCTTGTCCATAGATCAACCAATCACCGAAAAGCTCGAAGACCGACAAATGGATTGGTATTTCCATGATCAACGGCGTCCGCCTGAGAACGCCGCAAAGAAAGCGATTTCAATGGAAGTTCCACTTGATGGACCCAAGGCCAGAGGCAGACCGAAGAACACCTGGATGTGTCAAATGAAAAAGCAACAACAACGCATTTGTCTTGGCGCTGACACGATCCAAGATAGAGCTGCCTGTAGAAATATGCTGAGATATTACCGCCAAAACGGGCAATGTGCCTACACCGCAGGTCGAGCAACGCGAAACCATGGAGCGGTATAAAGAACGAGGCAAGGAAGAAGAAGAAAGTAAAGCATGTTCGGGCAACGCCGTCTAGATATTAAGGCCGCAATGTAGAATCTTAGACGTCAAAATCAGCTTATAATTTTAGGTTATGTTCGCCAATGTTGCACTGTTTTGTTTTTGCTTTTTATTACGTCACTACTTGTTTTTGTTGTTTGTTCGTGTAAATAAAAAAAATTAAGAGCTAAGTAATAACGTCATTGTACAGCTGAGTTGCGGCTATGATATTTCTAGATGGCGTTGGTTCGGGTTCAGATTTTGCTTGAAAATTTGACAGTCCTAGCTGTCTCTGTTCAGTTACAGCTGATGAAAGATATTCCCCGCAGGGGGGTCTGTGTCCGTGTGACACTCAGCTTGGAAGGCTGTTTGTAGTCGGACAGGGATCTTTGGTGACTTACGACACCACGGACCTAGTAGCGCAAGGGGGCCCCTGGTACAGTTGATACGCCATGGCGAGGATCTGTACAAAGACCATTCGGGCGTTAACGGTCCCGTGCTCCTGAGTTATGCACGGGTGGCTCTTGGCGTGCCTACCTCCCCCCATAGTTTGCGGGAGGGAAGCACTAAAGGCCTAGCACGATTTTGATGTCCCCCGGTGGGGGGGTGCATCATACGGAAGTCGTGTGAGCTTCGGAGGTGACGGCTCCGCATGACCCGAGTCGAGAAGGGGCTAGCTAGGGAGAACGGCCTTGGTGGAAAATGCCTACGCGCCTATATCTAGCTAGTTTGTGGATTGATGACCACACTGCCTGAGTCGCATTGCTGACTAGTAAACTGAAGGGGCCGCCTGGATGTGAAAAGCAGCGCTTCGTTGTCTGCACAGACGCGGAGTCACAGGTCCAACGAGCCTGGGGTGTGCATGCCCGAATTCGCCGTAAGGCTTAACCAATAGGGGGCCGAAGGAGGATCACACCTGCTATGGAGAAGTCCATAGCGAATAGTGTACCTCGGGGATGGGCGAGCCCAGGGGACCATGGTCCCTTCCCATCTTGGCGTTGGTCTCGAGGGGGCTGTCGGTTGTTAAGCAAGACATCGAGCTGGTGATGCAGCCCCGGGGTTGGGTTCCTGAAGGTGAATGCATTCACCGGATGGAGAAATCCCCATCTGACTACAGATCCGGGTCAGTAAACAAGCTGGAGGTCCAAACCGCATTAGCAAGGACCAGGGTATAAAGCCATAGGCTAGGTGACCCTTAGACAGTAACCTCGTAGATGGTATGCTTGATGAAAGATATTACCCAAGGCCAAAAATATCAAAGGATGGAGTAAGCGCAAACACAGTAATTTTTCCGAAAACTTTTGATAGGACCGACATGAATTGGCAGATGTAGTGCATGTTTCTTTTCATATTTTGCTCAGACGAAGGTATCTAGCTTCGGATAGAGGCAACCATTACAGTCTTCGAGACTAAAGCCTGAGTAGCATTCTATTCTGCACATGGCAATCTGCATTCTTGTTTCGGAATGCGAGAGAGAATGCGACTTACGGAAAACCTAAAATTACGGATTGTTACCATGCCTCAATTGATCACTCCTTATACACAATTTGCTTATTTATAATTGTACGGAAAACCAGTACATATGTAGTGTAGCGAATTTGTATAGAGTACAGGAAGAATCTTTTTCCTTGATCATCGGCCAGGAGTAGGTTGCAACCGCTCCTCTCTGCCCCCCTCTGGCTACGTTCATGTTTAACGGGTTGTGAATATATTAGAAAAACCAAAATATCAGTTAGGCCGAAATTTGGATACGCACTTCACTTTCTTTTGGGCTAATAGTTTATCAAGCGATCATATATGACTTGTATTCCGACTCCATCGACCGATTTTAATGATTCAAACATAAAAACAGCCTGCAAAAGGCGGTATGTGTTTAAAAATTCAGTTCCATATCTTTAAAACTGGTCTCGTAAACGAGGACGAAATAGGCGGTCAGAACAGAAGCCGGACAAACGGAAATGGCCCAATGGACTCCCCTCGTCATGCTGATCAATTCTATATATATGTATATGGTAGCTTCGTTATCACCACTTAATTAAGCAGTTATCAACACAATGCAAATGCCTACACTCCCGTACAAAAATTGATTAAGCTCTCTTCTGAAACACAAAATAAAATTGAAGACCTTGAAGGTTCTTTCAATTTCTACAAACGGCGAAAACGATTAATTTCGGGCACTGCTGAAATTTGGATACCCTTCACTCTTCTCGGACTAATAAGTTTTTTTTCCGGGCTACCTATGACTTGTGTTCGTTTCCTTCCGTTTTCTTGATAAAACAGTATTTGTTTGGTTGGAATAAGTGCACAAAAAAAAAAAACATTTCAACATACACACATTCCATGGATTCCCGGAATCCAATGAAACACCATATAAAAAAAATTACAGTTGGGTAAGTTGTCTTTTTTTTATCGGAGATGCTTCCTTCAATGTGTTACTAACTGCATGACAAAGTCAATATAACCTTTAACTCATAGAGAAAAGGATAAAAAATGAAGAATTGTAATTACGTACACACACACACTAGTCTGCAAACTGACCCATTGTCGATTTTTGCCTTTTCCAGTAAAGTTAATTAAAATAGTGAATGGATACGGTTTCTGTTTAAAACGCCCCATACCAAGAAACTTAAATTGCATTTTTTCTTTTGCAGGAAGTTTGTTTACAAACGAACAAAAGAGTATCCTGCAAACGAAGTAAGTGCATTCATCGGAATCCTTGCTTTTTAGATGTTGCTGCTTTCAATAGAATCATGGAATTGAATGTGGTATGAAAATATTCGAATATTACATTCGAGTTCGACCCATTCAATAAAGTCAACGTATTGAACATTTTAATTTGCTTTTAAAAATGTAGGGTAGGTTATTCGGAAATTTATCCAAGGGAAGTGTCATCTCGTTACTTTATATAGTCAACGAACTAGGATTTTCGTGCAGTAAGAAATCGAAAAATATTTCTAATCTCGAAATTTAAATATTAGGCAAAATCAGAATAAAGTAAATTTGACATGCCTTTAAAGCTTATATAACACCACAGGTTTTTGTCATTTTAACTACAAACTTTTACTATCAGGCTTTTATCACAGTTTGATCCGAGTGTTGCTTTTTGAACCGTTCGAATGCAATTTCTTCCTTCCTCTGTCCACTGAATCCGTAGTTTGTCGTTTTTGATTTTTCCAGGGATTAGCTTCTGCATTCCGCCTTAGTAGTTTTGTTATCTTGGTGTTCGTGCTATCTGCGAACTCCTCGGTGATACGTTTCTTGAGAGTATGGAATACATCTCTCCGGCGGGTGGCGGATTTAACCCTCCGTCAGACACATACGTTAAGATAGTCACATTCGTAACACTGGGGTCTGGTCAGACCCACTGTACCTAGTACTCTAGTAGGTAATATTTTTGGAAACTTTTGTTACCTAATTGAACACTTATGTTATGTGTGTATATAATATTTAAATATTTGAGTAGTTTTCATATTTATATGTGTGAACAACTGCTTCAATGTTAACGTCTTCCTCTGCAGCTCTCTCGCGTTTCAAATCGTTAGCTAGCGCGGCAGCTAGTCGCGCATAGAAAACAACATCAAACGTACCACCTTTATGCGAATGTTCTCGTATACTCGTTTGTCGTGTAACATAATGATACAAAATAAAATAATGCTTTTCGTTCTCCCATGCATTTTAGTTTTTAGGAATTCAGTATTTATATCTCATATGACTTTCCATAGTCACTGGACGTCATATACTTTTTACCAGAACATTGATGTGTAGGTACCAAAATTTGCTATTTTTTCTATAATTTACTACATAAATTTTATTGTATGTCAACATTTGATAAGAAATTAGCTGGTATTTCACACACATGACGAGTGGGTTTGGCAAGACCGATGTGTTACGAATGTGACATGTTCATCAAAATGTCCTTATTACTCGTACTATCCTTGTCGAACTCATCGCGATCTAGTTGTTGCGCAGATCTGAAGCTAACAATATTTTAGGAAACTACCGGAAATTTAAACTTAATACCCACACCTCAGTGTCAGTCCGAGGATTAACTGTAACTCCACTAGTTTAGTAATAGACCTTCGGAATAGCACGCGGCCTGTGCGGTGGATTTCGGGGCTACCTCGTCCTCCAAAATATTTACACCGTGGCTACTGTACTGCCACCGATGATGTTCCTCGAAAAATGTAGAATAGTCACAATGATGGCTAAGTGTTTGTAATCGTTCAAGATTTGCGAACACGCGGTCACTTGCTCGAATGGATTTTAAGACAAAATGTTTTCTCTGAAAGATATTACCATAAAGTAAGTAAGTAATTGATTGATTGATTGTCGATTGGGCGATGTCAGTCTGTCAGTCTGTCCGTTTGTCTGTCTGTTGCGACACGTTTTACTCGGCCAATTTAAATGCTATGAGATGGAATTTTGCACAAATGCTTCTTTTTGCTGCAGGCAGTTTGTATGTTTCAATCGGCAAAATCGGGCAATGGGATCATGGGGCTGCCATACAAACCTAACTCCCCAAATTAGGTTCTTATAACAAAAACTTTTTAATTTTTGCACCAATTGCAACCAAATTTCACACAAATGTTTTTCTACCGATGACATAAATCATATGTAATAATGGATCAAATCGGACCATTGGGTCATGGGGCTGCCATACAAACCCAACCCCCCCATTTTGTTTTTTTTTTTTTAAGAAACATGTTTTACAACAATTTCACAAAACCTTGAATTAATGTGTCTGTACTATGGGGTCATGCTCCCGCATCCCCGAATTTAATTTTCTGAGTAAATATTTTTATTTGCCCACTTATTCCAACCAAATCCCAAGCAAATATTGTTTTGTCGACGCAACGGAACTTTTGTGAAAATTGAAGGAAAAGAAGGGGGGGGTTAAATACAAGTCGTAGGTACGCCCAAAAAAAACTTTTAGCCCGCGGGGAGCGAAGGGTAGCCACATTTTGGCCACGCCCAAAATTAGGCTCGGTCTCGTTTCTTTTGGGATACGGATTTTTTCATTTGGGCTAAGGATTTTTTAAATTGAGAAATACTTTATTTTGCGGTTAACAACTAGCTCGTTCGACTACTCTTCACGGACTTGGATCTTGGACTGTTGAGAGTCGTCGGTGAATATGATGACGGCCGTCTTGTCCAGCCGGTGCTGCCGCCACACTTATATTAACATTCAATTATATTTTTGTTCATTTTGCATAGTTATGCTTGGTTATGCCATTGTATGAAATTTGCAATCTCTGATGATGGCGTAACCAAGCAAAATATGGCATAACTATGCATAGAATAAACAAAAATGCAATTCAATATAACGTAAGCGTTGTGAAAATTGTGTGCGTCTTCTCTATACGATAAGACTAACCATTAGGTTAGATGTATAACAAACTAGCCCACAAACTGCGTGGCTTAAAAAGAAGCATGTATGCAAAATTTTAGCTCGATAGCCATAGCCGTTAAAATGGCCGAGTAAAACGCGTTACAACAGATGGATAACGCCCAATCGACTCCCCTCGTCTAAGTGCTCATTGTATACATTTTTTATATGATCGGAGAATGCTTTACAAACTTCCGGGCATAGATAATATACCTTTTTACTTACAAGGCGAAGGGTGTAAAAGCTTATGTTGGTAGAGACGATCGTAGTTAAACCATAAAGTAAATAAGAAGATATCTTCCTGTATGTCATGTACACATTATTTACAGCACACACTCAAAGGTAAAATGTTTTTCAGTATATTTTAATGTTATATGGAGTTTCATCTCTATTCCAATTATGTACTTACTTTATGGTTAAACCGCTGGTTCTAAGTACTACCGGTAAGCCCCTTTATACGTCACCTCGTTATAAGTCGTTTCGCTTTTCTATCGTTATCCAGTTTATACCATGTTTCACGCTTTTACGTCGCTGCATTTTGTCACAGAAATTCCAAATTAGACAAAACAATAAATTTCATTCTGAGAACCCGCGTGCAATGAAAGGGGTTCGAAAATCGTCTCTGCCAGCTTTTTTCGATCAAATGAAAAAGGATGGACGACTTCCAGTTTATTTGTGGAATGGTTCCACTCTTATTTTTTCCCCTCTGTATAATATTTCTGCCAGCAGAGAAATTTGTCACAAAAGATTCTATTACTTCTTGAAAATGTGGCAACACGTCCATAAATTGTGAACGACATGAATCCCAGGTGAAGTAATTTTTTTTTTACTTCCGAATATAACCCCTTTGCTGCAACCCATGGATGATGAGGTAATATCGACGATCAAGGCATATTATCTACGATTCATATTTCGCCAACTAGTTCTTCTTCTTCTTTTAGCGGTGCAGAAAGGTGTGAAACCTCTGTGCATCTATGTGGGTACGATTTATGGTTCGTCAATGTTTGTGTCCGTGAGGTCTAAGGACAAAAACATAGCTGCTGCGATAGGGTTTTCCCACAGCCATACAGGGGTAAGATCAGTGGGCGCAGCGGGGCATTGAAACAAGTGACCCACATCATGAGGAGTACCATTGCAGTTTGGACAGATGTTTTGGATGTCCGGGTTTATGCGGGAAAGGTACGAATTAAGGCGTGAACAAAAGCCCGACCGAAGTTGAGCTAGTGTTACTCTAGTGGCTCTCGGGAGCCTAATCTCCTCAGGCGAAATTGGTGGTGGGCGCTCTGAGAGGACTCTATTCGCACCTAAACTCGCGATAGACCGATTCACTTCTTCAGTGTGGATCGCTGCAATGGCAGCTCGGTATATGTAACTTCATCGTAAGAGTCCCGTTTGTATGCCTGAACCTCTCTCTCAAGGTCTCGTAAACCACGCCTGACATGTCGTGGTGGAGGAATTCGGTCCATAAGATGATTATTGGGATGATCCTCACGGTAGCAACCAACAAGATACTGTTTTGAGAGTAGGAGATTGTGATCACGTATTGGCATCAATTTTGTCTCCTGATGTAAGTGATCCTGGGCAGACATCGGAAGGCAACCTGTCGCGATTCGTAGAGCGGCATTTTAGCAGACCTGAACTTTGGACCAGTTTGTGTCACATAGACTATGTGTCCAAACTGGGGCTGCATAATCAGCGGCCGCTCGACCTACCGCTTTATAAGTAGCTATAGCTAGTATGGTTTCTTTATCTTTGCCCCAGGTGCTACCAGCTAGAGCTTTTAGGATGTTGTTCCTACTGCGCATTTTTTCACAGACTGAAGCTGCATGATTCGCAGACGTCATAATGTTCTCTAGGTGAAGCCCGAGAATTTTGGTGTTTTTAACAGTAGTTGCCAATACGTATATCCATCTCCCATCTAATGTCCTCCCACCAAGTGGTTAGAAAAGTCGCAGAGGATTTCGACGCAGAGATGGTTAGGTTTCGGCTTTGGAAAAATGCCTGTAATCGTCCTAGATAGCGACTAATTCGGAGGCGCATTTCATCCTTATCGTTCCGTGTGGCGAGTACTGTGCAATCGTCAGCATAGGAAATCACCTCGATTCCTTCAGGTGGTGTGGGAAGGCCGGACATGTAGATGTTAAACAGAGTGGGGGAGAGTACCCCTCCCTGTGGAACACCTAATTTGATTTTCCTAAGCTTAGAACGTTTGCCTCGAAACTCGGTGAAGGAGTGCCGACCAGCTAGATAATTGGCAATCCAACGAATCTTGTGAAGGAAGATGCATATTTAACAAGTTTGCTAAGAGCATTGAATGATCGACCTTATCGAATGCATTTGATAGGTCTATTGCCACCAGAATGGTTCTGTGACAACGACTGCGTTGATTTAGCCCATCACGAATGCGTGCAGTGATCGCATCGAGGGCAGTAGTGGTACTATGCATTTTCCTGAAGCCATGCTGGTGAGGTTCTAGCTTCGCATGTGTAACAAGAGTGGGGTGAATAAGGGCCTCCAGCGTCTTTGCAACAGGAGAAAGTATCGTAATGGGGCGGTAGGACTCCCCGAGATTTGCGCTCTTCCCTGGCTTGAGACAGGGAACAATTCGACCTGTTTTCCAGATTTCAGGGATGGCAAGCGTGGACATCGACAAGTTAAAGGCGGCCGTGAGATACTCAATGGCTGGAAGGTCGAGATGTTTCAACATGGTCATCGAAATGCCATCTGGTCCGAGGGCTTTGGAGTTTTTAGCATTCTCGATGACTTTTTTAACCTGGTCCGCGGTAAAAGATGGTATGGTGTCAACATTCCGGCTGCGAATCCGTCTTCTAATTTTGCGCTTGAGGCCGTCAGACTTGGGATGTTCAATAAATTGTTTATTGAACAGGCTCGCACACTGAAGAGGATAGCAGGTTTTTGTGTTACCAAATTCAATGGCGTTGTTGCCCTTTTCTTTCCGAGGATTGGAAAAGGCGCGGATGGTAGACCATAATTTGCTGACACCTTCATTGAGGTTACATTCATCGAGGTGCTGATTCCATTTCGCCCTCCTATTGTCTTTAACTTGTCGGTCGATTTCCGAGTTAAGCTCCTGAATTCTGGGATCATGAGGGTGAGCGCTTCTGATTTGATCACGTTCATCGGGTAATCTGGCGGCACTAGTGGGGAAGTTAGGCCGAACTTTCGGGATACGTCCTGCAGGAATAAAACGTGCTGCGGCTGTGGTAATGGCGTTCCTTATATTTTTCTCGGCCTTGTGAATGTTGGCAGGTGATGGTAGCTCGATGAACTTCGCCGACGAGTAAGCTTTGAAACCATCCCAATCGGCTTTCTTGTGATAGACAAACGTTCGCTTCTCAGACTTAGTCATGTTCGCTGGTTTGTCAATTTTTATAATGATTGGGAGGTGATCTGATTTGAGGGTGGTACGTACTTCCCATCGGGAAGCAGCGATTAGGCTGGCACTGACAATAGTTATGTCAGGAGAACTACTGCAAGTGCGCACGACTCTAGTCGGCGAGTCTTCATTGAGTGAACAGAATTCTGAGGCGTCAAGTGATTCGGCGATAGTTATACCCCTGGCATTGTTGTTGAGGTCCGAATGCCAGAGCTCATGGTGCGCATTAAAGTCGCCAAGGATGACCCTGTGCTCTCCGGAAAGGAGAGGACCAATATCGAAACAATAGCCTGAAGGGCAACTGGAATGAGGTGGTACATATATGTATATTAAAAATTTCGATATTAGTACTCCCTGATGGAACTGAAATGGCTTATGAATTTCCGCCGTACCGTCAACATCTACGTCTAATACACAGTAATGTACGGACTTGTGTATTAGGAAGGCAAGTCAACCTCCAGGGTGAGAATCATCCGTGGCAGCCGGTCGATCTTTCCGCAGTATAACATATTCGCTATGGACGCTTAGAGACGAGTTTGCGTGAAGCAACGTCTCTTGGATGGCGGCGATGAGAATTCTGTTGGAACTCAAGAAGTGTGTGATCTCAGCGATTTTTCGGCGGATGCCATTTCAGTTAAACTGTAGTATAGATAGCATACATACATACATTGTGTGACATTTGTAGAGACCAGAAGTGCGCCAATCCGTCTCCAATCTTCTTTTAATTTTTTCGGAAACGCAGTGAGTGGAACTCATAAATAATGGCCTCAGCAAGTGCGTGTGTAATGTGCTTCGAGTGCGAAGATAGTTTCAGTGATCAAAAAGACAAAATTGCGTGTGCTGTTTGTAAGAATTCTTTCCACGCAAAATGCACAAACCTGAAAACCGTAGATAATATCCAAAAGCTCGGTAAAAAACGCGATGTGTGGAAGTGCGATAGCTGCAAAGTGTGCAGGGAGGTACGAAAACTGGTTGAAAGTGTTCGCGATGACATTTCTCAAAAGCACTCCGTGCTCTCTTTGGAACTAAGTGAATTAAAAAAGTCAGTGAATGATATTTCTCAAAAGCACTCCGTGTTCTCTCTGGAACTAAGTGAATTTAAAAAGTCAGTAGAGTTCATGACAGAAAAGTTCGATCAACACCTGATAATGATGACTGAATTAAAGAACGAAGTGTCTGTTCTTAAAAAAGAAGACAATTTATTGAAAAGTGGCTTAGAACAACTAAAACGCGAAAACAACGATCTCGCATACCAAATGAGATCCACGAATGTTATGATAAACGGTATACCATCAACAAAAAACGAGAATCTGATGGAAATAGTCAATTCTGTCGCAGCAGCTACGGGCAACGAACTAAGCGTTACGGATTGTGTGAGTGACGTTTTCAGAATCGGAAACAAAAGCTCCATCGTCGTAAAATTCATCAAAAAGGTAGACAGAGATGTGTTCATAGAGCGCTATAAATCAATCGTAAAGCGTAACAACCAGTGGCGCAACCAGGATCTGGTCCTGGAGGGGGCTGAGGCCATCTATATTACTGAGCATTTGAGTTTGCCTCCGGAAGCTGGGAGATTTTGTTATTTTCCTGTAATACGCTGATGTTTAAAGCCTCCATTGCATTTTTCGATTTAATTTTATTTATAGCTCAGCGTCGTAACAACGCAAGTATAACGAAAATCCAATAAATCGTGAATCGAATCATAAGGCCAATTACATTTGATCAAATAGGACTTTCCTATAGACGATAATGTGATGTCCCTGAAACTAACGGACTTTGAGACCCTAAAAAACATTAAAACAAAAAGGCGCGGATAGAAAGTACGCCAGTCACTATACGCTACAAGAGATTCTATAACAGAATGGATAGAAACCGCCCCATGGATTTAATTTGTGGCTTTGGATTTTCGTCGTTGTCACCCGTTCAGGAGTCGAAATATAGAGGTAGGGTCATCGCGCGACATTTTGCGAATAAGGTCGAGATGTGCAGCTAAGCAAAAAATCGCCCACCGAAATTAGAGCATAATTTATTATAGCCCGCGTTACTGCACGTGAAATATAGGAATTTTGGGCATGAACAAAGATCGGACCAAAGTTGGGCTAATGTCGTTCAACAGCTCCACAAACAGGACCCTCTCGCTAAGAACCGATAGATTTTGGATGTGAATTAATACGATGGCCACTCCGTATATTACGATATAACATCCAAAGATACAACGAAAATCTCCTCAGAACAGCCCATTTTTAATAATTTTTAATGTAGCAAAAAGCGACAAAATTTATTTAAACCGCAAAATCCAAGATTGAATAGAATGTTTTTAAATTTAAAAGCCACCTTATTGATTTTGCTACTAAGCAAAATTTAAAAACATTCTATTCAATCTTGGATTTTGCGGTTTAAATCAATTTTGTCGTTTTTGGCTACATTAAAAATTATTATTAATGGAACTCCAACCAATCAAAACCGAACTAAAAAAAAACAAAATCAATAAGGTGGCTTTTAAATTTAAAAACATTCTATTCAGCCCATTTTTATTTTATTATTTTTGCACAAAGATTTTTCTAAAATTCTGGGAAGGATGTTGCAACTTGTTTAGACCATCGAGCCTGGTGCATAAATTATGCTCCAAAAGAACAATAACTCAAATTTTATAAAATCTTCAACAAAGTGCATTGCTTCGTATTTCATTTTGATTTTTTTCATTTCCCAACTTGTTGGGGTCTGGGAGGGGCTTTAGCCCCCTTAGCCCCTCCCGTGGTTGCGCCACTGGTAACAACAATGGTATGGGAATTGATGCTAGAACTGTAAACAAAAATTTGGGTGCAAATCGTGTCTACATTGGTGAACAGCTGACTCCGGCAACTGCTGCGCTCTTACGACAAACAAAACTAGCCTTAATTAACCATAAATACGTTTGGAGCAAAAATGGTTTAGTCTATGCGAAGAGAACGGACGAAGATCGCCCTTATATTATTAGAAATGCTGAAAATATAGATTTTCTTAGCAAAGCTTAACTTTTACTTTTCTTAATTTTTTCTTTTCTATTTCATTTTTTACATGATTAATTTAGCACCTGAATTGAATAACGTAAACACCAATACATTGTACAATGTCAGTGAATGTCGAAATTTTCTTCGTAAAACCAATCCCGGATCTTTTTCAATTCTTCATATGAACATACGCAGTATTGCTAAAAATTTTGATGAATTTGAACATATGTTAGGGTGCTTACAATCGGATGTTGATATACTTGTGCTGTCAGAAACATGGCTTAAAGAAACTAATGTTTTTGATTTAAATGGCTATAACAAATTTATTCAACCAAACAGATATAACAAATGTGATGGAGTAGTCGTGTATGTTAAAAAAGTTTTATCTGTAGAGTTGATTAAAGCAGAAATTTCAAATTCGAACATGATGAATATCCTGATATCATTTTCTGATAAAGAAAGCTTACTTATCTCTGCTATATATAGAACCCCAAGCTTAGAACCTAACATTTTTGTTAATTCACTTGAAGAATTTCTAGCCTCGGTCAATCGTCAAGAGAATCATATAATAATAGGCGACTTGAATATTAATATTCTTAAAAATAAAAGATCAACTATAGCAGAAGACTATTTGACAACATTAGGTGAATATGGCTTCAATCAATATCTCTATGGTACTACAAGACCTAGTGGTAATACTTGTATCGACCATATATTTCTCAAACAAAGCAATGACCTAGAATTCTCACCGGGAATTTTTCATTCGTATGTAACTGATCATTTCACAACAGTTGCAAAGCTCACTTTTTCTTCTATCAAAAGCTCTAATTCCAATGAAACTTTTCGGAATGTGGTAGATTACTCTACTCTAACTCGAATTCTACAAAATATTAACTGGAATGGAATCAAAATGTACACGAATCCTGATGACTATGCTAAAAACTTTGTAAACACAGTCACCGAAATACTCAAGTCGGTAACTTCCAAAACAAAACTATTCTGCAGCAAAAAATATTTTAGCATCAAACCGTGGTGTAGCAAAGGTGTACTCATCTCAATTCGTCGTAAAAATCTATTGTACAGAAAAATAAAAGAGCAGCCTTTTAATACAACCTTAATACAAAAATATAAAAAATATAGAAACATACTTAGTAACACTATTAAGGCAGCAAAATCTTCATATTACTTGAAGCAAACTCAAAAATATCAAAGTGAACCGAAAAAAATGTGGAATGTTATAAACGAGATATTATCAAAAAATAAAAACACAAGAAATGAGATTATAGAAATTGCTGATGAACAGAATAGGTCCTTGCGAACTGAAACTGAAATTGCCTGTAGTTTCAACGGGTTTTTTGCCTCAGTGGGTTTGAAAATCTCAGACCAACTGCATGCCGCTCCCCTCAACATCCCTAGCTTTAGTTCTCAGGATATTTTTGATTTCGAGCATGTAACTATAACCGAAGTGCTCCTTCATATAAATGAACTTGCTGATAATAAGTCCCCAGGTGACGACGGCATAACAGCTAAAATTATGAAAGTAATTGCTAATCACATTGCCGATCCACTCTGTTATCTAATTAACTTGTGCCTTACTAAGGGAGTGTTCCCTACTATCTTAAAAAACGCAATAGTTATTCCTATTCACAAAAATGGAAGCAAACTGTTAATGAATAACTACCGCCCGATCTCTTTAATTTCAAATTTTGCGAAGATATTTGAGAAATGCCTTAAGTCGAGGCTAATGGCAGTTTTTAAACATAATCGATTTCTATCTCCAAACCAGTTCGGATTTCAGGCTAGTAAGAGTACCACCGACGCAATTTACAAAGCTACAACGTTTATTAATCAAGCCATTGATAAAAAAAAGAAAGTTATTGCTGTATTTATGGACTTAAAAAAAGCTTTCGACTGCGTAAGCCATAGCATCCTAAATGAAAAAATTAAGGAAATTGGCTTAAGTGCAAATATCGAGTCTCTTTTTAGGTCTTATCTGCAAGGAAGACAACAGAAAGTTAAAATAGGAATAACTACGAGTGATAGTGCTGAAATACGTTGCGGTGTTCCCCAGGGCACAGTTCTCGGGCCTATTCTCTTTAATGTATATATAAACCAGCTCTGTGACATACATAACTATACTAGTGAATTCCGTGGGTGTGTGATTGCATATGCTGATGATACCGTACTCCTATTTGAGGAAACCACCTGGAGTAATGTATTCTCTAAAGCACAAAAAGGCTGTGATATCGTATACCAATGGATATCCGCCCACAAATTAGCTTGTAATTTAGAAAAAACTAACTACATGGTCTTCGGAATTAAAGATGATATCTCCATGACGCAGTTTAATCTGACAATTAATAATATTCCCCTTAAACATGTAACTGAAACAAAATACCTAGGATTAATTATTGATGACACTTTATCCTGGAAAAGCTACATCATAAATCTAGCTGAGCAGCTACGCAAAACTATATACGCATTTGTGCGCCTAAATCACAATGTGAATCTAAAAACAATAAGAATGATATATTTTGCTATTGCCCAATCCTTGATTCAATATGGTATTGCAATCTGGGGGTCAGCCCTGACTACCTACATTGAACCGTTACAAAACATACAAAACAAAATTATTAAAATCTGTTTAAAGAAGTCAAAATACTTCTCAACAACTCAAGCTTTTGAAATGTTCAATGTCATGAATATTCGTCAACTATTTTTGTTTCCCTCTTTATTACCGTAACTCCTAGTGGAGCATGGTGCGTTGATGACTACCGTGTGTAGTCACCAACGTTACAAAGACAACTGAATTCGGAGTGTGATACGGTTGTCAGCCATACCACTTCCTAGTCGCATTGTTAGTTTATTATTCTATGAGAATATTTCTTATCATCTTCTTCTGAATAATAAACTTGCGACGAGTCGTGCCGAGTTTGGAAACTCGTTTCTCTATGAGTGTCTATTTCACAGAGTGGCGACCGAACGATCACGGCCACAGAGCACGACAAAATTTATGTATATAAATATGAACTTGTTTAACACTTACACAATTGCTTACCACACTAGAAGTCAAACTCATGCTCCATTGTTAACCACCAGATGCCACAGATCTTCCTCTATGAGACATCTTAGCATCTTAGGACCAAGACTTTTTAATTCCCTACCATCTGACACGAAAGTATCGTTGAACAACTCCAATTATAAGCGCCTCTTTAAGCGACTTTGCCAACATCATAATGATTATTTTGATTCAATTTTACAACTTCTTACGTAAGTAATTCCAATTCGACATGAACAGCATTCTTTATTTTTATTTTGTTTTTTTTTTCTTTCTCTAATTAATTTAAATTTTGGTTTATATTTTTAAATTTGAAACTTTTTGAATTCATATTTATTCCATTTTCCGTTTTTCCTATTTCTTTTAAACTTTAAATTTCGAAATTGAAAAATATTGCTTTACAAATGTCACCGCGCTCGCGCACAAGTTTTTAAACTTATGCGAGCTGCGAGCTAATGAAATATTTAACATTTTATACTTTGTGAATTTTTGTAATAATGAATTTTAGCTGCAATAAAATAATAATAATAATAATAATAATAGTGCAGTGAAAACTGCTGGAGGAGGAGGGCCAGGCGTAAGACTGGGTCTGGCATTCCTTATCATATTGTTTGGCGGTGTAGGGGGCAGTGGTGGAGAAGGTGGGCTGGGAGCAGCCCTGGGTTGCCCGGAATTCATACAACCTGGCGCAACATATGCTAAGGAGTGTTGACCTTGTCTTCGTAACCCTGAACACCTAAAGTGAACCCATTCCCTGCAGCAATTACACTGCACTGATCTGGCATTCGAACCGATTCGTTGGTTGCAGACACTACAAATCCATACCTCTGGGCCTGGATTTGTTTCAACACCGGCGCGAATTAGTAAAATTGAGAGCAGCCGCGCCGAGATGTAATGCTCCCAATATGACGAAAAAACACATATATCGCACCCACACATATACACAGACAAACACAACCTTCCTGCATCGAACCTTCAGGGCTCCTGCCGGGGCTCTTGCCAGGAAGGCATATTGGCAGCTTTTGGCCGTTTTGCAAAACAAAACGGGTGTGGTCCGCCCCGTAGAGGCAGTTGCCGTAAGACCACGGGCAGTGGCGGCTCGTATACAATAATACTGGGGGTTCACAAAAAAGAAAACTAAATAGGTACATACGCCATCAACCCCTCAAAATGTATTTTAACGTATACCTAAGACTACCTATTTTGAATTAAAATTATTTTATTTTAATGTCAAAGTACATATAGTCCATACACACATACATACTACTAAGTTTTTTAGCGAAAATTACCACTTCTTCAAACCTGTTTTCATCCTGTTTTCTTGCATCTCGTTGTAACTGCGAACAAAAATCTAGATTTTATAACTAAAGGATCCCTGCGACTTTTACATAACAGTCATTCTTGACCATAAAAACCATAAAATTTTATGAATCAGCAGCATCAACATTTTTTTTATCATTTACTTGGCATTGATTTTTTCTACAAAATGCAAGAATATTAAGCTTTAACTTTTTGTCCTTAGAAAAGTTCTTGTCAAAAATTTTTTAAAGTTAAACGTAAAAGCCTTTTTATAATTGTGCAGTTGGCTTGTTTTCTTGAAGACTAAGGAACAGCCACCCAACAATTTATTGAAATAACTAAAATTAAAATAACTTTGTGTTTTCCACTTTAAAAGCCGTAGCTTGGGGGTTTCGTGGAACACTTGGAACACCATACTTTAGGTACGCCACTGCCCTTGAGCCTACGAAGAATATGCCACTGGTGGTAAAAGGCAAGTTATTTAAAATGTTCGTATGCGATTGACATAGACATATAGTGAGGCAATACATAGGCACCTACTAGCAGGGCCGGCCCTAGGGGTGGGCGAACTGGGCGGTCGCCCAGGGCCACCAATTTCCAGGGGCCACCACTCTCAAAGAACATTTACTTTACAGGAGCCACCACGCAGCACTCTTTTGAAATCCTTCTATATATAAAAATGTTAAATTCGGAAAATGGCATTTTATTATTGTCCTGATTGGCTACGATAAATCTCGAATGTACGTAAGTATACAACGCCATCTAGAAATATCATAGCCGCAACTCAGCTGTACAATGACGTTATTGCTTAGCTCTTAAATTTTTTATTTACACGAACAAACAACAAAAACAAGTAGTGACGTAATAAAAAGCAAAAACAAAACAGTGCAACATTGGCGAACATAACCTAAAATTATAAGCTGATTTTGACGTCTAAGATTCTACATTGCGGCCTTAATATCTAGACGGCGTTGAAGTATAGCATACAAGAAAGAAAAACAGTCAGTCAGTGATGTGAGGCGAGCGCGCAGCGCGAGCACGTCCGCTCAGAGCGTGTAGCGGGCGTTGGCTGGTGGCATGAGCAGGGGCGTGAATGTGGGGGGGGGGGGTGACAAGCGTAGCGTAGTATGAACATAATAACGATATGATTTTATTGTCGACACTACAAATTTTTATACCTTCGTGAAATATTCTCATAAGCGGACAAAATCTCATTCCCCAATGGTGTCCGCTTATGGGAAGTTCGACTGTATGTACATTATCTTTGGCAAGAGAAGTAAGGTCGTTCCAGCAAGCAGCAAGCACACAATGAGAAGACGTAAAGCTGAAAACAATTTACGTATGAAGCCGACGACGACCCTATTAAGGATCCAAAAAAGAAATTTGAAGTGAATTTTTGTTAACGTTTTATTAGATCAAGTACTAATGTCTCTCACTGAACGTTTTAATCAGTTAAAAGTACTCACTAATAATTTTGGATTTATAACTGATTATGGGTAAATGAAAACAAAGAAAATGAGCTTATGCGTGCATGTCTTAATTTCAGCAATGTTTTAAAAGATGCATCGGGATTGGACATCGATCCTGAAGATATGTGTGCTGAATTGAAAATTTCTGTAAGTTTAAATCCTGAGAAGAGCATTACAATCGCTGACCTTGCTTTCATTTTGGAAAACAAACTGGAACATATACTCCCCAACGTTACCATTGCTCTTCGTGTTTTAATTACATTACCAGTGACGGTAACATCAGGTGAATGATGTTTTTCGAGCCTGAAGCTAATTAAAACGTACCTGCGATCAACCATGGTGAATAGCATGGCGATGCTGTCAATTGAAAATGGGGTTACATGAGGCTCGAAAAATTAATTTTTAAATTTGATTTACTACCTTATGAATGAGAATACATTAAAAGTGATTACATCCGAGGAGGAGGACCAACCAATCACCGAAAACATCGAAAACCGACGTATTACAATATCTAAAACCGTCCGCCTGAAAATTCCGCGAAGAAGGCGATATCAATGGATTTTCCACTTGAAGAACCCACAGTCAGAGGCAGACCGATAAACACGCCGATGTGTCAAAAGAAAAACCCTAAACAACGTATTGATCTCGGTGATACTACAATGCAGCTGCAGGATAGATCTGCCTGCCTACACTAAACCTGGGATTATAACATCAAGGCACCATGATAACACCACAGTTCACAATACCACTGATTGGTATAACAAGGCAAGAAAGAATCAAAATAAACCTGAATCAAAAGCCTCGAATTTCGTCATTGGTGGGACCCTTGAATGTACGGCATCTTGTGAAGACCAAGTGAAAGTTGAAATAGTTGCTGATGGTTGAGTCCCAAAAACAAATTGGCTTAAAATCGATAGTCGAGACTGCCTACTTTTTTACAAGCAGAATTTGCTCCTTCAGGTCCCAAGGAAGTAATATTTATTGTGAATAATCACCACCGCACGTTGTCGACGTCAAGCTTAAAATATTGGAACTCTATTCCTCCAGTCGATCAAACAACGTACGATTACGATATCAACATTATGAACACAAGTGTTGGAGAATAATAATTCAGGCCATCTACATCAAGGAAAGAAAGGTAAAATTTAAATACGTAAAAAAAATATTGTCTCTAAAATAATTTTTATTTGGATGTTGATAGGGGTCACCATCGTCGATTTGGCCCAGGGCCACAAAAATGCTAAGGCCGGCTCTGCCTACTAGCGTTAAGCCTCCCTCATACGGTGAGGGACTAGCAGCGCCTACACAATCGGGACGAGTCACCTAGTCCTGCAGTCCCAGACACTTAAGTCTTCCAGCTCCCAGGTGAAGAGAGCGTAAGTATCAGCAACATTGCTAATCTCGATTTAAAGAGCTCTATGTTAACATAATGTACTCTATTGGTTCTAAGTACTCCGATATTACCTATTTAATTTTTCTGTTTAAATTTCCTTGTGCTTGTCTCCATCACTCGAATCAAATAATGTAATTTTAAAATTTTATTACTGTAAAATCCAAACAATAGTTTGACCAAACAAATCTCTTGTCTGCCCACAAGGATGAGCACTGAAACTCAAACAGACGAAGACGAGCAAACAAACTATCCCAATAAAGAAGACAAGTGCAAAAGCACTATTTTACATTATGAAACTAACGACTTGAAAACAGAAGAGAGAAAGAAGAAAAGTTTTTCTATGTCCAAACTGGATCCAAGTAATGGAAGAAGATAAAATTTGCCTGTAGCGAAGACAGGAGATTTTTTATTCCTTCTCTTGGCACTCTTAGCATCTTATCGTATACCGTTAACGATTGACTCCGTGAAGTTCTTACGACACGGTGCCACTATGCCAAGGACTTGTGAACAGAGTCCTAGAAATGTCCTGAACGGTTCTTCGTGGGGAATGATTTAGAGTTGAAAAAAAAGGTTGACGGAAGATTGAGTTTTTTTTTATGTTAACATTTTGTATGTAATTATCTACTTGATTTCCTTTTTGCTTTTTAGAATTTATGTTGGAAATTATAGCGTGGGTGAAATTTCAATGACAACTTTGTAATTTCGTATTCCCCAAAACCCACAAGGCTCTGACAAGATAAAAGGTTAATTGTTAACTTTTGCAGAATATGATTTGATTATACCATTATACCTCTGAGGCGCTAAACTATACACAAAAGGCATACAAATTATGTTTTTTGTTCTAAGCAATAAGAACGTAGGCTTTGATACTTACATTAATTTATAATTTTAAATATGCTCCTTATTTTAATTCGGGAAAAGAAGGATATCAGTAAGTTTCTGGTCACCTTAGATTAGCTGCAGAAAATTTAACAAAAATAATACATAATACACGAGAATATTATTTATGTTAGGTGCAAATTACAAACGGACATAACTATGTACTATTACAGTCGAACTTCCCATAAGCGGACACCGGAATGAGATTTTGTCCGCTTATTGGAAGTGTTCGCTTATGGGAATAGCACACCAAGGTTTAAAATTTTAGAAAATAGATTTAAACTATGATCTGCGAATCCATTCAAAAACCGCGATAAAAATTTCTAGTCTCGACGGTTCGCGAATAATTTTTAGTCATTTCATTCCCATGTTCTTTTCCCTTTTTCAAAATAACTTTTATTTTTTATTAATAAACATTTTCGTCGTTTCCACATGCTTCTCCAACACATTTTTTCCGAAAGCGAGCACACTATTTTTTTCCTAAATTCTTATGTGACTTGTCCTTTTTCCTTAATTCGCAAAATTGTTTCACACTTATTTAAAAAGAATAGAAAATTGCACGATTAAACGCCCGAACATAAGTTGAATTTACGCGAGAGTTTCTAAAAAGCAAACCGAGAGATAAAAAAGAACTGCAGTCGTTGAGATGTAATTACATTTTCCGTACATTGCCCGAAATACAATTGGAATGTAAGAATTTTTTTATGGAACTGTCCGTTTATTAGAGAGTCGCTTGTTCAGAACGGGTAAGAAAGTACTGTCCGTGCCCGGTTATGAGAGTGTCCGGCTATCAGAAGTTATTTTCCTAGTAAAATATGTGGAAAAACGTTGGGAAAAATAAAAGTGTCCGTTTATGAGAAATGTCCGGCTATTAGAAGTGTCCGTTTAGGGAAGTTCGACTGTACATTAATCACATTCAGTGTTCGTATCATTTGGAAAAATATCAAAATCTTTTACAAATGCATTCATATCACATTCCGCAGCACATTCATATTTTCATACGGTTACCGTATACGATGTTGTCCTTGTTTCCTTTTCCCATCAAAATGATAAGAAACATGGATCGTTTTTCATCGTTATTGTAATGGTTGCATACCCTTCGGATAAAAGTGTAACGAAAGGATCATCCGTTTTATATGCACTGCACCGAGCTATACAACACTCCTTTGCGGATGTTTTTCCCGTAATACGATGTAAGTAATTGCATCCTTTATCGTTCATATGAAATGGAATAAAGTACGATTGCAGATTGAAGGTGTTCTCGCGACAAGTTTGAACGACTTGCAATATTTTCATATAATGATTCCACTTTTCACTCCCCATTCAAAAAGGATATATTAGGTACATTTCATATAACGTTTGATTCGTTTGCTTCTATCTCCATGCAGGTAGCTCTGATAGCTTTAGAGATGGAAATGGAAGCGCACGAGTCGTCGAATGCATGCAACATAGAAGCAAATGAGCTCTGGAAATCGGTTTAAACATCAGACAACTGTAATGAGGGGATTTTCAGATTTTCTTGCAATGTGCTTTCAAAATGAGATGTGGATAATGATGCATAATGAGATGAGTGCTTCTAATGAAATAACTTTAATGACTATTTTTTCAATGAAAAATCGAAAAAAAAATCGTTATTAAATTGATGCTAATCATCCCTTCATATTTCTACTCTAAAAGCATTAACGCTAAAACGGAAAAACATAATTTTAATTCAATTCAAACAATTGGGGGACGATGTCGCTCGCGAACGAAGGACCTTTCGTTCGAATCGGTGGTGTAGCAAAATTTCGGAGGCTTGGGTGGGGGTCCATGTTTCGCAGCCATAACATAGCACGGGTCGGATAATCGTTTTGTACACGCGGAGCTTCGTGTTCCTGTGCGCAAGTTTCGAATTAATTATAATTTTTAAGTCGGCAAAATTGGTTTTTAGGTAATACTTAATTAAAAATCGTGTTGAATTATTTGTTTGTTTATCAACTGTATCATTATGCAAAGATGCTAAGTGGGAGAAATTGCTCAAATATGTACCTACTAATTAAGTTCTTCTTAAAAAAAAAGATTTTCACTGCAGAATTATGTGGTCATTTCGTCCTATTATTAAAAAATTAGTTCCTTTTATCTTCGCACAGAATTAAGGCTTGTGATTGGACCTGCATGATCCCTAATTCTTACTAAAGGAAAGGGCCATCACATTTTCAAATAGATGACAAATAGTACGGCTGTATCGTGGGATGCGGATTGTGCGTCCCAACAAACACATTGATCTGTGTGTATACCAAAAAAGTGGGATGTTGCACAGATCACAGAAATAGCAAGTGGCTATTCGCAAAAAATGTGATCCGTAGCATAGTACGACTTTGTTTGGTTTAAGTACGGTATGCAACAACTAGCCCGGTGCATTCTCGGTCATGATGTCTCCGAATGCATATGACACGGCCCTTTGTGGCAGCACATGATGAGAGTGCCGTGTCATATATTTTACATTCGGTCGAAATCGATGAATGGCGTAAAAAAACAATTTTTTTGCACTCTTCGAGTGGATATACCCGTAAATCGGAAAATCGCTCAGAGAGCAACATTCCCAAAACACATACTCTTTATATAGGCCAGTCAATTACCGATTTTAGGTCGCAAAAAATTGCTCGGGTCTGGTTTTTTGGGATATTGTTTGGATAGATACCAGAAGCGTACCACTAAGTTTGCAACTTCGAAAAACCTGTGCTAACCCCGTGACCCTCAAAAAACCTCAAAATGTTCGGACTTTTTTCATATTTTTGTTTGTAATTTATAAAAAGCGCTTCCTACAAGTAAGTCGTCCACTGCACTTTTAAAGCTAAGAAAATCTTCTTTAATTTTGAGTGTAACTCCAGCTTTGTAGGTGCAAAGGATCCCAAGATACAGCACTTTAAAAAATGTGATTTTTTTGTAAAAAAGTCCGAAATTGTATTTTAGGAGGTTTGTATGACAGCCCTATGACGTAATGTTCCGATTCCATCCATTCCTAGATATGTTTTGAGGCTTTACTAGGAACACATTTGGGTGAGGTTTGGTTAAGATTGGTTCATAAAGAAAAAAGTTTTTCTTAGAAGAGCCTGATTATCAGGGGTTGGTTTGTATGACAGCCCTATGACCTAATGTTCCGATTTCATCCGTTTATAGATATGTTTTGAAGCTTTACTAAAAAACACATTTGGGGGAAGGGTGGTTAAGATTGGTCCATAAAGAAAAAAGTTTTTCTTAGAAGAACCTAATTTCCAGAGGTTGGTTTGTATGACAGCTCAAAACGTAGTGTTTCGATTTCATCCGTTCCTAGATATTTTTTTAGCCTTAACCAGCAACATACTTGGGTGAAGTTTGGTTAATATTGGTACATAAAGAAAAAGTTTTTCTTAGAAGAACCTAATTTTCAGGGGCAGCCCTATGACCCCATGGTCTGATTCCATTCGTTCCGACATACATACAGCTAAGGAACTGGTTTATAACTTCATGTCACATGACTTTCTCGGTAAAATGCGCATTTAAGCCGATATTCAGCTCGGAACATGACTGAAATTACAATTTCGAACTTTTTTCAAAAAACAATGTTTAAAGTGCTGTATCTTGGGATACTTTGCGCCTACAAAGCTGGGGTTACACTCAAATTAAAGAAGATTTTCTTAGCTTTAACAGTGCAGTGGACAACTTACTTGTAGGAAGCACCTTTTACAAATTACAAACAAAAATATGAAAAAAGTCCGAAAATTTTGAGGTTTTTTGAGGGTCATGGGGTTAGCACAGGTTTTTCGAAGTTGCAAACTTGGTGGTACACTTCTGGTATCTATCCTAACAATATCCCAAAAAACCAGAGCCGAGCAATTTTTTGTGACCTAACGCCTTATTTTTCGGTTTATTGACTGGCCTAATAAGTACGTAATTTATTATTGCATTTATGCGATATGTCCCAATTTGATTTCAGAAGAAGTATAAAATGTTTGTTGAATCAGTATCTTAGAAATTAATATTTATTTGGTAGAATACCCTAGTAGAAACTGAAATGAAAAATAATAAGAAGACTCACCACATAAAATTATAAATATAAAAATTGCATGATCAAGGGCACATTTTCATCACTAATTGGAATGGGAAAAAGCCAAAGCCACCTCACACTGGGAAACTATTCCCGGGCTTCGGCAGTCAAAACTTTTCGTTGCCAAATATTCACCTAAACGCATCCTAAGTCTAATAAACATGAGTAGAAACAAGGTTAGGATAATTTGCGGGCTCCTTACGGGGCACTGCCGTCTGAATGGTCATTTAAAGACAATGCGCATTGTTACCGACGCAAGCTGTCGGTTCTGCGAGGCTGACGACGAAACAGCTGCGCACATTCTTTGCGAATGTGAGAGGCTAGCAATGCGCCGCTTGGAATGCTTCGGCATTATGTTCCCGTTAGAGGAGGATATTGCCTCCTTGAACATGGGTCAGCTTAATCGGTTCATCGAAAGATGTCGGTTAGATGAGTTCATCTAACTCCAGCTTGGGCAATGGCACAATAGACCAACGGTCGCAGTGCCCAGAGCTACCTAATAGCCACAGCCCACAATAAATCTAATCTAATCTAATCACTAATTTTCGTTTTGTTAACTTCCAACAACTTTTGGCAGTATTTCAATTTAATTTCCGCCGATCTCCTCGCAGATGGATTCGTTCGGTTGGTTCCAATTTCATTGACTCATCAAGCATTGAGAGGTCAAATTTGGATCGAGCGGTTTGGGTCTAACCTTCATCTTACCCTGAAAAAAACTTACGTTAAGTACCCTCATGTGTGGATTTTCACACATATGCAACTTTCGTGTACCTAATTTGGGCGAATTTCTTAAAGTTAGAAATGTGCTTTATGTTGAATTGTTCACTATTTTGATTATGAGAAAAGCATATTGTTGACATTTGATATTAAAGGTCGGTTTATCAATGCCATGATAAGCCGTAGTTACGTACTACTACAGGTGACTCATTTACATTTAAGCTCGATTTATTACATTTGGCGTCCTTGAAACAGGAAACTAACACCGGATATGTAATGTACTCGACGTCTCCTTTGATATGTTACCCCGCATGACGACCTCCGTTCAAGGATTAAAGAGTATCCTTTTTGTCCTTTTTGGGACTTTCCGCTCAAAATTTTTTTTAAACTAAAATAATTTTTTAGATTTTTGGGAGTCCATTGATTCAAAAACAACAAAAATTAGCCTTACTCGTTTTTTCCTATTTGAAATGCTAATATGACTCTACCAACAGGACCTGAGTCTGCATGTTTCAAAAGATTTTCAATTATGGTGTATCCTAGACCACAATTTTTATCATGAATCACATTTTTCACATAAATAATTTACTTCAAACGATATCGATTCATTCTGTAAAAAAAACATTTCGCAATATTATTACGGTAAAAACAAAATTCGCCCATATAAAACACACAGCTAATACCATATGTGTGAATTTTCACACATGAGGGTACTTAACGTAAGTTTTTAAATATTTAAAAATAAAAAGGAATTTTTTTTTTGAAACTCATGTTTTTCTTTTTAAATCGAAGTTTTAGGAAAAGTCAAGACGAGTTATAGGTATCGGTTGGAAAAGTCATGGCGAAAAATCGAAAATAAAATGCGTTGTGCGATTTTTCACACAAGGTTGGTTAAACAAGATAAGTGTGATGAAGTCACAGTACCCACTGCCAAAGCGATAGCAGTCCTTTTCAATCTGGTTCCAGACATGCGGATATCACAATTAAGATAGGTAACTCGACTTAACTAGCTCTGATCTTATTCTCTAATAATTTTCGATGTGATGCATTTATGAAAATAAGCAACGCAAGGTTAAACTGCTGAAGTAATCATTCCGCAAAGATAATTGCCGAAAATAATTGAAATTTATTTGTTGCACAGGGTGTAGGGAAACTATCGAAAACTACCCCAAAAAAATAGTATTGAAAACGAATACAAATCTTTGGCTCCAGAGCAAAGCTTTCTAAAACGTGTTAAGTGTTTTAGGTTTAAAAGCCGGCAGTTTCACGTATGCCATATTAATATTTTTTAAACGGTACAAAAAATTAGCTCCGGAAATTCAATATTGAAATGTTATTAAGGATTAATTTCTAATGAACTCTCTACAAGGCTAAGCTGAATTGCTAAGACTCGGAATGAGTATAGGTTCCTACTACCTGTTACCTGGGCCTTCAGTACCCAGATTTTATTTTCTGAATTAGTGCAGCGTTGGTTTTGAGTCCCGTCCCACTGTGATCATGCCTTTTTGTGTTGTCTTTATAGAAATTCGCCTTTCTATACGGCAGCCAGTTCCAATATGTAAATCGTTGGCGGTTACAACGACTAAGAGCCTGGCCTGGCATATTACCTAAGGTCGTTACGGTACAGGAAAAAAAGAAGAATTATTTAAATAAAACCATTTTAAAGTGTATAAAAAGCACATCATGTAGAAAAACCGCTGCCCATTTTATCCGATTTGTTATACCCTTCGCTCATAGAGTGGGGTATATTAACTTTGTCATGAAGTTTGTAACGCATTGAAGGAGGCATCTCCGACCATATAAAAAGTATACATATATGATCAGCATGACTTGGGGGGTCGATGATTCGGACTGAAAAACATATAAAAAGCATCTTAATTCTTTCAAAAAAGAGATAAGAGGAGCCAAGCGCAGCGCTTGGAGAAGTTTCTGCGGAAACATCGAGGGGTCGTCTGAGACTTCCAGATTTAGGAAAGTACTGGCATCAAACCCATCTATGCCAAGCTTTCTTCAGAAAGAAGATGGCTCTTGGACGTCCTCGAGCATCGAAACCATCGAGTGCCTTTTCGAGGCGCACTTTCCGGGTAGCTCAGCCGTTGCTCCCCCCGGTGCTCCTCTACAGAACATAGTGCCTTGTGATGTAGCCTCCATTCTCACTCGTGAGAAGATTATGTGGGCTATATCGAGCTTCGAGCCTTTTAAATCACCAGGGCCCGATGGTATCATCCCTGCTGACCTGCATCAGTGCATTGATATCACGTACCCTTGGGTGGAGAGAATTTTAACAGCATGCTTAAATGTAAATGTGTTTAGTACACATTCCTCACATTTGGAGGGAAGTCAGAGTCGTTTTTATTCCGAAAACGGGTAGAAGCTCGCACGCGTATCCAAAGGATCTTCTCTCTCAACTATGCTAAAATTGTTGGAGAGACTCATCGATATCCATGTGAGACAGGCTATCTCACCAAACCTACTATCCATGTCTCAACATGCATATTGGAAAGGGAGATCCGTAGACACAGCCTTACACTCACTGGTTAGTTTTATTGAAACATCCCTTTATCACAAGGAATACACAATGGTAGCTTTCCTGGATATTGAAGGAGCCTTCAACAATATAAGGCCCAGTGCAATTACTGATGCCCTCACGAAATTGAACGTCGAAGGTTCAATTTGTACCCTCATCAATACGATGCTCACTTCCAGACGCATTCACAGTGCTTTGGGAACTTCGTCCGTATGTAGGTACGTATGCAGGGGTACCCCGCAAGGAGGTATTCTCTCTCCCTTACTTTGGAATATGGCGATCAATCAATTGCTTTTGAACTTAGAGAGAACTGGCTGCAAAGTCATCGCTTATGCTGACGACGTTGCGATCGCTGTTAGAGGTAAGTTTCCGGATGCCCTTAGCGGGCTTCTGGAGCAGGCCCTAACTATTCTAACTGGTTGGGCTGATCTCAGCGGTGTTGGAGTTAATCCAGGCAAAACGGAATTGGTTCTCTTTACGAGAAAGCGCACGATTCCAACTATTATCCCCCCTAGGATAGGGGATTGTCAACTTGTGTTTTCTGATAGGGCCAAATTCCTTGGCCTTATCTTGGACAAAGAACTAAAATGGAAACCCAACATTGAAGAAAGGGCGAAGAAGGCCACCACGGCCCTGTATTTATGCAAGAGGGCTGTTGGTAAAACTTGGGGCTTACAGCCAAAAGTTGTATATTGGATGTATACCACTATTGTGCGGCCCATACTACTCTACGGAGTTAGTGTATGGTGGGCGGCACTAAGTAGAATTACTAATTACAATCTGCTTGTAAAAGTACAAAGGCTGGCATCTCTGATTATAACTGGTGCCTTTGGTACCACCCCTTCAGCCGGATTGGATATGTTATTGGGTCTAATCCCGCTTGACATCTTCGGTCAGCGGATGGCTGCTTTTACGGCTCTGCGCCTGCGTGAAACGGGCTTGTGGCTCATGTTGGACTATGGACACTCAGCGATACTTCGCAACTTTATCCTGCCAACAGCGACTGACTACACTGTTCCTAGGTACTCTTTTGGTAGGAACCATTATAGCTTAATTCCGTCGAGGGAAGCTTGGGATGATACCATGGCCCCGGACAGTGGGTCGTGTGCTATCTACACTGATGGATCCAAGACAGAAACAGGAGTCGGTATTGGAATCTACTCGGAGGAGTTGGACATTCGGTTGTCGCTCCGTTTTCCTAATGTCTGTACCATTCTCCAAGCGGAGGTCTCAGCTATATATGAAGCCTTAGTTTGGTTAGGTAGTCACGTCATCTCTAAAAGAGATATTGTTCTGTACACCGACAGCCAAGCTGCAATTCAATCGCTAGAATCTGTACTGACGACATCTAGAACTGTTGAAAAATGTCGGGCACTACTCAGAGAGTTAGGCTGCTTTTTCAATATAATCATATGTTGGATACCAGGCCATCGAGGGTTTACAGGGAACTGCTGCGCGGACAGCTTAACCCGCGATGCGGCAACTGAAAGCGAAGCAGTTGATCGAGTTGACCGAGATGGCATTAAAGCGCAAATTTCCGCGTGCGCTGTGATTATTGAAGGTGCTGCAAAACGCAGGACCAATGCTAGATGGATCAACGGTAACACTTGTGCTACAACGAGATTAATATGGCCAAAACTGGACGCCATTCGCTCCGCCCAACTACTGTCCCTGGACAGGAAACACATACGGAGTGTGGTCGGAGTTATCACTGGACACTGTCCTATTGGGGAGCTCGCAAGGAGACTCCGAATTCCTCATAACGACTTCTGTAGGAGTTGCGATGACGAGGAAAGAGGAAGAAAGTGTACATCACTTCCTCTGTGACTGTCCTGCCTTAGCGGAGAAACGGAAGCGTTATCGGGGCTCAAGGTTCTTTTTCGATACAGACGATCTTCGGGATATAAGCCCAGTACTACTCAATAAATACATTGTTAGTACGGGCTGGTTTTAAGCTTGGGGCAAAGCTTCTCGCGTTTATAACAGGTTTTTTCTCGGTGGTATCACAACGGACCCAAATATGTGGTCTAAGTGCGCTGGGTTCTCTTGTACCTAGCGGCCCCTGTACCTAACCTAACCTAACCTGGGGAGTCGATTGGGCGATGTCCGTCTGTCTGTCTGTCCGTCTGTCCGTCTGTCTGTCTGTCCGTCTGTCCGTCTGTCCGTCTGTCCGTCTGTCCGTCTGTCTGTCTGTCCGTCTGTCCGTCGTGTAAAACTAGATCAAATCCGACCATGGGGTCATGGGGCTGCCATACAAACCTAGCCCCCAATTTGAGTTCTTCTAAGAAAAACTTTTTTATTTGTGTACCAATTTTAACCAAATTTCACACAAATGTGTTTCTAAAAATAACACAAAATATATGCAAGAATGGATCAAATCGGACCATGGGGTCATGGGGCTGCCATACAAACTTAACCCCCCAAATTAGGTTCTTCTAAGAAAAACTTTTTTATTTGTTAACCAATTTCAACCAAATTTCACACAAATGTATTTCTATTGATGACACAAAACATATGTAAGATTGAATCAAATCGGACCATGGCGTCATGGGGCTGCCATACAAACCAAACCCCACATATTGGTTCTTCTAAGAAACATTTTTTTTACACCAATTTCACAAAACCTTGAATTAATGTGTCTTTATCAAAGCAACTAAAAAGTTAAAAACGAATGGAATCGTACTGTGGGGTCATGCTCCGGCAACCCCAATAAAATTTTCCGAGTAAATATTTTTATTTGCCCACTTATTTCAACCAAGCCCAAAACTTTTGTCAAGACGGAAGGAAAGAATGAGGAGGGGGATTAAATACAAGTCATAGGTACGCCCGAAAAAACTTTTAGCCCAAGCGAAGGGTATCCGAATTTCGGCCGCGCCCGAAATTAGCCTCGGCCGCGCCCGAAATTAGCCTCGGCCCGGGGGTTGGCGAGCGTAGCGAGTAGGGGCGAAGCCCTCTAGTTTTTACATTAATTTGATTGATGGTGTTCATTAAACGGATATGTGGAGCATCTGAGCGGAAGTCTGTCGTTCAATTTCAACCAGCGCGACAGCGTAGCAAAAGAGGTTTTTCCATTGTACTTGTTCATTCTTGTTTGAATCTTGCTGCGCATTAGTCGTATCGAAGTGTGCTACGAAATAGTTGTTTGTAAATCTTTGTTCAACTAGTATGTAGTCAAGAAATATAAATACAGTAGAGCGTCGATTATCCGAACTAATGTTGACAAGGGTGGTTCGGATAAATGAAAGTTCGGTTAATCGAGCTTCCATAGAAAAATTAGAAAATAGCCCAATGTGAAACTAAGCGACAAACTGAAAACATTTAGAACGACTAGAATTGGACAAAAGTAAAAAATGAGGTAATTTAAGCGATGTATAACGTTTATCAAAAGCACTTTCGCTACAGATGTAGATAGCTGTTTATATACATACACATATGTATAAAGAAATACAAATACGCGATGGTGAGGGGGCTAACTTCACATAACTACGAGTTTAACTATGGTTTTGGGAATAATGTGAAACACAGTTTCAATGTGCTTTAAGTCATATATTTGATCAAAAATCAAATTAAAACACCGTATATCGGGATTTGTGTTTATCATTCAAAAATTGTAAAATTTTAATAAGTGCTTTAAGTAATTGAATACCCTCACTGAATGAGCCGAAGAGCCGCATGCCGCTTGCGAGGCTCTCTTTGCCGACCGTTGTATACAGTATACACTCATTGTGCCATTTGCACAATTAGAACTTGGTCTCGTTAAAGTTAAACAAAGCGCTCCAAGACCCAGTATTTACGTGAACGTTTTCTTTAATTTCAATTCTTTCTCGTCAATCAATGTTAATGCTATCGGTATTGTAATGTCACATAACAGTGAACAATTACATCAAATAAATTTAATTTTAATGAAATGCTCATAAACTTTTTATTTGTATTTCTTATTACCGGATATACTAACATTCTGTGGAAATGGGAAATGGCGGACAACTATTGCCACACTCATAAATTGTAATCGTTGATCCCATAAGAAAATATCCTTCGACTTGTGCATTTAACAAGTGAGTTCTGAGTTGTCTACAATATGCACACATGGACTTCATGATATTGCACTCGGCATACGAGACATCAAGGACACATCAAATTCCTTCTGTACTGGAGAATTCCATTACAAACTCTGATGTGCTTTTCTGCTCGGCTTGTGCAGTGATACTCAACTCTTTTTTAAGTGATGCTTTAATGAACTCTAAACGGCTTTTTTTACTAATTCGGGCATCGCTGTGATAATTTCAAACATGCCATTCACTAATAGGGAGTTTCATTGATTAGACTGAGACTTGTGCAATGCAATGAAAAGGGGAATAAAATGCTGTAGGATCGGAAAAAGCATTATGCAACCGTTGTGGACAGTTTTTTGGTTGGTAAAGAAGCACAAATTCACTAAATCTAAAAGCACGTGAAGGATTTGTATTTATCAACTATAATCTTTAGTTCTTATTTGAAAGTGGCGTTCGGAGGATACAATGCTCTACTAGGTCTTTAAAACGTCACAAATATAAAAAATTCTTGCCACCTAAATTGGATAGCCATTGAAAAATCAGGACACACCTGTGAGCCTCACTCGCACTCCTCTTCAATTTGTTTCCAAACATGCTAATTTCTCGCGATTTGGCTATAGGCTCCACGAGTTAACATGCTCCGACTTTATTCTCTAAAAATATTTGAGATTAAGCACTTAATAAACCACGCACTAAAGTTGAAATTGATCTGCTGTATTGAATGAAAGGACAGGTATATATACTTTCTATTATCAATCTGCCTGGTGTAAAGGGCGGTAAGCTGTTCTTTTACCCAGGGAGGGGTAAGCGCTGACTACACATTCCCTATGGCTGCCGATTTGATTGTTGTTATTATTACTTCGTGGCTTGTTTAGTAGATGAGTTTGAAATAAGTCAAAACATTACGGAGAGTGAAGCCCATCAGTACCAGCTTTTTCGATAATTTCCGAAAAAAAGTTTTGGAGCCACTGCCTTCCTAACACTATGCACTAGTTTTCAGCCGCTACTAAAACCTACAAAGGCTTAAACTGTATGTTCTTTCAATAACGCCCGAATAGTGCTGGATATCCTCCCATCATCCTCGTCGTCCTTTCCGCATACAAACATGCTATTTGCCAATGCGCTCTCATCGATACAAAGTAAATGTCGTTTCATGCAAATAGGACGAAAATTTATGCGCTTCTTCTGCAGGCATGCACTTTATTGGCATTTGAGATAAAAGGCGTTAAATGTCCTTAGGATCCGTAGCGATGAACGCTGATAATACTTTTGAAACGAAAAGAAGAATCACTCTGCTGGTGCACTTGGATATAGGTCGGTTTCTGCTTTTCATTGCGACCGTTTTAAGAGAGTTTTAAGGGGGTTGAACGGATGCGATGATATATGTAGGATTCTGTACGTGGATAGTATCTGCGTATCCATTTTGTAGATAAACCAGGAATAGAGTTATTCAACTGTTTTAATTTGGCCAATGGTGAGCCGCAAAGGCAATAAAGTTTAAAAGTTTATGACGGTCATACTATGTCCTTTCTGAAAGGGAATGGAGTGGAACGTAAATATCGAAAGGGATTTCGTCATGTTTGCATATTGATAGATTTGCATAGTCTACAATGTAATAGACTATAGAGCTCTCATTAAATTTTATGAGGTTCATTTTTGGGGAGAAAGAGGTTAGCACTCATAATATATCCAATCAATATCTTTATCGAATTATGATGTTAATTTTAACTTAATGGCCACCATACAAATGTGCTCGCACAAATATTCCATACTTTTTACGACAAGTGTTGAGCACAAATTAGTTGGCATAACACTTGGACTTGGGTGCCAAGTTTCTTTCCTCTTTTTCATTTTCACTCGACCGCAATAAAAGGCTGAAAGTGGCTAGTCATCTTTTCACGTCATGAGAGGCGTAAAAAGGGCCAAACCAATTTGTAGTGGAAAAAAACTGATGTAAAGTGTTGAAGGATTGCATTGAATTCGAAATGAATTTCGCAGAAGAAGTATTGTGAATACAATCCTTTGAAACAGAACAAGAATATGGTCGATTTGCCCAGTCAGGAGTGCCAAGTAAATTTCGTAGTGTGTGAAGGAAGGCGTTTATATCGATTGTTGTTCTTTTGGTAATAAATGGTTGATTTCAGTGAAGAGTCAAGGATCCTACGTCATAAAATGTTTGTTAGCCCACGTAAGGGATTACAACTTGTGGATGACATAGGATTACACAAATATTATTGCCTTCTTCGCTATATGTATACGAATAAACAGCTATGACGATTTGACGATTAAGGACTATATTTTGATTAAGGCATCACGACGGACACAGTGTGGACTATGTACGTAGTGTTATCAGGGTGAAGGTGCTCAGAGCGAGTAATCTAGGATCCGGACCCGAATCTTTCTGGGAGCTTCTGTGCTAGAGTAGTTGGATTTCAACTCCTAATTCATATGCTACTGTCATAGCACAGAATATGGCTCCATTTAAACGAAGCGAAAACGGCTCGCAAGTTCCAGCCATACAAATGCATTGGCTTATATGGGAAGCTCACGACGAGCGAAAGCTGTGCCGCTGTCAAAACACAACTAGCGAGACGTGTTTTCACATATCGTGCCCCACAACTCGCGAATTTACGACTCGCGACTCGCTATTCGTGTTTTGACTGTGGCACGGCTCTCGCTTGCTTGGTCGTGAGCTTTGTATGTCTCGAGCTTGCGAGCTGTTTTCGCGTCGTTTGTATGAACCCTTAGTGTACTACTTCGTGCAAAATGCAATGACATAATTTTTGTCATGTCCAAATTTGCTACTTCATTGGATCCCTTAACGCAGGGGTGTCAAACTCGAGAACTGGTCCGGGCCAAATATCACCGTCTTTAGGTTTTAGCGGGCCGCAGGATGAAAAATGTGTATAGACAATTTTTTCGAAATTTAATCACAGAAATTCTTTTAAAATTATATATCAGAGTCACTAACCTCGGGATTATATCCTTTAAAAATGCCCTCTTTTAAAAATAATTTTCAAACAAATTTGAAAAAATAAATTTACACAAGAAGTTTACCCGCGAAAGTTAAGTTAGATCGATCAGTAAATACTATTTGTGAATTAATTTCCACCAAATTTTGGACAGCTGATGAGAACCTCCCAAGTAACAATTTCATCCCTATAATACTTCGAAAAATATTCTCTTCTAACGACAATAGGGGCACTTTACAGGGTATAAACATTGAATAATACTCCAATAATGGCATCTGGCGCCGTTTTTTGATCCAATAGAACCTCATTGTAGCACTGAATTACGCTTCGAGAAAGACATACATCATGTGTTATCTCATCATTTTCTGTCATTTTCTCGCGATTGCAAAAAAAAAAGAGAAAAAAAAAATAATTCCCGCAGCCAGCGTCGAACCAGCGACTGTCGTACGCCAGTCCGACGCCCTAACCACTCGGCCAACCTCACATATAGATAACATTGCTCGTAAACACTACAAGTGCTCGACACTTCTTTATCGACCCTTCTCCTATGCACCTTCTTCTTTATATGTCAATCAGTTGAAACTAATTAAATTCACACAATCTTCAATAAAATACAGACATTTTCTGCGCTGAGATTATCTTAATTGATTCATAAGCTAACAAGGACTGAGGAAATGTTGGTTTCATGCAATATTTCAATGAATTCAATTCAAGAAACGTTGTATTCCAGAGCACTTCATAAGTGTCAATTCTTAAAAAATCACAAAGTCCATCCTTCTATAAAACTACGGTGAACAATGTCAATACGAATGTCACACTATAAAAATGACACCGACTGTGCTATAGAAGAATATATGCATGTGTGTGAGTTAACTTAGAGAGACTATTGCATGTGTGTGCTGTATCATCCAATAAACACAAGAGTGGAGTATTTAAAGGAGTGTCTTTTTTAGGTTAACGTTTAGAGACAGTTTTATCGAAGTTTTATACCACCATCTTTAAATTTATTCCATAATGATGATAGAAGCTTTCCGGAAAGTACTTTAAGGATGTTTTATCGGATCAAAATATTACTTTAAGCGATATCACACGATAAATGAATTTCGTGGTATTATATGAATGCTACAGTGTGAAGTGGTTCTTTAAAGCAAACGAATTGTTGCTTGGGCTATCGCCAATGGTCTAGGTAAATATAATGCAACCGTGGCAGATAATTATAATTATAAGGTTCGGCAAAGACAACAACTTTTGAACTTATAGGTTCCTATCGCGGCCGGGTCTTCGCCCCGGAACCACCCATGCATTCTATGCATGGCCAAGAGCCGCACACCCCCCTCGACACATACAGGAAACAAAAGTTGCATCACATCTTTTTTACACTATCGGAGCAACCCATGCCGGCCCAGTTGCTCCAAATTCTACTTATACGCGCCGGCATCGAAATAAATCCTGGTCCATGGATGTGCTGCGTCTGTGGTAAGAGGATTTATTCTAACGTACAATCCTCAGTGCAGTGCTCATGCTGTATGGAATGGTGCCATTTCAAAAATTGTTCTGGGCTCAACAAGACGGATTTACGATCAACAACAACGATCAGCACCTTCATAGCACCAAATTGCAAAATCTGTGGCCAACAGTCTTCATCGACCTTACAACAACCCACTAATCAGGGCCAACAATCATCACCTGTCACCCCCACAGTCTCTGCACACCACACAGCACCACGACACACTCTTACGCCAGCACCACCACTGCAAGTTGCAAACTACTCCACAACAAAGATAGTTCAACTAAATTGTAATGGTCTACAACATAAAATTGTTGAGATCACTGACTTTATGGACAGACATCACATACTAGTTGCTGCAATCCAGGAAACCAAACTAAATGCCGATTCATCGCTAAATTCTTACGGAGGCTTCAACATCATCCGACGCGATCGACCCACTGGCTCAGGAGGAGGTTTGGCTTTCCTGATACATAACTCGCTGCCATATTCATTAATCGATATCGCTGCCGCCGATACCACAACAGAATTACAAGCGATATCAATCAGGTCGGGAAATGTTGATATAGATATTCTCAATATCTATATACCACCAGCATCAAGTTGTCCCACTGGTTTCCAGGCCAACATTTCCCCCCTACTCACCGGGCGATATCGCCTATTACTGGGCGATTTCAATGCTCACCATGATTTATGGCACTCAAACCTCAACAACGACACCAGAGGCAACCACATCGCAAACCAACTAGATGATTCCGATTTCTGTCCATTGAATGACGACTCACCAACCCGCATTGCAGGATCATGCAGAAGCTCGCCTGACATATCCATCGCCAGCCCTGGGCTCATAAACAGCATTACTTGGGAACCGTTCATAACTTTCTCGTCAGACCATTTGCCTATCGTCCTCACGATTGATAAACCGTCTCAGTTTACGTACACTGAGAAGAAGACATACTCGAATTTCAGCAAAGCCGACTGGATTGGCTTCCAAACCTACACAAATGAAGCGTTTTCTGCCCTTCCAACCCCTACTGACGTACGTACTGCTGAAAAAAACCTGAGACGGATTATCCAGAATGCAGCCAAAAGATACATTCCAGCGGGCCGCATCCCAATCATGAGACCGCATTTCCCATCATCTGCTGCAGAATTGGCAAAAACGAGAGATGAACTCCGAACAGCAGACCCAAATGATCCTCGCATCGGCGATCTCAACAACATTATAACCCAGCAAGTCAACGACCACAGGAAACAGTTATGGAATTCGCATTTAAAAACATGCCACGTAAAATCCGGCGTAAGCAACCTTTGGAGAACGGTACGTGCACTATCAAACCCCACAAAACCCAAAGGTAAGGTAGCTATAAAATTCGGTGATAACACATACAACAACGACGACAAATGCGCTCACAAATTTAACCAACAATTCGTCGAACATCCCGAAAAAGATAAGCTCAAGCGCAAAATTACCAGAGCTATCCGAAACAGCACCACTGACCAACACCTCCAGGTTACCTCAAACGAAGTCAAGCTTGCAATCAAAAATGCGAAAAACTCCAAAGCGTACGGACTAGACGGTATTGCCATGACTATGCTCAAACACATCGACTCTCCGGCCATTGAGTATATCACTGCTACGATGAACCTGTCGCTGAAAACCTTCATCATACCCGAGCTATGGAAAAAAGGCCGTATCACCCCCATACCGAAGCCAGGCAAAGATCATACTCTAGCAGAGTCATACCGTCCAATAACGCTACTGTCCCCCGTGGCCAAAATACTTGAGGCACTAGTGTTGCCTAAACTCCTGGAGCACGTCCAGCTTGCCAATCACCAACACGGTTTCCGGAAAATGCATAGCACTACAACCGCTATAGACAGGATCACCTCCAACATTTTCAATGGACTCAATCAGTCGAAACCCTGCAAGCGCACTATCCTCGTAGCTCTCGATTTGTCAAAAGCATTTGACACTGTTAACCACACAGTACTTTTGACAGACCTACGCAACAATACTCCTCCGTATATCCACAAATGGATCGCGAATTATCTTGCCGGTCGTCAATCCTGCACCGAGTTTAGGAATGGGAAGTCCAAACTCAGGAAAATTAAACAAGGCGTTCCACAGGGCGGAGTCTTATCTCCCACCCTGTTCAACCTTTACATGTCAGGACTGCCCACACCACCCACGGGACTCGAAATCATCTCTTATGCTGACGACTGTACCATCATGGCGACTGGCAACGACATTCCCGAAATGTGCGACCACATCAATGAATACCTGCTGACACTCAACGACTTCTTTGTGAGTAAAGGCTTGAAGCTCTCAGCACCAAAGTCCTCCGCCACCTTATTCACCAGCTTCAACCAGGAGTACAATATGCAACTCCCGATATCTATCGGCACAAACGTCATCCCTACTATTCGGACTCCCAAGATCCTAGGTGTCACGATAGACAACTCCGGCAAATTTAACACACACGCTGATAACATCTGCTCTAAACTCAGGAGCAGAAACAAAATTCTTAAAGCTCTTGCCGGTAGTACTTGGGGCACCGATAAAGAAACACTTCTGACTACCTATAAAGCCATCGGTCGCCCCCTAGTCAATTATGCAGCACCGACGTGGTCAAATGGTCTCTGCAACACAAATTGGGGCCACATACAAATCTGCCAGAACACGGCACTTCGCACCATCACCGGCTGTGTTAAGATGTCCTCAGTGGATCATCTGCACCAGGAGACTAAGATGATGACTTTGAGAAACCATAACGAACTTCTTACCAAACAGTATCTAGTCGGATGCTATCGTACAAATCACCCGAACAATGAACTCATGGACAAAACACCACCGCCACGACGAATAAGACGCTCTATCAGGGACAAAGAGCGCGAAGTCCAGCGATACAAAAAGGTTCCCTTCGATAACTCCGACTACAAGGCGGCGATTGCAGACATACACACACAAGACGTTCGTAAAGCTACTCAAAGCCTCACAAATAATCGTGTACTTGGCACCAAACCTCCAGCCATATCTCCTGACGAAGAACAATTACCGAGAGCTACCCGTACCACCTTAGCTCAGCTCCGATCCGGTTGGTGCCCGCGACTAAATTCTTATTTATCGCGTATAAATAATGAAGTTGCAAACACCTGCCCAGCCTGCGGAACCAGTCCACACGATGTAGACCACATTTTCGATTGTCCAGCTGCTCCCACGCAACTTACACCACTTGCGTTATGGTTACAACCAATCGAAGCAGCTTTTTTTCTAAACCTCGACCTCGAGGATGGAATGCCCACCATCTTCGAATAAATATGATGCAACAAATTAAACGTTTCCTGACTGTGCCGCTAATACAACAACAACAACAACAACTTTTGAACCGAATTTCGGCACAAATCAAATTCACGAAAGGATTTAATATTTCCCTGCCCAAAACTGACCGCCTTCGAAATTTGTTGATAGAACAGAGAGGCAGATTTCTTAAATACATAATTTACATAAACCACCGACTTTTTGACGAGTTTTAGTTAATATATTAGGCTTGAGTTTAACTTCGATTTATTTTTTTTACGCTTTTTTGTTGATACACAATATGTTCCTTCGACCTAGCAGCGGGCCGCGGGCCGCGAGTTTGACATGTCTGCCTTAACGTCTTAACGTTCCACCAGTGTTTGACAGCTCAATGTATCCAACTGTCGTACCACTAATTATTGATGATTGTTAATGACCAATCATCCATAATTCGCAAAAAAAGCAAAAAAAAACTTTTCGTTTTGGTTGTTTAGAGCTTAGACTTGTTACGGACGGTTTTTATATACACGGCGGATCGTTAGGAGTGGGGCGGCCGTACAGATTGTTATTGGCGGCTTAGGGCAAGAGAGTAAATTTAGGACAAACTTACGTCGTCGCGATAATTCATCCAATATTCAATATCATCCATACACCGTCAATGGTCGCGCTAGTATCTTCCTCCTTGGTGAATCGACAAATCATTTCCCGTACCCGACCGGCTTCGAAAAACAGGGAAACCTTGAGCGAGCAACTCCTTTGGTTTGGAGGTCACCATCAGTTCGACCAAGCATCGGGGATCATCCTTGACGTTGCCTTGTCGGAAAGCGCAAAGTCCCAAATTGGATATTATCGATCAATTGCGGGTGCTTGGTGGTAGCTCCTTGGCCTCTAAACCGTTGTGTGTCGGTGGTAACGTCCCAGCCTGCCAATACCTCTGTCCTGGCCTGGACTGTATCATCGTCGAGATCAACCACTGCCATCTAGATAGACAGGCCAAACTGCAGAAATTTGTTCCTCCACGAGTGGACAAAGTGCGTTCGTGACCAGTGACAGTTGACATTTCTAAAGCTCACAAACTCCAGTGCTTCTGAACCCAAAAGTTTAAATGTGCCGAGCGTTTATTACGAAACAAAGGTTGTGGTGCGTTTCAGTGTGTTTTTGATGTGCAATTGGTAAAATAGTATACATCAACATCGTACTTACCATATTTATCCCGAAAATTAACGCACTGGCACGTGTGTATAATAGCAAGTGACACGAAATGACAGGCTGACAGCCACTGATATTTGGATTGTGGATTGTACTGAGCGGTACTTTGGCAGTACTGAGCGCGGACCATGACTTACTATGGCAGTACTTGTGTTGCATGACGACTGACAGATCAGCTGATAATCCGGCCTGTCTATCTAGATGGCAGTGGATCAACGCATTGTTGTTGCTGGCGCCATTACTCCCTGCTAACACCTGAAATCAAGAAATGGACAACAAAGGATCATGATCGTAATGGGCGAAGGAATTTATACTTATCTGAGTCGTCCTTCGGGAACATCACACGACTGCACAATACCCGTCCCAATTTCCAATTCGACTGCCCGAATCACTATTATTGTTTACCTGGAAAAGACAATTACATTATGTCAATCGATATGTCAGTTAACGCCAGATGATGAGTGCGTTCACATGAACGAGAAGTATTCACAATGGGGATGGAAATTCGCCGAACGAGGTGCGTAACTCACAATAGTGATTTTGAGAATCAAGCCCGCACCCCAAGTTCGAAAAGAACTAGCGGTGATGCACCGTTCGGGTAAACTGATAAAAGGCCGAGGATGATAACAGGATACCCTCTTTCAAATCTTGTTCGTTGGACATTAAAGGTCACTAAGGTCATTCGAACAGAGTCAGGAAACACGGAGCTTTAAGTGGAGAGCGTAACATTTTTGTGGATAGCTTGATGGAAACGTCGAGAGTTGAGGAGGTTAGCGAGTAAAGAAGTCAACGAGCTACAGGGTCCGCCAATAGGGACGCTCGATCTTTGACAGCTCATGGCGGCCATGTTGTTTGTGGTAGAGTTATCAAACCTAGTTGTTATTATTCAGTGTATCTTCACAAATCACCATGAACCAATTCAGCCGCGAGCAACATGTGCAAATCATTAAAACTTATTACGAAAATCATTCATCGGTTCGAGCAACGTTCCGCGCGTAAACGGCGAACGATACAGATCCATGATAACGAACTTTTTCTGGCATGAAATCGACAATATGGATGTCGAGTATATGTGGTTTCAGCAGGACGGCGCTACGAGCCACACAGCGCGCGCCACAATGGATCTTCTGCACGCGGAATGGTTATCTCGCGCGGAGGCGACATCACCTGGCCACCGAGATCGTGCGATTTAACCCCACTAGACTATTTCTTGTGGGGTTCTCTTAAATCGCAGGTCTACGCAAACCAACCACAAAACACTGATGACCTCAAAGTCAACATACGCCACGCCATCGATGAAATACAGCCCGATTTGTGCGCCAGAGTCATTGATTGGACTTCTCGTATGCGCGCCACCAAGCGAAACCGAGGTGGCCACTTGAACGATGTTATTTTCCATACATAATGCCTTCGAATACTCTTTCAAACAAAAAATAAATTTCATTTATACCTCTCACACAACTTGCTTTATTTCATTTTAAACTTCGAGCGCGCTTATTGGCGGACCCTATAGTTAGTCAAGATCAACAAGAACACAGCGACGACGAGAACGATTTGTTGTATGAAAAGACGGCGACCACGACGATAAGTAGGACATCCCTGAGAAAAAAAATCCTGTAAATTCAAAAAATACGCATATGATTCAAAGAGATTCAAATATGATTTTGCTTCATATTTGTTTCCCTTTGAATCAAATAAAGGGATTATATTTCAAACGGATTTCCCTTTTAACTAATAAGATATTCCTTTTGAAAGTCTATCTATAATCACTTTAAATTAAAGTTATGCAGTGTCAATTTAATCAGGTCACAACCATAAATCGAAAGGATTTCCTTTTAATTTAAAAGGATGGACTCTTTGTTTTAAATGCATGAACTCAAAAGAATACTTTAAATTACACCAAAAGGAGTAATTTTCACAGGGTGTTCTTTCCCTGTGAAAATTACTCATAAATGAGTTTTGCATAACTGACCTCGCTATAGTTGTTGGCGACATTTCATTTACCTCTTTACGCTCTAAAATGCATAATAAATTACCTGCCTACAGTGGGATTCGATCCCGCGGCCCTATGATTTGAAGACTAACGCCCCTACCTACTACACCACACAGACTATATGGGACGACGTTTATAATTTACACCATACATTGTGCTACATCGCTCTACCACACTGCCGACCAACTGCGAGTGTAAACAAAAAAAAAAATCCTATTGAAAATTTGGATTTAAAGGATTTCCCATTAATTTAAAAAGATTTCCTATTGAAAATTTGGATTTAAAGGATTTCCCATTAATTTAAAATGATTTCGTATTGAAAATTTGGATTTAAAGGATTTCCCATTAATTTAAAAAGAATGAATTTGAATTAAAGCGATATATATTTAAAAGGAAAGGATTATATTTAATAGGAATGTAACTCCATTTCAAAAGGATATCGAGTTAATTTTAAGGGACGTTATTTTTCTCGGTGATAGATTAGAGTGGTAGGTTTCAATTGCCGCCCCCCCCCCCCCCCCCCAGGTCAGTTTGTAGTTTTAGTTTCTATTTAGTGATAAGGGATAAATGCGCGATAGGTTTTATAAGTGAAGTGATCGATCGCATAGTGTAGTAAAATTATTGAAATATCTGAATTAAATGTTTTGAATTGTGAATCCGTCGTGTTCTTCAATCAGTTATCAAAAAGCATAAAGGTTGTGATCCAAAACCTTCGCATTCGCGCTTGGCGAAGGACCTCCCAGGATCACGAACGCGGCGGTTAAAATTTTAAGCGCGTGTCGTCCCGCGGCCCTCGCTCCGCAGCGAGCCGGCATCGCCCCTTCCCCCGGTAGAATTGTGCTTTAGCAAAAGAGACTGTTATAAACTAATTATGTCCAAAATTTAAGAAAATACACACAACTTTGTCCGTTGCTTTCCTTATCTGAAACAATTCTTAAACCAATGATACTCATAATAATCATAGCATTAAAGGAACTAGCATCGCACTTTAACTACTTCACATATAAATTTAACACGATGATGGATTGATTAATGTCGCCGATATGTGCACACAACGAATACGTTCAAATTCCCAAACTGGTTTACTATCGATTTTCACCCATATCCGTTTCAGAAGTCATTATCAGTATTGCGTTGTCAGGATAATGTGTTTCCCGGGAGAGTTCATAATCCTTTGGTCCAATCTTGTATACATGCGATGATTGATTGATAGAATTTGATTGTAAAAAACAGCAAACCGTCGCGTCGCGTCGTCGTATCGTATCGGCGAGTGACTATAAAACAGGATTCTGATTAATGGGCCACTTGTTCGTTCTATCAATGTCAAAAATGGTTCATGTGAAAAACTGCGCTAACGATACATACATAGGTACATACCTGTATACGACGATATTTGGGCGGAAATAGAAAATGTGTGTATGTAATTTTAAAATCGAAAGCGATTGTCGACGAAAACATTAATGGAAATTGAAACGTGTATTTTGTTATATGTAATAGCTTTTACTGTTTGTAAGATAAATCTAAAAGAGTGAAAAATTGCTTTCTTTCCCATGGCCCCACTTCTAAATTTATAAAAAATCATTTCCTCACAACATTTATACCTCAATAGGTCATATGAATACAGAGATTCTTTGCTTAATACTTAGCTAAATAAGCACAAACAACAACAATTTATATTTACCGGCAGAATTGTAAACGATTTTTATCCAGCCGGCCGACCAGCTCAACGCGAAAGGTCGTGGGCGCCACGTACTTGTATACGGCCGTCCGCGAACGCTCCACGCAAGTACGAATCGTGGAACGTTTATTTTATGTAATAAATGACGCGGTTCAGATATAGTATCAATATTACACGTTTATTACACCACTAAAGGAAGGTAACGAATAATCTCAAAATTCCGCTTACTTTACCGCGTGATCGATCCGCAAAAAAAAAATCAATGTAAAATAAAACAATTATGAACTAACTTACAACTAAACTAACTAAAATGGCAACTCACTAACTATAACTCGATGAATTCGTTGAGTTTCCGCAAGCTCATCTGCGACAACCACCGTCTTTACGTCGATCCGTCTTCGATATTTCTCAGCTGTTCTTTCGTTATATCTTAAGCTGTTCCTTCGATTCCGAGCTAAGACAACCACCGCTTCTCAATTGTATCTAGACAACCACCGCTTCTCAATTGGATCTCTTCGTTCGCTTTCAAATCCACCTTTGTTAGCCATCCAAAAATTAGACAAAGAGATTTTATCAGTTTACGATAACAATTCATTCCAATCCAGGATCTATTGGGGAACCCACCTTTGTTAGCCATCCAAAAATTAGACAAAGAGGGTTCCCGTTTGATTCCACCCGCTTTTATAAGTTCTGTCCCAACGGGGAATCTCTGTCAGTTAGATTTTCGACAATTATACGTGAATCCATATACTTCCGTATGGCAATGCTTTGCTTTTGACGTCTGTCGTCTGTCAATCATTGACGGACATTTAAATGTCAAATGGTGTCAAATTATGTAATGCAAAATTCCGTGGATTTTGTATTTTATTCCGATTTATGGTGTGCTATATCCGATAAGCGATTGTGCGCGGTTCCAGAATGTAGGGTATCGTTAGCCAAAACGTTGCTGAAATATAATTCGGTCCGTTTCAGATCAATCAAGGTGTACGCGTGTTCTCCAAGTCAGCTGGCTCCAATCCGAATATGTGAGGCACCGAGATTCAGGGTCAGCGGGGCTACGCCAATCAAACATGTACACAGGAATCGAATCCTCGTGAAAAATTCCGAAGTCGGGTACAAGTTGCCCACTGCATTGGAGGAAATTCGTCCAACGAAATTGTGAAAAAGAAGAGAAGGCCCGATAGCAAAATTCAAAGCTTTGCAACGTATGATAAATGGCAGTACGAGCGGCAAGCGGTTCCAGGATCGCATAAGACGTAAGTACGTATGGCTGATGTAGTGAGTATGCCACCCCCCTAATCGTTGCCAAGCTCCTAACTAATTCCCTACGTGTTGACTTTCTTTTTAGCGAAATAATTGTAATAGGATTAAAGAGTATCCTTTTTTGTCTTTTTTGTGACCTTTCCGTTTAGCAAAATCAGTTTTAGATTCCTGGCAGCCCGCTGATTCAAAAACAACAAAAATTACCCTTACTCTATTTTTTTCTACTTGAAATGCTAATATGACTGGACTACATATTTTTATATAACTTCGAAGCCAAATTTGTATGATTTAAATAATAATTAAAACAAACTATTTTTCGTTCGCAATTTTCACTTACTTCGGCCAAGGTGAGGTGCTTATACAATTTTTTTTTTTAATTACGATAATATCTTTCCATAATTTCTAACAGTTTATCTTCAATTTGTGTGATGATAACTTCAAATTTCAAAATCTTCTATTCTATTCAATTCTTCTATTGTTTTACCGTTGCACTTTTATGAACAGGCTCACATTCTCTTTGGAACCGTGCTTTAACTCACGTTGCGTCGTAACCAGATCAATTGAGTGAATTTATGTACTAAAGTGATTGAAGTAACAACAAGTGATTGTCATAAATCTGAATCTGTCACCGTTGAGAATTGAAATATTTATTCGAAAACAAACGAAAATTTTCCTAGAATTTTTCTTAGAAGAACCTAATTTGGGGAGCTAGGATTGTATGGCAGATTCAAACATACAAACTGCCTGCAGCAAAAAGAAGCATTTGTGCAAAATTTCAGCTTCATAGCTTATTTAAATTGGCCGAGTAAAACGCGTCGCAACAGACAAACAGACAGACGGACATCCTCCAATCGACTCCCCAAGTCACGCTGATCAAATATGTATACTTCTTATATGGCCGGAGATGCTGCCTTCAATGCGTTATAAACTTCATGCCAAAGTTAATATACCCTTTTACTCAACGAGGGAAGGGTATATATTTACTGTACAACACAATATGTCGCCATAGATAATGAGTGAGTTTACGAAACAAAACAATTGTGTTAGCCGTTATGATTCCCTAATAACTACAATTTTGCTGATCGGAAATAGTCTCCGGTTCTTTTTGTTAGTCTGTCTAATATAAAAGCATTTGTAAGAGTTAATTTATTCCAAACTGGAATACTCAATATAAAATAAGCTCCTTGATCCTTTTTTACAGGTTAGCTTATATTTCAAATTTCAACCAGAAAATTCAGCGAGGTTAAAGCCCGACCAACCGGTTCAAACATGTCGTAGCCGGTATGGACGCGCAATTGCTACCTTATATTGCCGACATAATTCAGTCAACCTCAATTATCGACAAATACACGGCGTTTAAGGAACGTGTCATTCAATTGTTTGAGCCGAAGGACGATGAACAAATTCAGCAGTTATTTAGTGATTTCGTCGAGGAAAGGCCAATTCCGCTTTTGGCCCGTATGAAGCACCTTGCTGGGGAATCCTGTCCAAAGGAAATGCTGCGGTATTTATTTGTAAACAAGTTGCCCCCTCGTAGCAGAGAGTTTTTGACCGCCAGCGGAGAAACCGATTTTGATGCGCTAGCTGCGCAAGCGGAGCGACTGCACTACGCCACTACCGTAAGCAACCCCGTATCAGCCATTTCCGAACAGGGCAATGTGGAGGAAAGTAGTTCCGGCACGGAGCAACGATTAGCGGCAATGGAACTGGCTATTGATGCACTTTCCAAAAAAATCAGCAAACCGGGTAATTTCGAACGCAAAAAGCAGGTATGTTATTTCCACCGACGTTTCGGGAACGCTGCCCGTAAGTGTGCCGGGAACTGTCCTTTCGAGTCGTCGGTAAACGGAAGAGGTGGACGTTAAAGGAGGCAGACGATCGCCTTAGTACAAATCGCCTCTATGTACGCGACCGCAACTACTCGAGGACATACCTTATTGATGCTGGCGCGGAGGTTTCCGTGATGCCAAAGAAGCTCTGCCGCGGATCATTTCAGCTGTCCCCGCATCAATTGTATGCCGCGAATTTTTCGGCAATAAAAACGTATGGTGTACGTTCATGCAAAGTAGGGTTAGGCGCGGAGGTTGAATGAAAATTCATCATCGCAAATGTGTCCAAACCGATAATCGGAGCCGATTTTCTCCGACATCATAATATGTTGGTGGACATAAAATATAAGCGTTTAATCCACGGGGCATCCCAAAATGCAATCACAGGCAGGGTATGCTCAACGCCACCGGCAGTGCTTGAAGTGCATTGGAAGAGTGGTTTCCAGTCGCTGTTGGCCGAATATCCGTCGGTGACGCAGTCGTCCTCCACATTCATGCCACAAAAGTGCAACCATGACGTTCGGCACCATATTATCACCAATGGGCCCCCAGTTGCGGAGCCTGCGCTAAGATTGGCCCCTGATAAGCTGCGTATTGCTAGGCAGGAATTCGATCTAATGCTAAGAATGGGCATTTGCAGGTCGTCGAGTAGACCTTTCGCAAGTCCCGAAGAAATCGGGTCAATGGAGAGTGTGCGGTGATTACCGCCCTTTAAACGCGTCAACGGTAAATGATCGGTCTCCGCTCCATCATCTGCATGACGCCATGGCAGCCGATGGTGCAAACATCTTTAGCGTGATTGACCTAGTCCGAGCTTATAATCGGGTCTCGGTAGCCGAGGATGATATAAAAAAACAGCCATTATTACCCCATTTGGCTTATTTGAATTCCCCGTAATGACGTTTGGACTCAGAAATGTGAGCCAAACGTTTCAGCGTTTCATGAATCAGGTACTCCATGGTCTCGAGTTTGCCAGTTGTTACATTGATGATATTCTCGTCATGTCGAAGGACCACACTCAACACGTTCAGCATTTGCGCATGGTGTTGGAACGGCTTGAAGAATACGGATTGACGATCAACGTATCAAAGTGCCAATGGGGAAAATCATTAGTCGAATACCTTGGACATCAAATTTGTTGTAATTACCAAAATTCAGCAACCGGATAAAGTAAATGAATCTGCAGCGTTGCCAAATGTTCTTATTCCATTGCGATGCTTGCGCCACTGTGCGACGGTGGTCGAGCATGGTCATGCTCATTGGGTACCGCTACAATACTCCCCCCCCCCCCCAAAAGTCTACGGAGTGATGGAGATGGAGGAGTAGACACGATTTGCTGACTTCGATTTCTTGATGATCTGCCGTATACGCGCAATTGTGAAGAGGATGCGTTGTTGTTATCGGCTGCTCGCTCTAAAAATGCTGGCTTAAGGTGGTCCACGGAAACTGTGACCTCACGACCGTCGACTTTGATTACAAAAACTTTGGCATTAATCCGCCTGATGACTGGATACGGGCCCGAGCGGCTTCCTGGTTGCATCCGTGCGAAGGAAAACATGAGAGCAAGAGTGTAGGTCCTTGAAGTAGAAAAGATTTGGTTTGCTGTGATGTACGGTTGGAGATGACTGCGAACCTTGATACCGCAGAACCACACGAATTCGTCGAAAAGTTTCGTGAACAAATGCGTATGTTGCAGCCATCTCCAACCGTACATCACAGCAAACCAAATCTTATCTACTTCAAGGACCTACACTCTTGCTCTCATATTTTCCTTCGCACGGATGCAACCAGGAAGCCGCTCGAGCCGCCTTACACGGGCCCGTATCCAGTCATCAGGCGGATTAATGCCAAAGTTTTTGTAATCAAAGTCGACGGTCGTATGAGGTCACAGTTTCCGTGGACCGCCTTAAGCCAGCATTTTTAGAGCGAGCAGCCGATAACAACAACGCATCCTCTTCACAATTGCGCGTATACGGCAGATCATCAAGAATAGTTCAGTAATATCGTGTCGATTTAGTACCAATCCGTGAAAAAAATACAGAAGTTTTTTTCTCACTCTTTCTTTATGTATTATGGGGCGCTGATTCCGAATATGAACTTTGCATCCTAAAAAAAGTGCCACAACCTTTAAAAAATACCGGCGTACAGAGGGCTGCGCCCGCAATACGAGGGTTTTTTAGAATTTTAATGCATAGTGAATATTTTTTTGTACATATATTTTATAAGCAATAAATAAGAAGTGTGCACAACATTAATAAAATGCTTCCTGTAAATCTATTTTTGGATTGGTCTAAATAAACGCGTTCCAGAATGAAAGGCTAGCGCCTTTCATTCTGTTCCACCTTTAATTAGACCAATCCAAAAATAGATTTACTATTTACCTAGTTTGTATACAAGTATTCCATGGCAAATCTACAGGCATTTTTCGATTTAAGATTTCTGATGGCCTTTGAGCAAAAAGAAACTCAGGCAAACGTAAGGATGGCTTGGCTTTATATATGAACTGAATTATTAGCTGTAAATCTACTGTTACTGTTTTTTTAATCAAGGAAAAGCAACTTATATGAAATGATTCCATTGTGTCTCCTGATATAAGAGCCCACGCAAGCTTTCCTATGAGTATTGGGCAAGTATACTTTTGCAGCTATTCTGGGACACCCTGTTAACTTGGTCCTACAACCTTCAGAAAATATTTGTGGCAAACACTATTATCATTCTATGCATTTCCACTAAATTGCATGTTCATTGTTTCATCAAGTTAAAAGATATGCATTGAAGAAATGCTTAAGAGGCTTCCCTTGCATTGTGAAAGGCCCTTACTGAATCCTTACTTGGCTATATTTCCGGTTTGGATACAGTTATTCGAATGAAAATTCGTAGACATATTCCCTATGTAATTTTCTAAAAACCCATAGCAGAATTTTCATATGTGGAAACCTAAGAGGGGCTACACACGAACAAATTTAAATTTTACAAATTTACTGTTATTTACTTTTCCTTAGCAAAAGTCAACAGTCTTAATATTTAACGTATATAAGGCCATACTGACCAATCTTTGTGCAAAGTTTCATATCGATCCCTATAACGGTTTAGAAAAACGGAGCTCGAAAAGGAAGTTTAACTTTAAACGCCAATAACTTTTTTACCGTTACTCGAAACTGGAAAATTTTAACTGATATGAGATGTACTCGTTTAGATCTTTGATTTAAATACCCATACGGCACTCTCCGATAAAAACTAAAAAAGTCGACTTTTTTCAAACGTTCGGGACACCCTGTTATCTTCTTTCTACCAACTTCTAAGGTATATGTGCCAAAGACTGTAACCATTCTACACATTCCTACCAAATTTCATGACAATCGGTTGAGCCGTTCACGAGTTATTTAGTGAACAGACGGACAGACGGACAGACGGACGGACGGACAAAATCGATTTCATAAGGGTTTTTTGAAAAAATTTTTCTAAAAAACCCTAAAAAGGGGGAAAGGGGGGCATTTTTTCGGTTTTTTGCGATTATTTCAAAAACGGTAAGAGATACAGAAAAATGGTCTGAGGACGAAAAAACTGCATAAAATTATCTTTGCAATGATATATAACACATTAGAGTTTAATTGAATATTTCGGCGTTAGACTAGAACATAAATTAGAATATTTTCATTTTAGACCTTTTTTAAAAGCTCCATAACTTTTGAAAGAACGCCAGTTCATCCGTATAATTTTGTATAAGTATTCACAACAAATTTAACCCTTCTGTCGGCACGAAGGTCTGGCCAGACCTTTGGCACTATATTTTGGTGTAAAAAGCATAGAAGATGAAATCGCAGCGACTTCATATTTCATGATATCCTAGAATAATATGTTTGGAAGCATTTTGCAAAAATTTGAAAAAATCTGTTGAAGTTTTGAGTATGTTTTTGATGATTTTCAATTTATAGTGCTTTTTGATACCCAATAGGTCTGGCCAGACCTATAGTTATTCCCCCCATTTTTCTCTTGAAGTAAGAAGTGCAAATATTAAATTCTGTTATTTATGATGTAAGAATGTCATTTAAACTCAATTTGAACTATAAACGATAAAAATTTCTGAGATTTTTCTATAAAAAGCCTTGAAGTTCGGAAAATGGGTATGCCTAATTTCGTCACATTTTATAACACCACCTAATCAACTGAGATTTGATCCTAGGAAATTCAACCCAGTTTTATTTCCTTTGCAATAGTAAGGACTATGTATGAGTGACTTGCAAACGTCTTTCTAAATAGATTTGATCAAAAAATTTACGAAAAATTTAGAATTAAATGATTTTTGCCTTGAAAATTCCCTATTTCTTCCCACTTATTTCCCTAAATCTGCAGACTAATATCGAGGTAAAATCTGCCAACAAAGTGCTTAATATTTCCCCAAATATATTGGAATTAGAAAATTCGATCGAAATATCTACTAGATAAAAACAATGCAAATAGCGAAGCAAAAAAAGAAGAAAATAAGGGAGAAACACGTTTGTACTAATACCACCTCAAAATATATCTACTTAAAAACGTTTCCAGTATATCTACAAAAATTATTTTGATGCTTTTATTGTCGAAAAATTGCAGTAAAGAATGGATAGAATGATTTTACCGATAAAAATTTTACTTTTTCTAAAAAATAAAATTTTTTTTCTCAGTAGGTCCAGCCAGACCTATTGGGTATAGAATATGCATATTGTAGTAGGTGCCGACAGAAGGGTTAAGATAATTTTAACGGAAACATTGAGTCGCTCCGGCCAAGGACCTCCATTATCCCCCCATTTAAATTTTCAAAACTGCATATGCATAACTCCCTCCAAAATTGGAGCAGAGTGCTAAATTTTGGTTTGTTGCGATTGGAGGTCATAGTCACCTCACCCACCAAAAATCAGCTCATTCGGATAAAAACTTAGGGTATCTCCCATACAAAGTGACCCATCAGGAGTTTGTTCTACGTACTATTCATTTTATAAACTGTAGAACAGTTGTTGTGAAGTTGTCTTGGGTCACTTTGTATGGGAGGTACCCTTAGTTTTTATCCGAATGAGCTGATTTTTGGTGGGTGGGGTCACTATGACCTCCAATTGCAACAAACCAAAATTTAGCACTCTGCTCCAATTTTGGGGGGAGTTATGGACATGCCGTTTTGACAAATTGAAATGGGGGGATAATGGGGGTCCTTGACCGGAGCGACTCAGCGTTTACGTTAAAATTATCTCAAACTTGCTGTTAATACTTGTACAAAATTTTACGGCTGAACTAACATTCTTTGAAAAGTTATGGAGCTTTTAAAAAAGGTATAAAATTAAAATATTCTAATTTATGTTCTATTCTTATGCCGAAATATGCAATTAAACTCTAATGTGTTATATATCATTGCAAAGACAATTTTATGTAGTTTTTTTCGTCCTCAGACCATTTTGCTGTATCTCTTACCGTTTTTGAAATAATCGCAAAAAACCGAAAAAATGCCCCCCTTTCCCCCTTTTTTAAAGTTTGCGGCACGTTTTTTAGGGTGCAAAGTTGATATTCGGAATCAGCGCCCCAAAATACATATATGTAACAAAATTGAGAAATACTAGGGGGCTTCGCCCCCTGCTCGCTACGCTCGCCACCCCCTGCACCCTACCCCCCCGCCCCCTGCCCTGCCCTCCCCTGCCACAGCCAACGTCGAGCTGGCGTGCTCGCGCTGCGCGCTCGCAGCACTAACTGACTGCTTTTCGTTCTTGCATGCTATACTTATCGACATTCGGGATTCATCGTAGCCAATCAGAACATTCATCAGATTTTTCCATTTCCGAAGTTAGCATTTTTATATATAGAAGGAAACTTCTGTTTTTTTTTCCTGGCGAAAATACGATATTATTGGACTAGAAAGTCAGCAAATCGTGTCTACTCCCCCATCTCCATCACTCCGTAGACACTTGGGGGGAGTATTGTGGCGGTACCCAATGAGCATGACTATGCTCGACCACCGCCGCACAGTGGCGCAAGCTTCGCAATGGAGTAAGAACATTTGGCAACGCTACAGATTCTTTTTGTACATGTTCACTCGCGTTCAGTCTGTAGACCAAAACGATTGTATCTTTTGTCGGAACAATAAAATTATTGTTATTCGTTTGTTCTTAAACCGTGCTTGGTTTTATTTACCTTCATTCAGTTACGATTGCTAAATCTTTGCCTCAGCCACTGCCATCTAGATAGACAGGCCGAACTGCAGAAACCATCTGTCAATGGTTAAAAACTCAAGCACCTTTTGTTGTGGAACTTAAAATGAAAGAAAATGTCGATACAGCTGTTTCGATGTTTGCCCTTGTACTTTGTTATTAGTTACTTTCTAACAAGTATTTATTATTATTTTCGGTAATCGTTACTTCCACTATTTACGAGTAACAAACATTTAACGTAATGACATAATTACGGAAAGGGCTAGAAAAAACTTACTGTAAACCCATCATCCATCATAATAATTACACCAATCAGCATTTAAACGTTTCTATATTGAATACATCTGTCGACGGAAAACGCCAATGTCAAACCCATCACAATCTCATCAACCATGCAAATTATTATAATTCAATTCTGCAAGCATATTCTCTGTGTCCAACAAAGGCGTGGCATTTAAGCTTTGACTGAATCCGAATACAAACCAAGAGAAATTTGCATCTTTACAAATGAACTGTAGTAATTGGCATTTCAAGTCAATGGGAATTTCTCAAAACGGAATGGAATATCTCTTCGTCTTCTTGGTTTGTGCGAGAAGCTTTCATCAGTTTGGTTTTAATTAAAGGATTTGCCAATTGAGTTAGTCTTTTTGTCTGTTTTAATTGAATATTTGAAATGGTCTGATAGCAGTGTGGCCATAGTATCAACTCAATTTGCAAGTGAAACATACAAATTTCCAGACTATGTATACTTCATTTATAAGTGATTGTCGTGCTTGCATCAGAATTTACATTCATTTGATGGCAAATGGTAATTTACATTGTGTACTCCTTGCTCCTTGTGACTTGGTAACTTGTCATTTCAAAATAAATTGATTTTAAATTGTCAAAAATAAAGACACACTAAAAGCAAACCTTGGTTAAGCCCACGTATTTTGTATAGAAATTCCTTCAAGTTTTCTGCAACATTTTCCCAACTTTTTTAATAAAAGCAGATTGAACAACAAACCAGTGTGCTTTTCAATTGGATCATTAGAATATTCTTTTACAAGCAATTTCTCGAATAAAAACAGATAAAAATAGAAAAACAAAACATTTGAAAATGCTAATGCAAGGATAAATACAAGTTTTCAACTTTTATTCTGAAAACGAAGGAATACGTTTCGAGTTTCGTTATCATCATGTACGACTTTTCTTCTCACGGCCTCGGGTATTATGCAAATCTCAATCCGGATTTTCATTGGTCGCCCATATAATTGTCCATAGCCGCGCTATGTAGGTGGCCATAAGCTGATTAGTTGGTTGCGTCTTACTTAAAAGCAAATGACTGCATTTAATGGAATTTTAAAAGTTTAATAAGAACATTTTTTTGGAGGATTCAGTTATAAAGTTTTTTCTGTCCTTTCAATTCAGGGGTGAAGTGCATGTGTATGATAGTAAAAGATATGCCCAGTCAGAGACAAGAGGATATGAAGAAGTTATGGCATGGTTGGTGAGTTTAAGTCACATATGGACACTTCTACGATTTATATAACGCTTGGATTCTTCTTTTTTCTTGATTTTAATTGTATGTATTGTATTTATATTCAAACAAAATCGATTTTGTGTTTGGAATATACCAATTAATTTAATTGGATACATTCGTAAATGTTTTGTTGTTTTATAACATTGGAGAGAAACTTGAGTAATAAACTTTACGCTTTAAATTATTTCCTTTAAATGCAGCAATTTATAGGATGCCTTTAAGCTTCAATTCATGCAATTATACATACAGACCGTGTAAGTAGACAGGATCATATTGTTATTATCCTTGACGATAAGTAAGTGCTAATGGCCATTATAGTCAGCCTTAGGCCATTTGTTGTACAATTATCTTAATAAACACAAGATTTATTGCCCGATAAACAAACGAGTTACCCAGAAAGTATCACCTCGTTTAAGTAGATACATATTTAGTAGAGGATTAGCTTTAGGCGATTGCCACATATTTTGTAAATTAAAAGCTCATTAGCCATGCATAATAATTTAATTTATTGTCGGAACTAAAGCGTATTTTTTGTATGTTTCTTATATTTTTAATTTATTCATAAGAATGTTTTGGAGTAAAAAACTAAAGAACATGTAGTAAAAATTGAAAGGTGCCCTAATGGCAAAAATCTAAATCAAAACTTTTACGCTGGCGCTTTCTTCGTAGCGTTGGTTCCTAAAAGATAAGAAAACAATGCATAACTAGCTAGGGTTAGTAAACGACTTTTACGCATGGGCGTAGCCAGGATTTCGGTCAGGGGGGGGGGGGGGGTGCAAGCCCAAAATTTGTTTAACATCATGATTTTCTAAGCAGTTGAAATTTCCGTCGCAGAAATATTGTTACCAAATTTTAGAGTAGCCTGGCTTGTGGTTGGATTGGTGCAGCGGGTCATGCATTCCAGACTCACCGTGAACGAATTCATTTTATGGTGTTTTTCGAACTCACGACCTACGTGACGGACTATGATGTCGCTCAGATTGTAAGCAAGTATCCATTTATGGGGATAAATAACATTGCTGGGCGTGCTGTTGATCTCAACACCTCAACAAAACAGCAGTTTAGATTTTGGAAATTGGATGTCACCCACACATCTGCGGGCCTAGTTTACTGGTGGACTGCCACGCATGTTATTTCCTTTTTTTTTTGCTAATTTTAGAGTAAAATTTTTAAAATGGAGATGAGAATGATTTCCTTCTGCATTCTGATTACATTCAACTGGTCTCCAATATTTGCGTTTTAGAGCGTAGTTTGTCTATTTTCAGTGCATTTTTTGTATCTTGGACTGCATATTCCACTTGCGAAATCAGTTTGTTTCATATCAAAGTATTAACAGTGGCTAAATTTTATTGCTGATATGATTCAGCTAGAAAATAAATTTTGATTTAATAACTTGAAAGACCCGCTCTGTATGGCTCACTTGGCTGAGTCGCACTTTACGATGCTAGTAATCTAGAGGTCCGGAGATCGAATCTCGGCGTGGTCCAAAATTTCCGTAAATGTGAAATATATAGTGCTTACAACATTATATTTATACACTCCGAAATGATATGCAATGTAATGTTGATTGCCTATAAACGGCTGAGTTAACACACCATGGCCCCACAAGGGGCTATACGGTACTGAGAAGAACTTGAAAGACACTGAAATATGAGACCCGTTCCTTACATGGTCCTTAACCCTGGCTTATTTTTAGTACGGAAATGCTTCGTCGATTTGACGACCCTCAACTTTGACGCTTCATATAAATCACCCTTTCTCAAAATATTTATAAAATTTGACAGATTTTCAATCGTTAGTTTCTTTAGAATGGAAAGACATCGATTTTGAGTAATTTTGTAGGGAAATTGATTTATAAAACACTAAATTTAAAAATGAGATAAATAAAAACTTAACATTGATATAATTTACAAAAAGGGGCTCGAATCATAAAACACATATTCTAAACGTACTAGGAAATTGGGTTTAATGAATGAGCTCATGTATATACAAGAGGCACAGCGATCCATTTTAGGGTTCCAACACGGGTTTTCTTTAACTTCACCTATTGCGGTTCTTACAGTGGATTGTAGAATTATTTACAGTAAATTTTGGAATATCTTCACCCTGAGTTCCCTTGATTAATTCTAATTCTATGTACGATGTCTAATTTTGACATTGAGTGCCTTGGAGCCGATTTTTATGAGTTCGAAATGCAATCTTCCTAAAATGAGCACGAATTTTCAGCCATTTTTGTCCTAGTAAATATTTTTTCCATAATTTTTGAAAAAATAGGTCACACATTTCATAAATAAACATATTTGTTATGAGCTAGTTGTATGGACACAGACTTATCGTCGAATCGACAACCAGCCATAAGAAATACTGGAGCTCTAAAAGTTACACAAAATTCATCCTTCGTCGTTTCGACGACACCAATTTCCAAAAATCCAACTTACCCTGCTTACTTCGTCTAGCCGCAATGTACCCGGCAAGTACATCGGCACGGTAAGTGCTGTACGAAAACTCCAAATAATGAGAATTGTCACGAAAAATGGGATAAATTTGATGATGCGTATAGTCTTGAATCGACCATGACCTTCCGGGCTAACAAAGCAAAGCTGTATACCATTTGTCACCCTTTCAAATGAAAATAAGTTGAATTCCACTAACTTCCCGACCTAACGGTTGAAATTGTGTAGTCCAAATCCGAAGCCATGAAATGAAACAGGAGATATGGGATCCACGCAGCCACAGTAGCACACTCACAAGTGAAATGTGTGTGCTGGTACGCAGCCTCCGTCAGTTACGAGAGGCCACTCGCTGTCATCTATTTGTATGCGCCTCCAGACTGCAAACTGTCCCGATCATGGCTTCTCCGGCAGCACTTGGAGTTAAAAAAGGCAAAATTTTTGAAAATGTTGTATAGTGCAGTGAGTTTTTGACTACATCGATAAGGATTTTTTCACCATCTTCATCAACCAGGGGGGGGGGGGGTTGGCGACCGCCCCTCCCTGCCCCCCTGGCTACGCCCATGCTTTTACGTAAACCAAAGGTGGAAAAAGAATGCTTATCTGACTCCGAAACCAATTCAAACCAAAGCAGCGCAATTTTTGCGCTGGTCCACAAACAAACACCGTCCGCTTTGCCATGCGACGGGTAAGAAGGACACATTCTGCGTAAAGTGACAATGAGTAGGTTTAAAGTTACTGCACAATTGGAGTAAAAAGGATTTGACATTGACAAATCGTAGTCTGTCAATGATACGTCAAAGCACATAAGACTGCATAATCGACGTAGACGGATTCTCGTAACCGTTGCTCAAATAACTGAACGAAATTTCGCCGTTGAGATCAAAGTTATAAAAACGGGTGAAAGCCAACGGAAACCGTCTTTGTTCTAATACGTTTCCAAATATAAGGTGGGCTCCCGATATTTTCCGATAGAAGAATCAAGGCTTTTTGTTCTAATACGTTTCCAATTATAAGATTCTTCAGAGGGAAAAACCGAACGAGAGAGAGGCTGAACGAGACATTCAACGAAAAGCTGAAGATCGGTGGCTGTGTAAAAAAAGAAATTCCCTAAGACAGCTTACATTAAGAAGAGCGAAGTTCTCTCCGGTGACTATTCCACGAAACTAACTAGAAACTGGAGCACGACGAAGACTTGTGTCGAGAAATCTCGGGTGATTGATTACGAAAGGCCTGAGAAGTAGTACAAGGTCAACGAAGACGAAAATCGTGAGAAGAAGTCGTCATTTAGGCAGGTTTAGTGTTAAGCTGTTGGGTTTGTATGGTAGTCCTATGACCCCATAGTCCGATTCCATTCTTCTTACATATGTCTTATGGCATCAGTAGAAATGTACTTCTACGAGTTTTGGTTGAAAGTGGTGCACAAATAAAAACTCAATTTTGGGGGGTTGGGTTTGTATGACAGCCCCATGACCACACAGTCCAATTCCATCCATTCTTATATATGTTTTGTGGCATCAATATAAACACATTTTTGTAGAGTTTGGTTGTGATTGGTGCACAAATAAAAACGTTTTTATTAGAAAAACGAAATTAGGGGGGGGGTTGATTGGCAGCCCCATGACCCCACGGTCCCATTTTAGCGATTCAAGCATACGAATTCCCTGCAATAATGTGTGCAAAATTGCAGCTCCGTAGCTCTTAAACTGGCCAAGTAAAACACGCAGCAACAGACGGACAGACAGACGGACATCGCCCAATCGACTCAGCTCGTCATGCTGATCATATACATATATACATATTTTATATGGTCGGAGATATTTCCTTCAATGCGTTACAAACTTCATAACAAAGTCAATATACCCTTTACTCTACGAGAACATCATCATCCTAAGACTCTCTCTCCTCGAACATCATCATCCTAAAACAAGAATATTTGAATTTACATTAATAATTGTTTATTACCATGCTTGCTTATGACAACTATTGCATTTACATTACATACATTAAAACAGCTGTTTAAAACATAATACATGGTCGTTTTACCTTTTATTTTGCTTTGCTGAATACATATTAGCATATTACTATTTACATAAATTTTCGATAAACTAAGACGCACACCACTTAGCATCTGAGTTAAAAATACTAGAATACTACTCTTATCAAGAATTACAATAAACGAGAATGCGATATTGTTATTTACTACACTCAGAAAAATGGACCCAGTAAACTTCAAAGTTTCTGTACCATTATTTTAATTGGACGGCCATTTACCAGATTTCTCCACAAAAGTAAAAAGATGAAATAATTAATATAACTATGGATGAATCCTATTGAGATATTTTGTATGGAATGAAATCTGTCTCATAAATCCAATGGGACATCAGATTACATTTTAATCAGTTTGTCCCATTAAATTAACAAGCTCTGATATGATTAACTAATAATAGGATGGATCCCATTAAAACAAATACAAAACTAATAAAATCAACTATATCGCTCAGAAAAATTCATCCCGTAAAGTTAATAATTTCTGTGTCTTATAAATTTAACAGGGCGGCAAAAGACAAGACTACTTCCGAAAACATACCAGCTGCTTTGATCTATATAACGCCCTATTGCATTAATGGGATAGGCCTTTTAAATGAATTTCAAGCATATATATGTATTTTGCAAGATAACCAACATCATGCTCCGTAGCCGAGATCGTTCGGTTGTGTCCCCTTGACTTGGTGAGTTTTAAAGAGTACTAGCAAATCGGATGTTCAATACTCGGCCTGGCCAAATATCGTGATTCTTAAGAAAAAATCCACAATGACGTAGCGTGGATGGTAAAATAATATGAGAAAAAACAGTTCAATTCGATTACGAGTGAAACGAATAATATTTTTTTCATAGGATTGATCCTATTAATTCAACAAGATATATCCTATTGGAAAATAACCAGACCATGTGTTTATTTTTAAATGAGTTAACTATTAAAACACACGGATATTTATCGAGTGAATGTAATGGTTTCTATATTATTAAAGTAATCTGATTTTCCCTATCGACTAAAAATAATGGGACAAAATGATTAGTTTAATGAGATTTCCCATTGAAATTTTTCTGAGTGTATCCATTCCTTCATTATTTGTGATGAATAGAACCAATCAATGTCAAAAAGAGATATACGCCATTTTTTGGTATATGGTATAATATATATAATGGCCCGTAAGGGGGAAGATAAAGGTTGAAAGGCTTCGGCTAATTCCTATATCTTCTTCAGTTGTGGCATAACTGCGGACCCTTAGCTATGCAGGAGGAGTTTCATAGGAAAAGGACTTCGGCCAATTCCTATGTCTCTCTACGGGGCGTTACTTTCCCGCATTATCCGAGTAACCGCTGCGCCTGAGTGCTGCATTAACATCTGCAGCGTCTCAGGTTACTTAACGTGATAGGTGACAGAAAACATTTAAGTCAACCACTAAAGCAGCATCTTCGAGGCATGCCCATGATGGCCTTTACTCAACGATTAAACCCTATCATGGTTTAGCGATGTGCCGACAACTCATCCTAAGAAAAACTTCAAGTCAAGAAACCTGAAACAAAAGCCTCGGATTGGACGGATACAAAACAACGACGACCCCGCAAACGAACAACTGATTACTCTTTCGGATCCTGGAATGTACGCTCCCTGAATAGACCGGGGGCCTTAAGGGCCCTCCTGGATCAGGTAGAACAATACAAGCTGAGCATAGTTGCAATCCAGGAAACTAAATGGCTCAAAAGCGAGATTAACGACCTCAATTCGCACACTATTTTTACGAGTGGTAAAGAGGAGGGCAACAAGGAGTTTGGAGTAGCTTTCATCGTGAATAAGCAGCTCAAGGACCACGTTATCGGCTTCAAACCCATCCACGAGCGGCTATGTGCGATCCGCATTAAGACCCGTTTCGCTAATCTCTGGCTCATTAATGCGCATGCCCCTACAGAAGTAAAAGAAGACGCGATTAAGGACGAGTTCTACAACGACCTAGAAACACTCTTCGATTCACTTCCATCAAACGACGTCAAGCTGCTGCTAGGAGACTTTAACGCCAAAGTCGGAAATGAAAGCTGGCATAGGGGAACTACTGGAGGTCATAGCCTCCACGACGAAAACAACAACAACGGTCAGCGACTTATCGACTTCGCGAGCGGCAGAAACTTGGTAATAAGCTCTACATGCTTCCCTCATCGACGAATCCACAAGCAGACCTGGAAGTCTCCAGATGAATACACCGTGAACCAGATCGACCACGTACTGACCAGCAAGAGATGGGCTTCTAATGTCCTAGATGTTCGATCCTATCGAGGAGCCAACTGCGACACCGATCACTATTTGGTGAAGACGACCTACAGGTGCAGAATCTCTTCGGTGCACCTAACGAGAATCAACCCTGCCAAGATCTTCGAGGTTGACAATTTGATTGATGATGCAACGGCGGCTGCGTATACAACAGCACTAGAGGAAAAACTGTCGCCCATGCTTGATGACATCAACAATTTAGGCATCCATGAGTTCTGGGAGGAGCTCAAAGACAGCATCAAGGGGGTCGCAGAAGAGGTCGTGGGCTATAAAGGCCGGCGCAGACGAGCAGACTGGTTCGACGACGAATGCAGGGCGAAAAATGAAGCCTATCGCCAATACACACAACGCGCATCCCGAGCCAAGAAAGAAAGATATTACGAGCTTCGGCGAGTATCTAATAAGTTAATTAGACGTAAGAAACGCAAACATTTTGACGAGCAGTTACAGCAAATAAACCAAAGATTAGCCAGTAAGAACATTAGACAGGCGTACAAATTTATAAATAATATCAAGAACGGATATCAACCCAGGACAAGCCTATGTAAGGACAAGGATGGTAACATCATCAGCGACATCGAAAGCGTCAACAAACGATGGGCCTCGCATTTTGAAGAGCTCCTCAATGCACCATCAACATCCCCCGCGGAGCCAGCTCTTGAGCAGTTAGCCGAACCAGGCCCTCCCGTTCTACCCCCAACAGTAGAGGAGGTGAGTCTTGCCATACAGTCGCTTCAAAATAATAAAGCGCCCGGCGCTGACGAGATCCCAGCAGAACTGCTGAAGCATGGTGGAACGTGCCTGACCAACGCAATACATGTGCTACTGCTGAAAATATGGAACGACGAGGAAATCCCCGAAGATTGGCGCAAAAGCATAATCTTCCCAATCCACAAAAAGGGTGACAAGCTGAAGTGTGAGAATTACAGGGGCATATCATTAGTTTGTACGGCCTATAAGATATTATCTAAAATTCTTGAAAAGAGAATTAATCCGTACGCAGAACGAATCATTGGCGAGTATCAAGGCGGCTTCAGACCTGGTCGATCAACGACCGATCAGCTTTTCACAGTGAAGCTACTACTCCAAAAGTGCTGGGAATATAACATCGACGTATACCAAATCTTTGTCGACTTCAAGCAGGCATACGACAGTATTGATCGAAGTGTTCTGTACAACATTATGCTGAATTTTGGTATACCGGCAAAGTTAGTGCGACTCACAAGGATGACGATGACTAATACCGTCTCGCAGGTCAGAGTGCAGAATCGACTCACTGACCTATTTGAAACTCGTACTGGACTCAAGCAGGGCGACGGGCTGGCGCCGACGCTCTTTAACCTTGCTTTGGAGTATGTAATTCGAGCCATGAATATGGACAGCAGCGGAACGCTACTCATCAAGTCGACTCAATTAGTAGCGTACGCCGACGATATCAACATCATGTCTCGAAGGTTGGGTGATGCAGAAAGCCTTCTGCATAACCTCAATAACGCCGAAAAGGAAGTTGGACTACATATCAACGAAAGCAAAACAAAGGCCATGATGCAATCGAAAACAAGGACGCCAGCAAATTCAAGCATCACAGTGGGGGACCTTAATATCGAGTATGTAGACAACTTCAACTATCTGGGTTGTAACTTATCAAAGGACGCCAACGAAACCGACGAAATTAAGCGACGGATACAACTAGCCAATAAGACATATTTCTCGGTCCTCCCTATAATTAATTCGAAACTTGCGCACAGGAACACGAAGCTCCGCGTGTACAAAACGATCATCCGACCCGTGCTATGTTATGGCTGCGAAACATGGACCCTCACCCAAGCCTCCGAAATTTTGCTAGACCGATTCGAACGAAAGGTCCTTCGGCGAATTTTCGGGGCCGTTCGCGAGCGAGACCAATGGCGTAACCGGTACAACCATGAGTTGTATCAATTGTACGATGAGCTGGAAGTATCGAAAATCGTGAAGCTTCAACGTTTGCAATGGGCGGGGCATGTACAACGGATGGACGATAATCGCATGCCAAAGAAAGTAATGAACGCACAACGAATTGACGGAGCGAGGTTGCGTGGACGACCGAGAGCTCGCTGGGAGAACTCCGTAGGTGAAGACGCCCAACAGCTGCTGGGCTTCCGAAACTGGAGGACGAGGTCACGTAACCGCGACAATTGGAGGTCAACGATTCAGGCGGCCAAGGCCCGACGTCGGGCTATCGTGCCACATTGATGATGATGTATAATATATATATAACACAAGCCGCCTTCTTCTCAAAAAAGAGGAAAAGAACTAACTTGCCAAGCTCTCCCCTTAACTTCCTTGGCGATCATATCGCGTGGAGCAACGAATTGAACTACTTGGGTTTAAGTCTCGATAAAAAACTCACAGGGCAATCGCATATGGAGATCACGTCTCAAAAAATGATGAGATCATTTTGCGCCTTATATCCTCTTTTAAATAAAAAATCTAAATTATCAATAGACAATAAACTACTAATCTATAAAATGGTTATCCAACCCATTGCTGCGTATGGCTCACCAGTATGGGGTCTCTACGCTAAAACAAGGAAAAATAAAATCCAAGTAACACAAAATAAAATCCTCAAACATATAACGAACAAACCATTTTTCTATTCGACCGCCAAGTTGCACCACGAAACCAAGATCACACCTTTAGATAAACTAGCCAATAAATATATTTTGAAATTTCGTGTTAACTGCCAAAACATTAATAATAATATCATAAGAAGCCTCATTTTTAATGATAATTAGCTATTAGTACGTAATTTAAATTTAAATTAGTTGTAGTTCTTTTATATATATGTTTTTTTTTTTTTTTTTTGTCACATGAGGTTTTGTTTTCAAACATTTTTTCCTCGCCATTATCCGCCAATTTAAAAATAAAATAATTTTAACAATTTCAAATTAGCATTATACTTTAGAGTTAAGGCCCTAGCCGGTATCTATTTTAAGCTATATGTTAGTCATAAGATGAAAATGAATAAATGATTTGAATTTCTTTATCTTTCTTTCTTTAAATGTGACTTGCTGGTTCGCTGGTTCAAAACGAGGCGAACTGGGCCACAAAATCAAGTGCCGTTCGCACGATTCAACTTGTCGTCCAACTTTTGACCATTCAAACAAGGTGGAAGACTTATCGTACGTGTGAACAGAAATTGGTCAAGAAGTTTGAAGTTCAAAGAGCATAGAAACAAGTTGGACCGTCTGAACAGAAGTTGGACAACTTGTCTGAGTTCAAACACCTTCATAGTCCAATCGAAATGACAATATATACCTCTTAACAATAAAGAGGTAATAAACCAAACAGGTTTTCACATTTGTTTTGTAAACTGTAAGAGTTACAGGGATCGCCGTGGTAATCAAATCATAATGAGAAGAAAAGGAAACACTTTTTGCAAACAAGCTAGAAGACAAGTATGTTGTGTACAATGCGCTATGTACGCACCACGTACTTTAAGTGCAATGGACTTACCGAGCGCCATGCACTTTACTCCCATTCGGATATTCACCCTTTCATTGATGACCTAGATAATATTAATTGCATATTAATATTTCTAGGTATCAATGAAATTGTAAGCGGGCGTTAGCAAAATTGCTGACGACCCGTGAATGAATTACGAAAGCGAGTTGGGTGCGAGGTTACAAGGTAGGTCAATAATATAATTCATGTGAGTAGTAAATAAACTTTACATCGAGCAATACATCAACTTTTAATTAAACACAACAAGTAGGATCGTCTGGCGCCATAAGATATAACATCCAACGCTCTTTTCTCCCTACCAGGTCTATCTACTTTTATTAGCAAAGTTGTTGTCGGCGCAAACCCAACATTTTTTTTCGGCCCTTAATGACAATAGCTTTGAATTTTCATAGAGAGAGGGCGAATTTTGTTGATTAACAACAATTACGGTTTGTCCTTACTTAAAATTGCCGACCGAAACAATTGCTAGAAAAGTTGTTAAAATTTGTAAAGCCAATTTTAAACGAGACCGAGGCTAATTTCGTGCATGTCCGAAATTTGGATACCCTTCGCTCCGCTCGGGCTAAAATTTTTTTTGGGCGTACCTACGACTTGTATTTAATCCCCCCCCCCTCATTATTTTTCTTCTGTCTTCACAAAAGTTCCGATGCGTCGGCAAAACAATATTTTTGTGGGGTTTGGTTGGAATACGTGGGCAAATAAAAATATTTACTTAGAGAATTTTATTGTGGGATGCGGGAGCATTCCATTTGTATGATTCCATTTGTTTTGACCTTTTTAGTTGCTTTGATAAAGACACATTAATTCAAGGTTTTGTGAAATTGGTGTAAAAAAATGTTTCTTAGAAGAACCAAAATGGGGGGTTGGGTTAGTATGGCAGCCCCATGACCCCATGGTCCGATTTGATCCAATCTTACATATGTTTTGTGTCATCAATAGAAATACATTTGTGTCAAATTTGGTTGAAATGGGTCCACAAATAAAAAAGTTTTTTTTTTGAAGAACCTAATTCGGGGGGTTTGATTTGTATGGCCGCCCCATGACCCCATGGTCCGATTTGATCCATTCTTACATACGTTTTGTGTCAACAATAGAAATACATTTGTGTGAAATTTGGTTGAAATTGGTGCACAAATAAAAAAGTTTTTCTTCATCATCATTATGTGGCACGATAGCCCGACATCCGTCGGGCCTTGGACGCCTGAATCGTTGACCTCCTATTGTACAGTACACCCGTTGTATCTTTCTTTCTTGGCTCGGGATGCGCGTTGTGTGTATTGGCGATAGGCTTCATTTTTCGCCTCAATCGAGGCCCTGCATTCGTCGTCGAACCAGTCTGCTCGTCTGCGCCGGTCTTTATAGCCCAGGACCTCTTCTACGACTCCTTTGATGTTGTTTTTGAGCTTCTCCCAGAAGTCATGGATGCCTAAATAATTGATGTTATCAAGCATGGGTGACAGTTTTTCCTCAAGTGCTGTAGTATACGCAGCCGCCGTGGCATCATCAATCAAATTGTCAACCTCGAAGATCTTGGCAGGGTTGATTCTCCTTACATGCACCGAAGAGATTCTGCACCTGCCGTCTTCACCAAATAGTGCTCAGAAGCGCAGTTGGCTCCTCGATAGGATCGAACATCTAAAACATTAGAAGTCGATCTCTTGCTGATCACTACGTGGTCGATCTGGTTCACGGTGTAATCATTTGGAAACTTCCAGTTCTGCTTATGGATTCGTCGATGAGGGAAGCATGTAGAGCTTATGACCAGGTTTTTGCTGCTCGCGGAGTCGATAAGTCGCTGACCGTTGTTGTTGTTTTCGTCGTGGAGGCTATGACCTCCAGTAGTTACCCTATGCCAGCTTTCGTTTCCGACTTTGGCGTTAAAGTCTTCTAGCAGCAGCTTGACGTCGTTTGATGGAACTGAGTCGAAGAGTGTTTCTAGGTCGTTGTAGAACTCGTCCTTAATCGCGTCTTCTTTTACTTCTGTAGGAGCATGCGCATTAATGAGCCAGGGATTAGCGAAACGGGTCTTAATGCGGATCGCACATAGCCGCTCTTTGATGGGTTTGAAGCCGATAACGTGGTCCTTGAGCTGCTTACTCACGATGAAAGCTACTCCAAACTCCTTGTTTCCCTCCTCTTTACCACTCGTAAAAATAGTGTGCGAATTGAGGTCGTTAATCTCGCTTTTGAGCCATTTAGTTTCCTGGATTGCAACTATGCTCAGCTTGTATTGTTCTACCTGATCCAGGAGGGACCTCAAGGCCCCCGGTCTATTCAGGGAGCGTACATTGCAGGATCCGAAAGAGTAATCAGTTGTTCGTTTGCGGGGTCTTCGTTGTTTTGTATCCGTCCAATCCTTTTGTGGCTTTTGTTTCCGGTTTCTTGACTTGAATATTTTCTTAGGGGAGTTTTCGGCACATCGCTAAACCATGATAGGGTTTAATCGTTTAGTAAATGCCATCATGGGCATGCCTCAAAGATGCTGCTTTAGTGGTTAAATTAAATGTTTTCTGTCACTTATCACGTTAAGTAACCTGAGACGCTAATACAGCACTCAGGCGCAGCGATTACTCGGATAATGCGGGAAGTAACACCCCGTAGAGAGAAATAGGAATTGGCCGAAGCCGTTCACCCTTCACCTTCCTGCACAGCTTAGGGTCCACAGTTATGCCACAACTGAAGAAGATATAGGAATTAGCCGTAGCCTTTTAACCTTTATCTTCCCCCTTACATATGAATATTCTCAGCAAATTTCTGCATTACACACTCTCCACAGACGGGGTTTTGGCACTTATTACATGTCAGACATTATTTCTTAGTATTATTACATCTTAGGCATTTCTTTTATGCAGAGAAGCTGCAATATTTCTTTTTTTGCTAACGGGCTGATCATCGCTACATAAACCTCATTGCCAGGCTTAGGAAGAATTTTCGGAATTTTATCCCAGATGTCTGTGGGTAAAGTTGTTACCTCCAATCTCTGCCTCATCCAATAAATTTATATATAATGGTTAACATATGCCATGTTCAGCATACCGAGAATCATAGTCACAGACCATCTATTGCTTTCGGAGAACATGACATAGACTAACATATTTTGTCAAAGGTATCAATCCCTCCTCTGGTCTGATTATAAAACATTATAACCCTTTACGGCTCAAAATCACGAAAATTGATTTTATTGTTGGAAATCAATAAGTTATGTCATATAGAGCGATGAAAAAATAGTAAAAAAATTCCTGCTTGAGAATTCGTTGCTTAAGGTCCCAAAATTTGCTATGTTGCATATCTGCAACATTATGCTAATCCGTCGTTTATTTTTTGCGTTCCAAGCGGAAAATGCATTGAATAAAATAGTGTCTCTATTCAACAAATTTAAGGAAATTATACATAATTCAACTAAAATGCGGAGCAAATTAAAGTTAAATATTATACATACTAATAATATAATTTAATCTGATTCGAAAATTGAAGAAACTGCCGGATTAAATCTGTTTTATAATTTAAGTAGTATTTTATTTCACGAAAAGCTAGGTTTTATTCTAAAAATATTTAAGCAGAGAATTTAAAGAGTTGAGGCATGTTCTATAATTTTTGCTAACGCTGAATTGTACCTGCGCAGCAAATATTTAAGCCATGCTTGCTGTATTCTTATTCTCCAAAAAGTAGGTATATTAATAATTTTCAGAGCAGACACGCTTTTTTTCGGATCAACTACGAATTTTTTTCTAACAACGTCATAGTGATGGATGCATTTGCGTCATAGTGATGGATGCATTTGCGCCTTTTATGCAAAAATGGTCAAAATACCCTATTTTGCTGAATTGTTCAAAGTGAACAATGAAACGAGCATCAAATCATGGAGCTCCAAACGAATAGTTTTGAGCTCCAAAATTTTGTCGTTAGAAAACCACTGGCGCTGCTGCTTTATTTCATGGAATACTATCTTATGATGCTAATAAGTTGCTAGCAAACCTAGTTATCCGACGTATTTACCCGGCTAAAAGAGTTCATCCAGGCGATGCTATTCTGACTATGCGTACGTAATTGTGGTAAGACCTGGAAACTCCACAAAACTCTCAAAATAGGTCGAAACCGATGAAAGACATGCGTTCGAAAGTGGTCAGTTGACTCTTCTCTGAATTTCTGGAGTTGTACGTGAATGTGGATGGCTGCCGTCCAAACCTAGGTTTTCCTGTCAAAAATTCGTCAAATGTAATCTCTGAGATTGACTTTTGTGCAATCCGCGAAATCTAATTATAATATGATATGAATAAATAATGGTCCAAATCGTAAGGACATAATCCCTTTCTTTATAGAAATCAGTGTTGGGCACTGCTTTTTCATTAAGTTTGTTTGTGTCTATTTTTCTATCAAAAAATAGCAATTCACACACAAATCCCTTACAAAAATTACCTAATACCGAAAGAGTGCGAAATTCTTGAATTTCCTTGAACAATAAATATAATACATTGGATATATAACAATATCAAATGTCTTCAAAATATAACCAGTTTTAGTAGGGCATTTACATAATGTTGCAGATATGCAACAAAGACAATTAGTTAGAAAAGTCATTCGATATCCATACATTTTGAAAAATTCCTTCGGAAAAAGAAAATAGACACTTTTATCTAACGTTTTCCATATCCTCACAGGATGTTTTGAAAAATTATAGGGATAACTATTCAAACAAAAATTGCACAACTGTGCAAAATGTTGTTGTTATGATCTAAAAATATAAATTATTGAAAATTTATGTTCAAATGCAAGAAATATTTTCCAAAAAAAATCAAAACTACTTCTCACTTATTGCCGAACGAGAATAAGGCGTTTTAAAGCAACAAATTCTAATAGGATACTTTCTAGGAACGATTTTCCGTTATGTTGCAGATATGCAACACTAAGCCGTAAAGGGTCTTGTCTTGTATCTTTCCAAAGCCATAACTACGCGAATAATTGAAATTGTCACTACCCTTTTCATTTGTTAGAATCCATAATAGCTGAAGATTCTACCGTTAAATTTGTTAAGAAAAATTTCATCGGAAAGCTCTGAAAAAGGACATAAAAGTATACTAATTAATCCACGTTCGATCAAGGATTAGGCATAAAATGTAAGTACGTGTATTTGTGGGGTGCAACGTGTGTGGTCTTGACGCTAGACGGATTACTACCGCTCCAGGAGAAATAAATGCATGCAAAAGCACTTTTTTGTTTAACCTTCCGGCGGGCGCAATACTAATCCTAACACGATCGGGCGCAATGCATCTGACAGATTAAGTGCAGAAAAAGGGATGAAACTAAGTTTCTGTTTATTTTAGACTCTTATTTATTGTTGCATTGTCTTTTTGAAACAGTTCTACGTAATTTTAGAAACAAAAACTGGCTCACAAAGTTTGATACCCTTCACATTTTAAATTTTCTAAGAATATTCCGCTTTCAACAGCTTCAATATTTAAAAAACCTCCAACAACTCGACCGCTTAAAAAATGTGAGCTTATTTTACTAAAAACACACTATTGAACGATTTGGTGAACCTAAAAGTCAACACAACGTTATTACGCAATGTGAAGAGTATAACATGTGGAAATTTTCATAGAAAAGGAGAAAATAACACAATCGGGCGCAATACATCTGAGAGATTATTTCATCCCCTCCCGCCGCTCAGACATATGGTAGATAGAAACTGAAAACTGCTTTGGATAGTTGATCGATAAAGATTAAGCTACTGTGAGTTTCAGATCTCACCCTTTTCGTATCGCTGATTGGCGCAACAAAAACTGGCCACTTAATCTGTCAGATGCATTGCGCCCGCCCGAAGGTTAAAAGTTATTATAAAAAACAAAAAAACTAAAGTGAACTCAACGGCTTCTCTAATCGTAGTGAACGTTATATTCTTCTCAGGAGAACTTCATATACATAGTACATAATTCAAGTTCACGGTTAACTGGTATTCTTCTTGTGTATGTACTAACATTGCTAGCAATTGCAACAATGCATCTGTATGCGTCTTGCAGAGCAACATGTTGTGTTTTTTATTAGGTACAAGATGTCATCAGCTGATCCTTCTGTCCCTTGCGTTATGTTGTTTTGTGTTTGTTTACGTTTGGTGATGGTAGCTGGTGCGAGTTATATTGATAAATTTACATCAAATAAAAGCATTATTTCCTTGTTTTCAGACGAACTTCAACATTGCCGCGGGAGGAAGGGAAACGTGATCAGGATGACATCATCATGATAAAAAATACTTTACTTAATTGACAGTTTGTAAGTAAACTCTTTGAATTATACATACATATTTAATATTTTAAGCTAAGTTAAGTATGTGAATTTTATGAATTAAGGGCTTATAGCCCGTTGAATGAATAAATAAATAAATTTCATTTCCTATGAAAGCGACAGTAACAATGCTGTCGCCAGAAAGGGATCGCCATTGGCGACAGTTATGGTCGATTATCGGCTTAGATGATCACAAAAAAGATCTGTCGCCTTTCGACCTTTGAGTAATTGTAGCTATCTCTTTCATACACACGTAAAAAAACATTAATAAATAGTCGCCTGACGATGCGATCACTTTCGATTATCGTCATTGTCGATGGTGATTATTCTCTTACTGAATGAGCGCTCAGTAACTTGACATTTGTTTTCTTCCAAGTGAAAAACGTCTTCAGAGAAGGCTGCTGCTGCTGAATACAACCATAGGATGATGAACCTTGATCCGGGCTAAGACTAATAATAGCAGAGTTTTTATACCCTTCACTCGTAGAGTAAAGGGTATATTAACTTTGTCATGAAGTTTGTAACGCATTGAAGGAAGCATCTCCGACCATATAAAATATGTATATATATGATCAGCATGACGAGCTGAGTCGATTGGGCGATGTCCGTCTGTCTGTCTGTCCGTCTGTCCGTCTGTCCGTCTGTTGCTACGCGTTTTACTCGGCCAGTTTAAAAGCTATCGAGCTGAAATTTTGCACACATGCTTCTTTTTATTGCAGGCAGTTTGTATGTTCGAATCGCTTAAATCGGACCGTGGGGTCATGGGGCTGCCATACAAACCTAACCCCCCCAATTTGGTTTTTCTAAGAAAAACTTTTTCATGCGTGCACCAATTTCAACCAAATTTCACACAAATGTGTTTCTATTGATAAGACACAACATATGTAAGAATGGATCAAATCGGACTATGGGGTCATGGGGCTGCCATACAAACTTAACTCCCCAAATTAGGTTCTTCTAAGAAAAACTTTTTCATTTGTGCACCAATTTCAACCAAATTACATACAAATGTGTTTATATTGATGCCACAAAACATATGTAAGAATGGTTGGAATAGGACTGTGGGGTCATGGGGCTGTCATACAAACTTAACCCCCCAAATTGAGTTTTTCTGAGAAAAACTTTTTGATCTCTGCACCAATTTCAATCAAACCTCATAAAAGTGCATTTCAATTGATGCCACAAAACATATGTGAAAATGAACGGAATCGGACAATGGGGTCATGGGGCTGTCATACAAACTCAACCCCCCAAATTGAGTTCTTCTACGAAAAACTTTTTTATTTGTACATCACTTTCAACCAAAACTCGTAAAAGTGCATCTCTATTGATGCCATAAGACATGTGTAAAACTGAATGGAATCGGTCTATGGGGTCATGGGGCTACCATACAAACCCAACCCCCCATTTTAGATCTTCTAAGAAACATTTTTTCCACACCAATTTCAAAAAAACTTAATGCGTCCTTGTCAAAACAAATAGAATCATACTATGGGACCATGCTCCCGCATCCCCCCAATAAAGTTTTCTGAGTAAAAATTTTTTATTTTCCCACTTAACCAAAAACACTCAAATATTGTTTTATCGACGCCACAGAAGGAAAAGAATGGGGAAGGATTGAACACAAGTCATATGTTCGCCCAAAAAAAACTTTTAGCCCGAGGAGAGTGAAGGGTATTCAAATTTCGGCCGCGCCCGAAATTAGCCTCGGTCTCGTTTTTTTGCTCATTCCGTATAGTTTTGGGGAGCGAACTACATAAAAAAAGTTACACTTACCCACCTATTTTTCACGCGTGCTACTACCTTGAACGAGATGGAGTTTAGAGGATTGCAATGTAGATGGCTAATTTATACGGAAAAAATACGGGAATTTTGTTTTTCTATGTTGATAATAACAACTCAAAATAAAATGTGCGAATATTTCATATGGTGGTTTTAGATTTTGTAAATAAAAAAAATTAAGCCGACAAGAGCGACAAAGATACAAAGCAAATGTCAGCTGCCAATTGTTAGAGAGAACAGCTGGTCTTAACCCGATACTTAACCGCGATCTTTTTTTACCCAAACCCACACGGGACTGAAATTTGACAAATTAAAAACACTCTTAACCCATTAGCGCCCAAGACAAGGAGTACTTATCGGAATTTCAAGAAAATTTAAACTTTTGCCGTTAACAAGGCTTAGAGTCATATTTTGAAAAGAAAAATATTTATTGTCTCAATTGTGGTCGTAGTGAAATGTTGCGTATACCCAACATTGGGTCCTATAGGGTTCAAAAAATGGAAACGACATTTTTGCTAATATCACTTTTATTCGTCGTTTTATTTTATTTCCTTTCTTCTTTAAATTCTGGTAGTGTGTTTTTATTTCAAATTGTACATTTTAATGTTAAGTCTAAGAAAATATAATGGCGAAGTTATTATAATATGAAATGTTAAAGTTTATTTGAATGATAATTTTCGAAACAATCGGCGGAGCCATACGTTGCATTTTTTACACATGTACAAACTCTGGCTTGAACACAGCTTGCATCTCCTCTTCCACACATACATGTGCTTGTGAATCTTTTGGTGGATTTTCGCTGTGGAGTTCTAAAAGTCCCGCCACATCTTTTGGAGTCGAATCAGTCCCATCATTGATCAACAGCAGATAGTCATCGATATTTTCATCGGTAAGGGAATCTGGATCAGGGCAGGGGAATTATTGCAATGTCAATGCTTTCGTTACTTTCCACATCTAATTCTTCCAAAATGTTGCGAATCTCATCACCCGTTATTGCACGTGTAAAATAGCTCATCTGCGATGATTTGTTTCTTAAGCGCAATTCACCTCAGTTCAGCAAAGCCTTCCAGAGAGTTTGTTTGAAATTCCAAAATTTAAGCTAAGTATTGAATTTCCCCAGCCAAATATTATTCACCACCGGCAAAAAATATACAGAAACCTTGCGGAATTTAGAATGACGTACACTGCGCGACAAATGCTTAGGTTCACACATATTTCCTTCCAGGAAACGGTAAAAAAAAGTTTACCGGTTCAAGAAATGTTATTTTCGAAACAATTAAATATCACAAATAAAATGGATGGTCTGAGGCCTTACAGGACATTCTCCTTAAATTACAGTAATTAATAATTCATTCAAAGAGTCTTTTTCCACTGCGACAATTGCTTAGGTTCAGGGACGATTTTACCGTTATACTTAATTATTTCGCTGAAAAATATTTCAGAAAAGTGTCAAGCAGGAGAAATACAAAAAAAACAAGAGAATTTTTTGTTATTTAATAGTGTGTATTTCCGCCATTATTATTTATAATTTTATAAAGCCTTCAAGATAGGGAATTGTGTAAAAAATGCAGCACGGTTAGCGGTATTTTAGACCGAGCTGTCTTAATTCCATGAATAAACTCTTCTTTAGGGTTTTACTGTTTACCACTACTGTAAACCTCCCGAACAAGCCACCCCCAAATGTTTTCTAATGTGTTAATGTCAGGGGAGTTGGGCACCCGGTCTAACAAAGTCACATTTTCCTCCAAAATAACCGATTTAACTACCCTCGCTGTATGAATTGGGGCAAGATCATGTTGCAATATCCAAGGGTCGCCTTCGTCCATGACATTTATCTTAGGGATATCCTCTTCTAAGAGCGGTTTATAAGATGAACTCGTTTGGCGACCCCGTAGAATGACCAAGACGATAGTTCCATGATATGATATGGCTCCCCATACCATAACGGAACCTATTCGGGAGTGATGGCGTGACAGGTACATAGCCTTCCTAATATCATGATAATAGTAAGAGAACCCATCTGGACCGTCCACACAAAACCGTTTATCATCCGTAAATATTACCTCTCCATTGCGATGTCCAGTTCATGAATCTTGAGGCGAATTCCAGGCGCTGTAGGCGATGCTGCGGGGTTAAGGCTGGTTTTTTCTTTAACCATAAACGTTTCAAACAAGAAGAAGATCTAAGAACTCGTTGGATAGTCCTCACAATTGTTGATAACTCCAAATTCTCCCCATGCTTACGCTCAGTAAGGGACGAATTCGAGGCTTATCTTAAGAGACGTCGCCATAATGTACCGGAAATCGCTTTTTTTCTGCCTCCTGCGTATCGTCGGCCATAATTTTCACTATCTCATATAAAATTACTTGCAACGTTCGAGCTCCGCTGAATCCATATTGCCATTTGTCCGTTTGAATATCCTTCTTGCTTTGGTATGGAAATTGTCGCCTTTTCCTCGGCAGAAAGTTGCTTTCCTTTTGACATTATCCACTATACGACTCACAGAGTATAACGCGAAAAAAATGTTTACAGAAACACTTCTGACCAGGACGAGATAACTCTTTAAAGTAAGTGAACCTATACAATTGTCGCAGTGGAAATTGCGATTTTCATTTTAAAAAATTCCGTTAGCTATGCGAGTTGCTTGATAGAGTTGCAATATTTATTAAAATAACCGTTAATTGAGAGAGCATTATTTAAAAATTATTTCTGATCAGAGTACATAGAAATTATATAATTTTAAAGGAAAATATCCATGAACCTAAGCATTTGTCGCGCAGTGTACATATGTGATTTAAGGATTTATCGAAGCAGACCACTTTTTGGGTCCATTTTCTTCCCCTTACAGTGATTTCCAGAAGTCATCACTGAGTCCCGTATGATGTGTAGCATGTCTTTGAAGCTAAGTTCACTCATGGTTTCCACACTTATTGTGGATTTGCCTAAGATCCTCAGCCTCCTACTACCTAGTGCTGATCACTCACACACAATGTGTGCTGTCGTCTTAGCCCGACATAGTCTGCATACATCATCCTCCACGATTTTCATCTTAGTTAGATGCACTTTAAAATTGCCATGCCCTGGCACTAAGGCAGTTGTCCAACTTAGGCTACTCCGTGTATAACTGTGCACCTGTTTAGCTTTCCTCCCTAGTGGGCTGGCTTTTCGAACCTGCCTACAAGTGAATAGCGTTCGCCATCGTTTCCGATGTATGGAATAAGGTAAGAGATTGAAAATTAATGCGAACACTTCTTTTCCACAAAAACATTAAACTAACTTTAGAAAACTCCGTTCTCATAACTGGTATGCCAAAAATGATGGAGCCGATAAACATAAATTAGCTGGGTCTCTTCGAGGACGAGTTTCATCAGGGGTTTCAATTTGGGTGGCTTATTTTCATAATGGCATCATTTCGCGAGTTGTTATAGAGAATAAGGTAAGAGCTACTTAAATCGGGGAGACCTAGCCAAATCCCGATGTTAGCATGTCCGGAAACATATTAGGGAGACTGCTATTGCGGCTCTGGCAATGTGTCCTGTGTTTCCTCAACTTGCTGAAATCCAAACTACCTTGTCCGAAATTGGCCCACTCAATGCTAGATGCATCAATGAATCCATTCGCGAGGAAACCGAGTTAATTGCTGCCAAATGTGGATACATGTTTTCTAAAATGCCTGAAAAAAATTTGTTGGCGGTGCATTTCGGCAAGAAATTTCGCATAGAAGATTTTTTCTAACGCTTTTATTTGCTGAGTGCTTATGCACTAATTATCTATAATTTCTAATGGTTTCTCCGGAGGTTCAATATTTACTTAGTGGACGTGATCTCCTATGACTCAAGAGACTGAATAAAAATATTAGGCCACAAAACCGCGCACAAAACATCAAAGTTGTGGACAACACATGCCTGGGATGGACAGAGAAAGACGAATTTTTCTTTCTTTTTATCGCCACTAGCGACACTTTCTGCATCATCCGTATAAAACGAACATGTAGCGGAAAATATTAGAAACACAAAAGTTCTCCTTATGAGAATGGATATAGCAGATCAAGCCACTTTAAAATCAGGTAGCCCTTATCTTTGACAAGAATTAGGGAAAAAGCAAATCCTTAATTCTGATGAAAAGAAGAGGAATTTCCAACAGTAGGACGAAATCAGCAATCCATTTCCCAATAAGCTTCATTTTAAGGAAGAGCTTAGTTATCACATAACTTTGCAAGCATCACAGATGTATAGTTTAGGCAAATATGACTAACCATTTTAAGATGCTAAATGCAGTACTTCGCTTTGTCTTTTAGAGTTTTTTATTGGTGTTTTAGCCAAAAAGCCGCCTCTAAAATTTGGCGCCACGGGCGACTGCCCGGCTTGCCCCCCCCCCCCCCTTAGAGCGGGCGCTGCTCTTGAACACTTGTTCTGTACACCTTTAAAATATGCACGTGTATTCGATCCAGCAGACTAACATACGATGCACTAAATAATAAACTCAGACACGTACGAGACCTCCCCAAAAAGTCAAATTACTCCTTTGACGTATGTGGTCTCAACAGTGGGAATTTTTTCGGAATTATCGTTGTTGCTCTTAAGTGGTATACAAATTTAAAAAGGACATATGTACATATGTGCATATCAAAAATTTATTGACCTTCGGTAAAGGATTATGTTGCGTGTCCTGTTTTATTTCATTGTCTTGAATTTAAAGATTTATGACAGGACTTGCATTGCATCATCCTTTACTCTGGGTGCACTCTACACCCTGTAAGCGCCCAATGTTGCGTATACGCAACATTATTTTCAAGGGCTAAATCAACCGTGATCATTATACATCTTGATTTTTTTATTTCAAGGAGTTTCAAGGACATATTTAGAATTGTTGTCCACAGGAAAAAAGATTAGTTAGACTTATTTTTTAGACAAGAGCAAATAAAACAGAAAGTCAATTACAAATTATTAGAGCAAAGGTTATTCAAACTCGCATAAATTATTTGTTAGTGAGCAAAATATTCTAACATATATTTTTTTAGTTGCATACACATGAGTCCATATTGTGAAAGCTATTTTAGAACATTTTCTAATGTCTAGGCTATACAGAAAAATCCGAAATAATGTTGCGTATACGCAACGTTGGGCGTTAATGGGTTAATGATGAATTTTTTAAATTTTCTTTGTAGGGACCTAGCAAACTTAATTTACTGCGACATCATTATTGACTTTTCTAGTATCATTACTGCCACCTCTCATCTCTCATGTATACGTATAATGTGAGCATAATCCAAAAACTCGACGCAAATTAACATCAAACTTTGGATCAAAGAAAATTAACAAAAAATGTTTTCATGTCAATGGGTGAAACATGCCTTGTTAAGAGAAAATTTACTTACAGTCTGACTTTTTTGTTTCAAGTATGCACTGAAATATGCTTTGAATGAATAATAGTTTAGTAACATTCAAGCTGCTTTCTTTCCCGTAGATAGATAAGAAAGTGTCGAGATACTTAAACTTTCGTCGTATAAATTTGAGTATAACCGATTGATTTAAGGGACTAATTTGTATAAATAGTTAAATTAATGAAAATGATTTTTATTTTCATAGAAAGTTATCTGCATTTGCTTCAACTTGTCAGCGCATCATAACATGGTCAAATTGTTTAAAGAGGCGTTTTCAAGATTAATCGCATCATTCTTCCCATTAGTTAGGATATACCAACCCTGTAAAGCTCTTTTTCATGTCATTTTCATTTGACTACTACATAGATTGCGTCCAAATCCAATGTAGTGCAACATCTGCATTTTTACAATTTCAGGATATTTATAGTAAAGTTTCTATAGATATAGACTCAATCGTCCATCGAGGCTGTTTTTCCAATCCAGATAATCCGATTCGATTGATGTGCATTGCTGTCCTGAAAGTGTACTGTTTTCTACTATCCTTTTCTATCCGCAAAACATACACCATCGCCCAATGTCGTCGTCAGATTCGATGCTCCAGTATATATTTTTTGCAACCGATTGAAAAAATCACCCACTATAGAGTCGTTAAAACTAATGGAGCAAAAGCTTTCATGGATGTAGGGATGTAGTCGCCTTGCTAGCCGCTATGCCTTTCAAATAAGGGAAATTAAATTTTCGTCCTGAAAATATTTCATTCCGCGGTTAATGGAAAATTGAAATTGCTGACCTGACTTTGCGGTGAATTTTTTTTCGGCGGAAACAAGTGTAGATGTGGCGTAGAGTTGTTGGTAAATTAATTGTCAACGAGATTACTCTGCGATTCATAATTGAAGGGAATAGCTGTTTTAAAATATTATTCTATAGTTTTGCATGCATCTTTTACGCCTATATTGAATTGGTACATTCAATATGACACTGCACACTGAGTTCGACTCTTTAAAACTCACGTTTTAAATATTGAGTGATTTAAGCCGGGATACATTTTTGCAGTAATTTTAAATATTTATTATTCATCAAAAGTAGTCAAATTCAACATTTTCTATGAATTTATTTATAGATCTCATAACAGAATTACACTGTGACGTTAAACCAGTCCTTTTGTGAAGTAATCTGACCTCGTTCCTTGACTAATCACAAAAGACGCTTCCTACGAACGTTCTAAAGACGTCTCTTTGCCCACTTTGCTCTCATGATAAGATGGCAAATTGTAAAGGAGTACTGTGGATTTTAATTAATGGAATATTACAGAGAAATTCAAGTACCTATCTGTGAAACTAGTGAAGTACAAGTTATGAAATTATGTAAAGTGATTGGGTCAAGTGCAAATGTAACCAAACTCTCTTTGTGTATATTATAAAAAGTAGGAGTAGACGTCGATAACTGTATAGTAAAAATTCGACTACTTTTACATTAAAGATTGAGAGAGTTCAAGTTTCAATACAGAAAGAGGATAAGCTGAGACCTCAACTAGAAATTTCTATTGAAGGACTGTTGATTCACTATAGGGAACGTTATTTCACCCGGTACACTTTAATAGAATTTTACGAGTATTAGGATCAAAATTATGAAACTGGAGTAGTTTAAACTGACTTTCGCTTGATACTGAAACAAATTTCATTTGCCTGTCATTATTTGGAGACAAGTTATATTTACTTTGTCATGAAGTTTGTAACGCATTGAAGGAAGCATCTTCGACCATATAAAATATGTATAAATATGATGAGCATGACGAGCTGAGTCGATTGGGTGATGTCCATCTGTCTGTCTGTCCGTCTGTCCGTCTGTCCGTCTGTTGCTATGCGTTTTACTCGGCCAGTTTAAAAGCTATCGAGCTGAAATTTTGCACAGATGCTTATTTTTGTTGCAGGCAGTTTGTATGTTTGAATCGCTAAAATCGGACCGTGGAGTCATGGGGCTGCCATACAAACCAGCAAGCAATGTTTAAACAAAAATGTCAGTGTTCTTTTTTTTAATGTCAACAAATGTTTAAATTCATTTAAGCCTGTTAGATATGTACCTTAATAAATAAGATAGATAGATAGATAGATAGATAGATAGATAGATAGATAGATAGATAAGATTTATTTCATAATTTAAAATAGAAACACAATATTATTCACAAATATATATTTTTTCGGATAATATGAAATAATGGAACATTTTATATTATAATTCTAAAAAGGCAGTAATTAGAATAGTGATAAATGTCACTTCAAATAGGATTAAGTTCAAAATTAAATGAAGTTTAATTCAAGGAAAAAGAAAAAATCAACAAAAAAGCGATTAATTACTAAGTCAAGGATTTATTTTTCACCAGAATATCATAGAACATTGATTCCATAATTCAAACAAATTTTAGAAACTTTCCAGTTGATGTCAATGTTTTAACAGACTAAGGTAGCTTATTGAAAAGTCGGCAGGAGGATACTAGAAAATAGTTTCGGAATACAGTGGTACGTGAAAACGGAATTGCTAAAACATACTGCAAGTTTCTACGGAGATTATAATCTGATACTAGTCTGAAATTTAGATTTCCAGATCTCGCAAAGAATATGTTTAAGACTTTAAAACAGTAAAAATTACGCACTTGAAGAATTTTCAAATTTCGGAACAATACAAAACTATGATATCTTTGGGGTTGATTACATATAATTCGTATCAACTTTTCTTGCAATATAAGAACCAGCAATACCATATTGCAGCTTTGAGTGAAAAATACCAAAATAAATTTTCTTTAACTTCAGAGCAAAGTTGTTTCAAGTAATAAAAGTACCTGAGAGAACAACCAAAATCTTCTGTGTTGTCCGTACCTAACCTAGAACCTAAAATCGAGGGTTAGTCCCAAATACTTTAAAGTATTAACAACTTCAATTTCAAAACAATTATCACTGCAAGTAAGTGAACCTTTAAACGAAGGTAGTTGTGAGACATTGAATTGTGAGACGTAGAATAATAAACTAGCAATGCGACTAGGAAGTGGTATGGCTGACAACCGTATCACACTCCGAATTCAGTTGTCTTTGTAACGTTGATGACTACACGCGGTAGTCATCAACGCACCATGCTCCACTAGGAGTTACGGTAATAAAGAGAGAGAGTTGTGAGACATAACCACAATAATAGCAGCACAGCGCTTAATTTAAACCGTTGACAATCTGGACCATGGAACCAAAACTGAGCATTTATTAGGCTTGGAGACGAAAGACTGAAAAACATCATTTTGGAAATTTGAATTTTGGAAAACTAACTACAGTGCGTACTCGATAGTCGGAAGCCTCGAAACCTCGAATTTAATCTATCTAATTTGAAGAGCCTCTCTAGTCCGAATCTCACTTTTTTCTCATATTAACAGCAATGTTATCGGCCGAAGTAAAAACAACTTTTTTCTTTGCTCTTGGAAACAACAATAAGTAGAATAACAAAGTAAGATTCTTCGAAAATAGAAAGTCGATTCTCCGAAAAAATTTCTTAAAATCGTCAATTTCCTCGAAATTTAGAGCAAATAAAAGGCTTCCACTACATAGTACGAACTCCTCTGTAGTCCGGTTCGACCCCGGTTTTTATTAGTCCGGATTATCGAGTACGCACTGTAATTTATATATATGTACAAGGAATAAAATCGGCCCCTAAACAGAGCCGTGCGCAACACCCAAGATCTGGTTTCGCCGATTTGTGATCTATTACAAAAATATGATTTGAGCTAGTTTAGAAAAAAACACGGAATCCTGCTTGTTCGAGTTTTTTGAGAAGAATACTATGGTTAACCATATCAAACGCTTTCGTGATATCGACAAATAGTCCAGCCGTGAGATGGTTTTTGTCAACATTTGAAAAAACTTTAGAGCAGAATTGTATTAGAGCATCTCCTGTGGATTTAACTTCTTGAAATCCAAACTGTAACGACCGACGAACTTGATAGAAACGAGAAAAGATACTAGAAGTTTTTTAAAGAGATTTTCAAACATTTTACCTATAGCTGGAAGAAGTGAAATAGGACTATAGCTGCTCACATCGTGAGCCGAACCCTTTTTGTACAGTTGAACCACATTAGCACATTTGAGAGCATCTGGAAAAGTTCCCGAAAAGACGCTGCGGTTGAAAATCACCAATAAATAAATAAATAAAACGATATTTGAAACTCCATCAAGATTTCAAAGGACGTAATTGGTTCAAATGGAAAACTATAACCTTGGTTATTAGAATCACTTACTAGAGTGGAACACGAGCTGCAGCCAGAGGAAGTCGAACCTGATGATTGACTACCTCCTAAAAATGTAAAGTAAGCATTGAACTCATTAGCGATTCTATCCTTGTCTAAAATTCTTCAGCATTTCTTTATTGAGTGTTACTCCCTTTAGGTTTTCCTCAAGTACTGAGGACTATGAACTCCGTCCTAATAATATTTTTGTTTGTTTGCCAGATATGTATTAGCGAAAAAAAACTTAATTGGCTCCCCTTATCCGCTTGAACACTGCCTCCCAACTACCAGGGAACCGAGAACTCCAAGGCACATTTTACTGTTTCTTTTAGCAACTATTACACCTTTGTAATGTCATTAATTTTTATAAGTTGCTAATTTATACTAAACCCGCTCTGTGGCTCACTTGGCTGAGTCACACTCTAATCTAGAGGTCCGGATATCGATTCTCGGCGCTGAGTTATCGCACCATGGCCCCGCATGGGGCTATACGGTTTTAAGAAGAAGACAAATTTGTACTAAAAACTGAAAGTGTTTTCAAAAGCATTAAATTTCACATAAGACCGTAAAACTCTAGCTTAGAGTCAGCACACATTAGTTAATCGATTGAACAACGAAAGCTCATTTCTGTGGAGAAATCTAATTTTCCGAATTCGTATGAGAAAATGAGCTTTCTCCATAGAAAATGAGATTTGATTGTTTAATTAATCGCTAAGTCTATGGCGACTTTTACAAGCTGAGTATTCACGGTAAACCTTTAAATCGTTGCAAAAAAAAAACATTGAAGCTATTAGAAGCACTCGTATTTTTTAGAGAACTAGTAATTTCACTCTATTGTAAGTAAAGTTGGTAATGGCATTAACAAACATCTCTGGTACTTAAGTTGAAATCCAATCAACAGATCAAAAATATTTGGTAATAAGTTAACTGGATTTCCCTTGCATATTAAACCAATTCATAACGCGATTCCAACCAAAATCCCAAACCAAATCTATTCGAAATCGTGGTAAGGTGTGGTGAGTTCCGCCTAAGTGCATGCAATACAGTAGAGATCTTCTAGCCCACAATCGGCCCGTTCGTCCGTTCTGTTCACGTTATGAACCTGTACGAACTCAAACCTTTGAAAAAGATTTTGAGATTTAGAAGTTAAAGTAATGCATCAAATGATCACAGTGGAATTTTAGAGTTAGATGAATTTTACTGCAACAAAATAAGAACAATAGTCTAAACAAAGTTTGAGATTTGAGCCGTCTACAAAAAAAAAATCCTGGACTTGAACTTTGAACAAACCCGATTACTCGATTGAATCGGGAAGTTTTAGTAAATCTTGTCGACAGTGCAAATCCCCCTATAAATGTAATCCTGGATTTACTTAAAAATTTAAAATTTACAGTGTGAGCAATCGACCAAAAATTGTGGCCTCAACAATTTTGTTTAGTTATAAATTATAGATAGATAGATAGATAGATTTATTTCATAATTCCCTTAAATACAAAAATACAATAAAATTTACAATTATCTTAGCATAAAAGTACTATGAAAATAATGGAACATTTTATACCCTAACACTAAAAATAGCATTAAGGATAGTGGCAAATGTTACTTCAAACTGACATTTATCTTATAATAAAACGACGTTTGACGTTTATCATAGCAAACACGCAAAATTTTTCGCTAATATTAAATTTCTAATTTTTTTATCAAATTCATAAGATTTAATATTAAATTCATAATTTTATGATTCATTTGCTCGTTCACTTCATCTGTAAAAGTGGTTTCGCGGATTGGTGTAGTGATAAATCATAAATTTGTTCGAAAAGTGTTTAGTGGTTTGCATTTTTTACCTGCCGCTCGGACGGTCTTTGTTCTTTGTTTTCATTTGGTCCAGTAGTCATTTCAACTCGGCTTAACTGAGTTATCTGGGCATACATTTTCGTACTAGCATATAGCGCAGTTGTAGCGTGTACGACTCACGCCCGTGAGGTCCTGTGTTCGAATCCCACTTTTTGCAAATTTTTTTCTTTTTGCTTTTTTTCTCTTTTTATTAATTTATTAGTTTAGTTCTTGTATTAAAATGAATTGTGTTTGCGAGCAATTTTACAAAGTCCAAATTGACGGTCTATCTCAGCTCGTTTCGTCGTTGCAGAGCCAACTTAGCAAGCTGAGATCCCTTATGAAATCTGTAAATTGCTGTGAAAACAATTCCGAAGCATTGCGAGATAAAAATGTAAATTTAAAAAATAAGAAGAGTAATATAGGGAAAGACACTAAGAAAAAAACTAAAAATATTATTTCAATATCTTCTGAGCAATCTTTCGTTAGCCATGAAACGGGGACTTCCACTGTTATTTCAGATTCATCTTCTACAATTCCTTCCAACGTTGACAAAAATCAATCTCCGATTGATAAATTTGTCACAGTTCGTAAGAAAGGGAAACATATTAAAAAACCTTCTCCTGTTGGTGATGTTATTCCCAAAAAGAGTGATAATAATAATAGGCGACACAAAAGAATCTTCGGTATCGATCAAGCTAATGATTCTCTTCGAAGTGTCCCCAGTTTCAAGGTATTCCATGTTTCTAAGCTGCATGCTTCGGTAAAAGCAGACGATTTAAAGGAATATGTAATGAAAAAGCTTAATTTAACAGATGACAGCTTTCTTTCGGTTTATCCTCTGATAAAAAAAGATTGTGATATTTCCAAATTAGTTTCAATCAGTTTTGGTTTGAAACTTCCTCATGAATATTCTAAGCAAGTGTTTTGTGCCAACTTCTGGCCCAAGGGCGTCAACATATCACCCTTCAAATTTTCAAAAAACGACAAACGCCAAAACAGTGTCCAGCAGAACACATAATTTCCAATTCATTTTTCTCGGTCTATTATCAAAATGTTGGCGGTCTTCGTTCAAGAACAAATGACTTTTACCTTGCAGCTTCACAAGAAGATTATGCTGCCATTTGCTTAACCGAGACTTGGCTTCACAAAGACATTACAAATGAAGAACTTTTCATAAGAGACTATGATGTCTATCGTCGCGACCGTTATGAGGCTTCGACTAAGAGAGGAGGTGGTGTTTTGGTAGCTATCAAAACAACATTCCCATCTCATGAAGTTGAGCTTTTTCATAAGGACGTGGAACAGATATGTGTTTCTATCAATGTTTCTCGCAGCGAAAAAGTATATATTTTTAATAGCTATTTACCACCTTTGAGTTCAGTTGATGTTTATAACAAACATGTAGATAATATCTCCAAGCTATTTGCATCTTTTGAGGAAAAAGACAAATTGATTGTTGTTGGGGATTTCAATCTTGGTAATATAAGTTGGTACTGGAACGACGACGAGAAAAAAAATCTGCCGCGTGATTTACATCTTGAGTGTGAATCTGTTCTAACAGATTGTTTGTTTGCAATGGATTTGATGCAAATGAATCTTGTTAAAAATTCGATTGGTAGAATTTTAGATCTAATTTTTGTTAGTACTTGCTTGAATGCTTCTGTAATTAAAGTAGATAAACCAATTTTGCCCAATTCAATCCATCACAGTGCTCTTCTTCTTGAGTTTGTTTTTTATGATTACATTGAAGAAGAGCCCGAAGTTATTCCTACTAGAAATTTTCAAAAAGCCCAATTTGAAAAACTAAATTCAACATTTTTTAATATGGATTGGGCTCCAGTTATATCGAATAGTAATCTTATTGAAAGTTATACAATTTTTAATTCAATTTTAAATAAATCTATTCGCAAGTACGTTCCTTTAAAAAAGAACAAAATAAAAGCAAAAAATCCTTGGGCTACCAAAGAATTGTTCAAACTTAAGAGAGCAAAAAATAAGGCCCATAAATTATACAAGAAGTCATCCTCTCTTGCCAATAATGAAAATTTCTTTAGATTGAGAAGAGAGTATGAATTAATGAATAAAAATCTTTACAAACAGTATATTGCGAGAGCTGAAAATAATATAAAGAATGACAGTAAGACATTTTGGAATTTTATAAACAGCAAGCGTAAGAATACGGGAATCCCAAAAAATTTAGAATTCAATGGCAATTTTTACAAAGATGTTCAATCGGTTTGTGACGGATTTGCTAGATTTTTCAGTTCAGTTTACAAAGTGCCAGACTCCGTTTCATCAGAAATGAATGCTAACATCAATGGAAGTCAGAGTGCATTGGTCCCTCGGATAGCTCAGGAGGACCTTACGAGTGCTCTTGAGATTTCTGAGGATGACCTATTGAATGCTATGCGTGATCTTGATGTTAGTATTCAGGCCGGACCTGATGGCATTCCTAATATATTTTTGAAGAATTGCATGCAATCGTTATGTCGTCCTTTAGCCTTTATTTTTAATTTGTCCTTGACTTCAGGTGTTTTTCTTGATGAATGGAAAGTTTCATACATAACGCCTGTTCACAAAAAGGGTCCGAAGCATCTTATTGATAACTATAGACCTATAGCTAAAATATCTGCAATACCGAAGTTGTTTGAAATGCTTATTAAAAATAAAATAGATGTTTTAATTAGCCGTTTGATATCGCCATGTCAACATGGATTCCTGAAAGGAAAATCAACTTCAACAAATTTGGTATCATTTACTAAATTTGTTGCTGATGGTATTGAGCAGGGAATGCAGGTTCATGTGGTATATACCGATTTTTCGAAGGCTTTTGATAGAGTAGATCATAATATTTTACTTAAAAAACTAGAACATTTAGGAATACAGTCAATTTTTCTAAGCTGGGTGAGATCCTATTTAACGGATAGGACTCAGTTGGTGAAGTTAAATGGCTGTACATCTCGCTCTGTTATAAAGTGTTCATCAGGGGTTCCGCAAGGAAGCCATTTAGGACCACTTTTCTTTTTAGTTTTCATAAACGATATCATCCAAAATTTTAAATTCGTGCGTGTATGGCAGTATGCCGATGATATGAAAATCGCTAGGAAAATACGCAACATTGATGATTGCCTTAAGTTGCAATCCGATTTAGAAAAGCTGCAATTTTGGTGCCGCGATAATAATTTAAATTTAAATGTTAGTAAATGTAAAGTACTTAGCATATATAAATTGAAAACTCCGGTCTTCTTTGAGTACTCCTTAACAGGTAGTGTTCTTGAAAGGGTTGCCGAAATATCAGATCTTGGTGTAATTTTCGACCATGAGCTTTCATTTCGACAACACATTGATTACATTATTTCAAAAGCGAATAGTATGTTAGGATTTGTTAAACGTAATGCGCGCGAATTTAATGATGCTTTTACTTTAAAAATATTGTATGCAGCTTTCGTTCGTTCGCACCTGGAGTATTGTTCTATTGTGTGGAATCCGTTCTATAAGGTGCATATCGAGCGTATAGAAAGAATTCAACACAATTTTACACGGTTTGCCATTTATCAAATTGGCTGGCGTTTCAAGCCAGTTTATAAAACTCGCTGTTCCTTATTGGGTTTACAAGCCTTAGATTATAGAAGAACATTTTTAAACGCTATGTTTATAAGAGACCTGTTTTGCTCTCATATTGTTTGTGAAGATATATTAAATAACTTTCAAGTCAGAAATATTCCTCACAATTTGCGGCGGAACAACCTTCTTGTTCAGCCTTATCATAGAGTAAACTATGGGCTTAATGAACCAATTACAAGGTCAATTATTCTTTATAATAGTTTGAAGGACTTAGTTAATTTTAATTGTCCTAATAAACTAATGTTTAAAAGAAGTTATTTTGATAAATTTCCTTATTAATATATTTTGTTTTCAGTTTTTTTTTTTACGATCTGCTAGAGTTTACACTCGATTGATTGATTAGTCACTTACGTACGGATAGTAAGTAAAGTGATGCCGAGAAGCCTAGTCCCGGGACAAAAGTTTCTGTGAGGCAAAAAAAAAAAAAAAAAAAAAAAAAAAAACAAGGGGGCTTCGCCCCCTGCTCGCTTCGCTCGCCAACCCCCGGGGCCGATGCTAATTTCGGGCGCGGCCGAAATTTGGATACCCTTCGCTTGGGCTAAAAGTTTTTTCGGGCGTACCTATGACTTGTATTTAACCCATATTGTCCGGGGGTAAGAAGGAGTTGTGCTAGTATTACGAAATTTCGCACAGTAGTTTGCCATAGGAAGAATATGCAAATTTCGAAGAAATGTATTTTTAATTTTTTGCATTTTGGGCTGTGGAGCACGTTGCAAAAACGCAACGCTAGGGCTTAACGTGTACTTTTTTGGTCAAAGAAAATTCTCTTACATACACTGACAACGTCTTATTTTTATAAATAATAGCCTGAAATTTAGAAACAAAAGCTGTTATTAGCATTATTGTGGATCACCTCACCAATTTAGTAGTCGAAAATAATCGCCAAGTATTTTTGTGGATTCCGCATGGGGATGCGTAATCCCCTCATTCTTTAAGCACCTTCGATTTTTACCAGGTTTCTTGGAGTCACCAACTGGTGCTAGATGCCATGCCCAACCCGGATCGCTCATATCAGATAGGTGGAACAACTCCTTAGAATACATATTGTCTAAATATAAGGCTGGCGATCCTCCCTCCAGGAGTACTGCCCCTTCCCTTTCCATTTATAGCAGGTGGTTCTATGATAAACCTAACTTCCCAAGGACATATCTGGATTCTTTTATCACAAAGTTTAAACTTCACACTCTATTTAAGGAATATTGGGCCGCTGAAGCGGGTGAAACTTGAAAATAATCAATTCGTTGATAATAGGTAGTGGCCGCGTCATAAACCCAAATAAATTAAATGATCTAATTAACCATTTTCATTTGCAAAGCCACTTTTTACTAATATTTCTTAACCCTTCTGTCGGCACCTACTACAATATGCATATTCTATACCCAATAGGTCTGGCTGGACCTACTGAGAAAAAATTTTTATTTTTTATAAAAAGTTAAATTTTTATCGGTATAATCATTCTACCCATTCTTTACAGCCATTTATAAACAATAAAAGCATTAAAATCTTTTTTGTAGATATACTAGAAGCGTTTTTAAGAAGACATATTTTGAGGTGGTATTTGTACAAACATGTTTCTCCCTTTTTTTCTTCTATTTTTGCTTCGCTTTTTTCATTGCGTGTCCGTACAGAAAGTTTGATCAAAATTTCCAAGTCCAATATCTTTAAGGAAATATTTGGCACTCTGTTGGTAGATTTTATCGCGATATTAGTCTGCATATTTGGGAAAATCGATAGATAGAAATAGGGAATTTTCAACCGCAAAAATCATTTCATTCTAAATTTTTCCCGTAAATATCTCAATTAAATCTATTAAGAAACACCATCTTAAGTCACTAATACTTAGTTCATACTATTACAAAGGAAATAAAACTCTTTTGATTTTCCTAGAATCAAATCTCAGTTTATTAGGTGATGTTATAAGACGGGATAAAATTAGGCGTACCCAATTTGCGAACTTCACGGCTTTTTGAAGCAAAATCTCAGAAAATTTTATCGTTTATCGTACAAATTTAATTTTAATGACTTAATTACTTTATAAATAGGAGATTTTTAAGAGAATTTAATATTTTCACTTTTTACATCAAGACAAAAATGGGGGGAAAACTATAGGTCTGGCCAGACCTATTGGGTATCAAAAAGCACTATAAATTGAAAATCATTAAAAACATGCGCAAAACTTCAACCGATTTTTTTAAATTTTTGCAAAATGCTTCTAAACATATTATTCTAGGATATCATGAAATATGAAGTCGCTGCGATTTCATCTTCTATACTTTTTTGACCAATATATAGTGCCAAAGGTCTGGCCAGACCTATGTGCCGACAGAAGGGTTAAATTTATCGAACTTAAGTACAAACAATGTTCGCAATGTTAAATAGCATCAAAACTGAATTATTACCAAAAATAATGGAAATTATCTGACCGTAGGATAGGAAAAAGAGGATATCGTTATAGTCCAGCGTTGCGAAAACGCAACTATACTACAGTGCGAAAATTATTTTTTTTGTATTAATATGTCGGAACGCTCGCGTCACATTGTCCAATTGGCCAAAGCTAAGGTAGGGAAAAACAACGCAACGCTGTACAACCTTACATTTAGAGTGTATGTTCTGCGCTCAAAATACAACTTTTGATGAACTAAGTATATTTCCGCATCCTTTGTAATCTTTCTTATGTTATTTCCGAAGATTTCAGGAAAATATTTGATCTAAGTACTTTTATACACAAATTAGCATCCGTACCTAAAAACACGGAATTTTCACAATTTTCAAACCCTAAAAAATCATAGAAAATGTCAAAATACATCTTTAAGCAAAAACAGGTCGATTAGATAATTGTAAAATGAACCTTTCTTCCTCGGGGATAAGGTTTATATGTTTTACCAGTAAAGCGTGAAACATGAAAATATAAAGCGTTGCGAAAACGCAACCGTAGAAAAAAATGGGTTAATCCCCTCATTCTTTTTCTTCCGTCTCGACAAAAGTTTTGGGCTTGGTTGAAATAAGTGGACAAATAAAAATATTTACTCGGAAAATTTTATTGGGGTTGCCGGAGCATGACCCCACAGTACGATTCCATTCGTGTTGAACTTTTTAGTTGCTTTGATAAAGACACATTAATTGGTGAAATTGGTGTAAAAAAATGTTTCTTAGAAGAACCAATATAGGGTTTTGGTTTGTATGGCAGCTCCATGACCCCATGGTCCGAATTGATTCAATCTTACATATGTTTTGTGTCATCAATAGAAATATATTTATGTGAAATTTGGTGCACAAATAAAAAAGTTTTTCTTAGAAGAACCTAATTTAGGGGGTTGGATTTGTATGGCAGCCCCATGACTCCATGGTCCGATTTCATCCATTCTTACATATGCCTCGTGTCAACAATAGAAATACATTTGTGTGAAATTTCGTTGAAATTGCTGCACAAATAAAAAAGTTTTTCTTAGAAGAACCTAATTTGGGGGGTTAAGTTTGTATGGCAGCCCCATGACCCCATAGTCCCATTTGATCCATTCTTGCATATATTTTGTGTTATCTATAGAAACACATTTGTGTAAAATTTGGTTGAAATTTGTACACAAATAAAAAAGTTTTTCTTAGAAGAACTCAAATTGGGGAGCTAGGTTTGTATGGCAGCCCCATGACCCAGTGATCCAATTTGGGTGAATCAAACATACAAACAGCCTGCAACAATAAGAAGCACGTGTGCAAAATTTCAGCTTTCTAGCTTCAATACCCGCCGAGTAAAACGCGTCGCAACAGACAGACAGACAGACAGACAGACGGACATGCTCCAATCGACTCCCCAAGTCACGCTGATCATATATGTATACTTTTTATATGGTCGGAGATGCTTCCTTTAATGCGTTACAAACTTCATGACAAAGTCAATATACCCTTTCACTCTATGAGCGAAGGGTATAAAAAAGTGAATATGTGGGGTGAACTTCAAATGAAACGTTACAAATTGGGTAATTCAATTTCAAAAATTCAAATAAAATTCAAAATTACAAACAAAAAAAGCGAATTCTCTTAACCCTTCTGTCGGCACCTACTACAATATGCATTTTATATACCCAATAGGTCTGGCTGGACCTACTGAGAAAAAAATTTTATTTTTTAGAAAAGGTGAAATTTTTATCGGTAGAATCATTCTATCAATTCCTTACTGCCATTTTTAAACAAGAAAAGTATTAAAATAATTTTTGTAGATACACTAGCAACGTTTTTAAGTGGACATATTTTGAGGTGGTATTATTATAAACATGTTTTTCCCTTATTTTCATCTCTTTTTGCTTCTCTTTTTTCATGGCATACATCTAGTAGAAAGTTTGTTCGAATTTTTCAATATCTATATCTTTGCGCGAATATTTGGCGCTTTGTTAGTAGATTTTACCACGATATTAGTCTGCAGATTTAGGGAAGTAGGTGGAAAGAAATAGGGAATTTTCAAGCACGAAAATCATTTCATTCTAAATTTTTCGTAAAATTCTTGATCAAATCTATTTAGAAAGACGTTCGTAAGTCTCTCATACTTAGTCCTAACTATTACAAAGGAAAAAAACTGGTTTGAATTTCCTTGAATCAAATCTCAGTTGATTAGGTGATGTTATAAAACGTGATGAAATTAGGCATACTTATTTCCCGAGCTTCACGGCTTTTCAAAGAAAAATCTCAGAAATTTTTATTGTTTATAGTACAAATTTAATTTTAATGACATTCTTACATCATAAATAGGAGAATTTTAAGAGAATTTCATATTTGCACCTTTTACCTCAAGAGATGAATGGGGGGAAAAACTGTAGGTCTGGCCAGACCTATTGGGTATCAAAAAGCACTATAAATTGAAAATCATCAAAAACATACTCAAAACTTCAACCGATTTTTTCAAATTTTTGCAAAATGCTTCTAAACATATTATTCTAGGATATCATGAAATATGAAGTCGCTGCGATTTCATCTTCTATACTTTTATGACCAAAATATAGTGCCAAAGGTCTGGCCAGACCTTTGTGCCGACAGAAGGGTTAAAAAAGAAAATACTTATACCAAAATGCCAGAGAAAATATTTTCTAAACTAGCATAATCAAACTCAAATAACCATTTTTTAACACATTTAAGAAACCTTCCAGATACTGTTTCTGATCTAATAGATTGTGGAAGTTTATTGAATAAACGGCAGGACGAGACTAAAAAATAATTTTGAAATGCGGTGGTTCTTGAAAGGGACCATATTAGCCAAGTTTCTCCGAAGATTGTAATCGGATATTATTCTGAAGTTTAAATTTCCAGATCTGGCAAAGAAAATTTTCAAAACTTTAAAGCAATATAAATGCCGGACAGGAAGAACATTTTGACTGTGAAATAACACGAAACTAGAATGTCTTCGGGGTTTATTGCAAATAATTCGTATCACATTTTTTTGTAAAATGAGAAGTGGTTGTATCTTATTCAAATAAGCTCCTCCCCAACAAGCAATGTCATATTGAAGTTTGGAGTGAAAGATTCCAAAATAAATCCTCTTTAGAAGTGCTTCGGAACAAAGTTTTTTCAAATAATAAAAATACCTGAGAGAGCAACGAAAGTATTTGGCCAAATCTTGTGTATGGTCCGCAAATGATAACCTGGAATCGAGCGTTAATCCCAAGTATTTGAATGAATTTACAACCTCTATCTCAAAACATTCACTACAGCAAATAGGATCGATGTTACTTGTTGGTGAGCAAGCAGCAGAACGACAATAACAGTCATTTAGTTTAAAACGTTGGCAATCGGAAGCATGGAACCAAAAGTTAGCGATGTTTATGGTAGAAGACGATAAGCTAAAGAACATCATTTTATCTTTGGCACTTATTGTTAGACCATGCTCAGCAAACCAGATCCTGAAAATATTAAGGTCCCAATTAATATCGGCAGTTAAGCGTAGCAAACTCTTAGAACCATAAGTACAGCCTACATCGTCAGCAAAAGCAGTCAACTCTCCCTTAAATTTTTTTTTTGAAATAAAGAATTTATATAAACCAGGAATAAAATCGGGCCTAAAACGGAGCCTTCTGGAACCTCCAAGAGTAAATATTTTATTTCACTTCTAATTTCCCCAATTATTACACGTTGATACCTATTAGTCAAAAAAGACTTAAGTCAATCAAGAATAAAACCACGAAAACCCGCTTGTTCAAGTTTACTTAGTAGAAAAGTATGGTTAACCATATCGAACGCCTTGGAAATATCGACAAACAAGCCAGCTGTGAGTTTGTTTGCATCAACGTTAGAAAAAAGTCTAGAACAAAAATGTAAAAGCGCGTCTTCAGTGGATTTATTTTGTTGAAATCCGAATTGAAGAGGACTGAAGAATTTTGAAGAATTAAGAAAAGATAAGACACGTTTCTTGACAATTTTTTCAAAGACCTTGCTAATAAGAGGGAGCAGAGAAATTGGTCTATAGTCGTTCATATCAGTGGCAGCGCGTTTTTTAAATAATGGTACTACATCTGCGCATTTAAGAGCATCAGGAAATTTACCTGAAAATATACTGCGGTTGAAAATAACTGCTAAGATATCTACAATAAAACATCCTATCTGTTTCAAAACATAACTTGAAATGCCATCAAAACCGCACGCATACGAGTTTTTTAAAGAACCTATTGTTTTCAAAACTTTGCATATGAACCAATTACATCTTTGGATGTAATTGGTTCATATGCAAAGCTCGACTCTTGGATGTGAGTTATATTTCTGTACCTCGAACAAAAGTTGCAGCTTGAGTTAGTCACTACGGATAAATTACGCCCTACAGACGTAAAGTACCCGTTAAACGCGATTGCTACACTATGCTGATCCGAGATTATGTGACCCTCGGCACGAAGCTTATTAGGTTTACTATTCGGACAAGATTGGTTCAATATACTATTAACAACCCGCCATTCGCCTCTGAAATTCCCATTCATATTATTGAGATGGTTTTTATAATAGATATCACGAGTTGTCGGTATGGACTTTTTGAGTTCCTTGCATATCTTTTTTACTTTAATTTTCAATTTTTGATTGTTAGGGTGCTTACTCAATTTAATTCTAAGTTTATTTTTGAGGTTAACTCTTTTTAAAAGTGCGTGGGTAATCCAAGGTTTTAACCTCTTTGAATTCGTTTTCACAGGCAGTTTAGTGGAGCATTCAGAAATATAACTACAAAGCGAATTGGCAAAAAGTGAATATGAAATTGAGGCATCGTCTTCTTCGTAAGCATCATTCCATGACTCAAGAAATAACTTATTTTTAAGCTTTAAAAAATCAATCCTTGTTTTAAATATATGTAGTTCCAGATGCCGTCCGTTTTAAAACCTTTTTGAACCCGAGATCAAAAAGTAAACCGATCATAACGTGATCTGTTATGCCAGAATTAAAAATACATTTCTCACAAGAATCTACTGAAATATAAGCGAATCTGCCATAAAAATGGTCTAAACACGTACCCGAGGACATTCTTGTAGGTTCATTTATAAAACTAGTTAGACCATGCGCCGCCAGGAGAGTTAAATAATTGGTTATGGATTCACTGTTGCTTAACAAGTTTAGGTTGAAATCCCCTGCTATTATCAAATTGACTGTCCAATAATCGTGAAAATTCTTCTAAGTACTGCCCAACATTGAACTTGTGCAGTCTATAGATACATAAAACAACAAACTCAATATTATTTACCTCGAAAGAAACTTGCAACACGTCCGCACTCGTGAACTCAACGCATTTCATTTCTTTGACAAGAAAACAACTTTTAATAAAGCAACCTACTCCACCTGCTGCATAGAACTCGTTAGTATTAGCAAAGAATGTATAACCAGGTAGAATAATCATTAAGCTCAAAGCCATACACCCAGATTTCAGATAGGTACAAGAATAATATCTGGAGCATTTGCAAATGTATCAATATGGGTTATTAATGAGGAAAAGTTTTCTCTTAGAATTCTAACATTTTGGTGTACAATAAAGAATTTATTTACGCAGTAGGAGCTATTTGAAATGATATCATCAATGTTAGCAAGCTTAGGTTGAAGAGTGAAAAATTCATTCAAAATATCTAAATTATGAATCATTAAAATTCTAATTATACAAACTAAAGACGCTCAAGATCAGTAAATGCTCGAATTGAAATTACTTTTCCACCTTCAACTTTTCTTACGAAAATGTGGTTATTATTAAACCAAACAAATTTATAATTTTTATGTTTGCTTAAAGATTTGCATTAAGAGAGCTCTAGAGTAACTCGTAAGAGAATCGTTTATGAAAATTTTACTATATATATTATTGTTACCGCTACTTTGACTGCCTCTGCTGATGATGTTGCCATCGCTTGTTGAGTTGAGATCATTTTTTCTCTTGACTTTTATTCTCATGATTTGTCGCTTTAAGTCATAGTCAGCGAATTTTACGCATATTATAGACTTTTGCGAATTCACGTTGCCTTTTTAGGGTTTTTTAGAATTTTTTCAAAAAACCCTTATAAAATCGATTTTGTCCGTCCGTCCGTCCGTCCGTCCGTCCGTCCGTCCGTCCGTCCGTCTGTTCACTAAATAACTCGCGAACGGCTGAACCGATTGTCATGAAATTCGGTATGAATGTGTAGAATGGTTACAGTCTTTGGCACAAATACATTAGATGTTGGTAGGAAGAAGATAACAGGGTGTCCCGAACGTTTGAAAAAAGTCGACTTTTTTAGTTTTTATCGGAGATTAACGTATGGGTATTTAAATCAAAGATCTAGACGAGTACATTTCATATCAGTTACAATTTTCCAGTTTCAAGTAACGGTAAAAAAGTTATTGGCGTTTAAAGTTAAACTTCCTTTTCGAGCTCCGTTTTTCTAAACCGTTATAGGGATCGATATGAAACTTTGCACAAAGATTGGTCAGTATGGCCTTATATACGTTAAATATTAAGACTGTTGACTTTTGCTAAGGAAAAGTAAATAACAGTAAATTTGTAAAATTCAAATTTGTTCGTGTGTAGCCCCTCTTAGGTTTCCAAATATGAAAATTCTGCTAAGGGTTTTTAGAAAATTACACAGGAAATATGTCTACGAATTTTCATTCGAATATCTGTATCCAAACCGGAAATATAGCCAAGTAAGTATTTAGTAAGGGCCTTTTACAATACAAGGGAAGCCTCTTAAGCATTTCTTCAATATATATCTTTTAACTTGATGAAACAATGTACATGAAATTTGGTGGAAATGCATAGAACGGTAATAGTGTTTGCCACAAATATTTTTGAAGTTAGTAGGACCAAGTTAACAGGGTGTCCCGGAAAAGCTGCAAAAGTATACTTGTTCAATACTCATAGGAAAGCTTGCGTGGGCTCTAATGTCAGGGGACACAATGGAATCATTTCAAATAAGGTGTTTTTTCTTGATTTAAAAAACAGTAACAGTAGATTTACAGCTAATAATTCAGTTCATATATAATGCCAAGCCTTCCTTACGTTTGCCCGAGTTTGTTTTTGCTCAAAGGCCATCAGAAATCTGAAATCGAAAAAATCCTGTAGATTTGCCTTGGAGTACTTTTATACAGACTGTGTAAATAGTAAATCTATTTTTGGATTGGTCTAATTAAAGGTGGAACAGAATGAAAGGCGCTAGCCTTTCATTCTGGAACGCGTTTATTTAGACCAATCCAAAAATAGATTTACAGGAAGCATTTCATTAACCCTTAAATGCATGGGGTCTGAACCCATTATCTTAACTGTCCTCTTCTTATGTAAAATCGGTCACTGAACACGGAATGAGCCTTTATTTTCCCAGAAAATAGCCCGTTTTCCCAAAAAACCGAAAATTGTAGAATTTGTATTGTGTACCAAATATGGTACGCCATGCATTCAGGCCATATGTTGTAAATGAAAGACATTTTTCAAATGTTACTTAATCTCCCTCTTACTTTGATAAGAACAGTGCAAAAAAGAAAGGATAATGATTATGGAGAGTTTCGATCGAAATTACAGTGGAAACTCGATATAATTAACTCCTCTTCATTAAAGGAAAGGTGGTAATTTCTATAGAAAATCGCGAATATTCAGTTTTTTTTTTAAAGGGACCTTGGGTAGATGTGTGATTAGTTTCCTATTCCTTATTGAAATTTGTATGGATGCCTATTTGTGACATATCTTGGAAGTTGATGGAAAGTGGAGTAGGTCTTACTACACCTACATTCCCTATACAAACCTAAATTTAGCCATGTCTTCCGATAGAATGTCGCGAAACACTTCAAATATGTGTCAAGTGGTAGCTGTTGGATGTCCTTATAAAATATTAAAAGTGCGCCAGATCCGAGTTGTATACCCCTCCCTCCCCCATAAAAAACATGCAATTGATTATTTTGGGCGTTGCGTGCCGTCTCTCTGTACATGGGTTTAGGGTATGCACTCATCATGCTATTAACGCGATTAGAATTCGGTCTCGTTATAAAATAAATATTTTATATAATAGTTCGTTATAAACATGTTCCACTGTTAAACGTATATCTCGAGACTTCTTTTGATTTACCATAGCTCACGGGATTCCTTTCTTGAAAAGTATATGGATTGGATTGACTTTGCTAGGATATGAACATGGAAATGAACTGCTGCTTGCTTTATAACCCAAATTTGTGCAGGTCACAGGAATTGTCCACAAGAAATACATCCATGCAATTTTTTGTTTATCGAATGTGGTACTCCACATATTCTTCCATATGAAATGGTTGACCCTAGAAGCAAATTTACTGAGGATCCTGACCGTAGATTTTCAAGACAATACCTGTCATAATAAAATGGTTTAAGAAATGGGATATCAAGGCGCAGCTGCTTGAGTCCTGGTGAAACTCCAAGTATCTTCCTAAGATGTTAAGTACGGAAGCTCGGTTTTTTAGTTGCGTGTCCTAAGGAGAAAACAAAAGATGTGAACAATTTTTTAGTATACTTGCCAGCTAAAAAGACTGGGATTATAAGAAGCAGCTACAGAAACACTAAGCCCTGACCGGTGTGCTATAGAAAACAAAACGACAAAAACGATCCTTCTAAATCACCTATGACAGCTCCGTTTTCTTGGATCCTAATCAGGACTGATTAGCCTAGCAGTAAATGTCCTGGAAAATGGATCGGTGGCATAATTTGTATGAAAATTTAGGTTATTTGGACCAGTTCTGAGTTCAATAAAACGCACCATCATGTTAAAAGAGCTGATAATTAAAATTTTATGAACATATCCTACTCAACCCAAGCCTAAAGGAGAATAATTTCATCAACTAACAACGATCGGAATGAATGTATAGATATTTCTGAATATGCCCCACTGTATGGTGTACCATATATGGTACGTTGCAAAATTAGTGCAAACAATACCTTTGGTGCCTTTTTTTGGTCAAAATCTCAAAAGAATCTAAAAAACACATTCCAATTTACTCACCAGGATTTTTCCTTTTCCAAATAACGGTAAATTTCGCCGATTTTTTTAGCTCAAAAGAATAGCTTTTAAAATTTCACAAAAAATATCGTTCGTCCACTTTGACGACGCACAGACAATTCAAGGAAAGCTTCGGGAAGCCAAAATTGAATTTATGTAAAAGCCTGTTTTGTCTACTTTGGGGAAAAAGTAAAAAAAAATCAAAAATTTAATAATCGCTTGACTTTTACAGGAATCTAGCCATGTACCATATATGGTACGCTATGCATTTAAGGGTTAATGTTGTGCACAATTCTTATCTATTGCTCATAAAATATATGTACAAAAAATATTCACTATGCATCAAAATTCTAAAAAACCCTCGTGTTGCGGGCGCAGCCCTCTGTACGCCGGTATTTTTTCTCTTTGGATTGCACTTTTCTGGTATAGCATTTCTCGATACTAGAGTCGGAAACATCAATGCTCAACGCAGTTTTGAAGATACTTTTCGCCGTGGCAAGTGCATTGTTGTCGTTGACGTTCGGCACTCCGGCAATTTCGATGTAATTTTGAAGAAGGCTTTGTTGTTGCCAGTTGTATTTGCTTTCCAACGCCAAAAGTTTAGTTTTGAGCTCCGCATTTTCGGATTTTAACTCGTTAATTGTAGCAAGGAACTGGGTATTCATCTCTTCCAACTTTGAAAGTTTTAGATATATCATCTGGAGAGTGTAATGACCTTCATAGATTTCCGAGTTGGCTACATTGACGTTTGATACGTTTTGCACTGGATTGCTGACATTAATCGTACTGGTGTTATTCGTTAACACTGAACCGCGCATTGACCTTCGTCGTAGCACCGAGCATTTATCACACCGAAATGGTTTTCCAGAATTTTGATAAAAATTGGCGTCCTCCGCTGTTAGTTTCGCACACTTTAAATGAAGCAAACTCGAACAGTCACCGCACACAATTTTCGCAGAACAGTTTCGTTCAATCTTTTCCGTACAGATAGGACATTTCATTTTGAAAAGAAAATTTGTGTTGTTCAATAGAGAACCGCACCCCACGACACTCAATTGACAATATATTGTGTGGGGGCTCCGTTTCGATCTCAAACAAAATATGTTAGAAACGTTACGTCACTAAGCTCATTTAAAGGTGATATTTTTGCAAATTTATCGTTCTTGTTTAAAGTTTCATTGTTGTCTAACAGTATGTGTACTACACTACAAGCAAACTTCCAATTCCGCCCCTTAGGCCGATAATGGCTTAAACAAATTAGCCTAATAGCTTTATGCGCCAAGAGGGAAGTCAAAGAAATCCGTTAATTTTTCCTTAACGATTGCACTCATCTTAAACTCAAAAGCATGTCAAATACAATCCTTTCCTTCGTTTCTCACATACATACGATTTATAAACTAATTTTCTTCACAAATAGGTATCCCGGTACAAAGTTTTCCCTAAACGAAAATTTCTTCAACATTGAACGAACCTACTCTAGTGCACTTGTATATTCCCGTCTTGATTTTAATTTTCCACTACTGATTTTCCTTGTATAGACATTATTATCTTCCCAGGGCCCCCAACAACAACGAAACGACGAAGGATAAATACAAAAAAACACGCCATGGCCTTTATTATTTGCCGTATTCCAAATCTCACTCTTCTCTTTTTTTCAGCATCAATGTCATACTGCTGATGCCTTGGTGACATGAAAGGATTAAACATTGCTCTCGCTTCCCGATTCTTTCAGCGTTCTAATGTTAAGATATTAAAAACACAAAGAAAAGTTTGCCTTGACGTTCATGTTCGCCAATGAAAATAAAAGGCGAAATGGATTTTTTCCTTGCAAAGTTTAATGTATGGAAATGAGACTTCAGGTGAAGTCGCATTCATTGTCATTCTTCATTTGTTGAACTCTGTGTAGTCGCAGGCTCATAATGTTTACGTGTTGTTATATTTCAGCATGGTGTCCTTAAAAAAGGAGAAAAACAAGAACGCGAACAAAGTTTGAGACAATTGCCTTTTTGCTAGATTGTTTTCGTCTGACTTGAAATTAGGCAAAAAAGTTTTTGAATTAAACTTTGAGTTAGCACACGAATAAGTGGTCGCGCACGATTCTTGCAGAAATGCATGAGTCTTTGCTGTTGTGTTATGAGTATTCTCAGAAGGATTCATGTTGGGAAATGAAATGTGTTTCCAGACGTTTGTACATTATATGCATATACATAATATTGTGTTGAAGCAAAAGGGCAACGAACTTTGTTCATTGTTCTAAATTGTATAATATGTATAATTCATTATGTATAATTAGAGGTACGGTAATTTCGCAAATAAAAAACAGGGATTACGCATAAACTAATTTTGAATATTCAAAAGTTCGCTGAAATTCGCATAGAAACCTAATTTTGCACATTTTTTGTTGTTGTTGTTCATATAACTCCAGACAAGCACGTTGCGAAGAAAACGTGCAGAAAACAGTTCATTTATCGAGCCTCTAAGTAAAGAGCTCGCTTGGTGTTCGGCCAGCTATCGTTCTCGTGAATCAGCGAACTCTCTTCATTTACCAATTTCTCTCTTCTCATTACCGGAAAACTTCTGAAAATCAATCTGAGATGAAAAATTATCTCCAAAAATTGACTTTTTAGTACAAAAATAAACATTTTTGACGAAAAAGTTCAAATTAGAACACATCGCATTTATTCGCATAAATCAGCGAATTTCGCCGAAATTCGCATCTATTTTGTAAAAACGAAATTTCCGTACCTCTATGTATAATGTATTGTATGTTAACTCAAGGCGTGCTTTGCAGTGGCGGCTCGTGGCTCCAAAAGTAGGTGAAGTGACCATTAAAAACAAGGATCGGTATAATGTAAATGATATTCTGAAACCTTTTGTTTTACAAAGGCAAAATACTATCTTTGTCCTTTGATTGACTTGCATAACTCAACCGAACAAATTTGTACATCCAAAACAATTTATCAATTTCCAAATTATCCACAAATAAAATACTGCATCAACTAAAAACATAAGAGAAATCGCATAGAATCACCTCATACGATACGGAAGTGAAGATGAGGTACATACCAGGCAAAAACCTATTCACTTGCTAAGAAAATCCAGTGTACACATTTCGTGCTGAATACAGTGCGTACTCCATAATCCGGACTATTGAAAACCAGGGTCGATCCGGACTACAGAGGAATTCGGACTAGTGGAAGCCTTTAATTTGCTCTAAATTTCGAGGAAATGGACGAACTTAATCAAATTGTTCGAAGAATCTGTTTTCTATTTTCGAAGAATTTCACTGTTATTCTGGATTTTGTTTTTTCCAAGAACAAAGAAACTGTTGTTTTTATTTCGGACGATAATATCACTGTTATTATGAGAAAAAATCAGATTCGGATTAGAGAAGCTCTTGAAATTCGGACTACAGAGTGTACAATGTAATCTTTGAGGTGATCCGGATTACTGGAAACTCGAGGTTTCGAGGCATCGGATTATCGAGTACGCACTGTACATTGTTGCAGTAGAATCGTGTATCTGAAGTGCAGACGTGGAGCTGTGACACGATTACCTCTTCACTTGTTAATCATTCTATGGGTGAATTCAAATTGTAAGACGAAACCGGACGGGTAAACTTGCAAGACAAGAACCATCGTTCTTACAATCCGAAATGCACAATGCTTGTCTGCTGGCCACTACAAAAGCTCTCGCCGTCCATTTGTTTGTGCTAATAAACGGACGGCGAGAGCTTTTGTAGTGGCCAGGAGACAAGCATTGTGCATTTCAGATTGTAAGAACGATGGTTCTTGTCTTGCAAGTTTACCCGTCCGGTTTCGTCTTACAATTTGAATTCACCCTATTGGTAGGAAAAATTTTGCTGTGCAAGGGCACAGAATTTGAAGTAGAAAAATTTCGGTTTGTGATATACAAAATAAAATATCTATTTTATGTACATTTCGATTATGGTTTTTCATTGATGATTTATTTAGGAGTTGTTTATTGTTAGAAGCTAGTTTGTAATATTTTTAAAATAATAGTATGTATTAGAGGAAATTTTCATATTATATTTTGTAGTGAAGGGGCTCTTCATCTACTTCACCTGAAAAGCCGCCACTGGTGCTTTGTGCTTTATCCAAGTCACACACTAAGTCATCTAAGATATAGACCGATCGAAAAGAATCACCGGTCGCATCACCAAATTCCGATGAGGAAGCCGCAACCACTGGAAGAACCCCATTGTGACCTCAAATGAGGCCTCACAATAACTACGCCTGGATGCAGCAAATTCGTGCTACCACCACCAGTTCGTTTCAGTTCGTAGGCAAAGGGATCAAGGAGGGTCTCTCCCCTTATCCAAACTCCAAAATGTCCAGCCTGATATAGAGTAGAGTTCTTGCTCTCAATATTCAATTATAACCATAGGAAATTCTTCCCTTTCTTCCTTTTCCTATAGTCTATATATAATTTTTTATTTAAATTTTTTTACGAATCCACTAACAACATTGACTTACTGCTTAACCCTAGAAAGATAACATATGTCTCAGAGGCGCCTAAGAAAAATTTAATTCGTTGTCACTTCTCATCTCGGAATAAATATAGATAATGGAACGGCTTACTTCATACAAACGCTTGTTCATATGTGGGTCCAATTTTGTAGCGTATGTATATCAACTGTAAATTAGCCCCGCTTCGAAAACCCACGAAGATGGGACGAAGCTTGACGTCGGTAACATGCCATTGCATGTGCGCATGCGTGCGATTTGTTTATTTAATAGAGACTCATAGGCGTATCATAAAAAGAGCAATCGTGGGGTTAATCTAAAAATATATGAATTAAAGTCGCTTTCTCTTTTCATCTTTTTGTTGGTAGTTTTTTATTCAATTTGATAAAAAAGTATGTAGGTATATTGTTCGTCCAGGTGTTAATAGTTTGGAAATTATGCATTCAATCCCGGAAAAACTTTGCTTATTACCGAAATTCGAATTATCCAATGATCCAACAATGAGTAGGAAGGTCATAGAGTTACGTACTGGATACGTTTCTCTTTTAAATAAAATAATATGCAAAATCTATGCCCCCTGAAATATTATCCCCACCGGCGCTAATGTTTTTTTTTCATATATGTAGCGTTGTGTATAATTGGAGACACATTTTAACAGCTGTGGCCATTCCATTTTCTAGTTGTTCCAGTCTTCTCATCCGACAACTGTATTAAGTTGTGCTTCACGGCCAACTCTGACGTCAAATAATACTTCACCTGTGCAATTTCGTTAAGTTGGTATGTATCATAGTTTCGCCGTTATAGAGGGATCATGCGCTCCCGACCCGAAACGTATGGTTATTTTTTGTGTCACTTTTAGTGTTGGACATTTATTTTTATTTTTTAGATTAAATAACTGTATTCGATGCTATTTTCTTCTGTGACGAACTTTGTTGGCGCCAGTGGACAAATTGATCGAGAAATATATGAAGCTATCCAGAAAGGATCGGAAAGTGTAGCACGAATTTCTGCGAAAGATGGAGTCAATTGGAAGTTCATCCCAGTTGCCACACCACACTTCGGTGGTCTCTGGGAGGCAGGCGTTAAATCAGCCAAAAGGCATATCAAATGCGTATTCGAGGAAGCGAAGATTGTTCCAACCTTCGAAGAATTTACCACGGTCCTATGCCAGATTGAAGCTTGCTTAAACTCCAGGCCTCTGGTCCCACTTACATCCAATCCAGAAGACCAACAAGCATTGACGCCAGGTCATTTTCTTGTAAATCGGCCACTACTTGCACTTCCCGAAACTGATAAATCAAACTCTACGTTATACAATCGTTGGTTAGAACTGTCTAAACTGCATCATATCTTCTGGAAACGTTGGACAACGGAATACCTGCACCACTTACAGAAGAGAACTAAATGGACTGCGGACACTCCAAACATCACTGTTGGCGAATTGGTCTTAGTTCGTGAAAGAGATACACCTCCGACCAAATGGCCACTAGCCCGAGTAAAACAGGTCCATCCAGGAAGCGATGGAAAAGTTCGAGCAGCCACAATACAGTATCATGGCAAGGACCAATTGGAGAAAAACTTTAGTTCGACCGCACCAGTCGAAGTAAAGCTTTAGGGAAATATCAGAATCCTCAATGGTTGTAGAGAATTCCGATATTGTTATTGTGGGGTAGGATGAGTAAATGAGTTTAATTAGACAGTTGTCTGTTTAGGTTTTCAATGCTTTTATTTTATGGTATACTCAAGTACTGAAATCAAACTTATTCTACTACAATATTTATACACAATAAATGCTTACTCGCTAATGTTGATTATGTTACAATACAAATTTAATTTTAGGTCGCATTGGATCGATTTCCAATGTTTATGAATAATGTTGATTGTATGTCAATGATGATTAATATAAAAGAACAATGTATGAATATGAAATATGAAATACATATAATGTGTTAAATAGTTTAACATGCTGGGGGGCCGGCGATGATATGTTCGAATCTGGTAGATAATGGGATGTCCTCAGGATGTTGTACATCATCAGCCCTTCGTTGAAACCAATGTCGCCAACCATATTTTCGCCAACAGATGACCATGAAAATGATAAGAAACATAATGTTGATGATCAGAACACTGACAGAGATAGTCGCGGCCAATGGATAGCTATCGGTGGATACTTTAGCGGGTATAACGTTCGCTGCCGATTGGTGAAATATTTGACTTGACATCTTGGCGATTGAAAGTGAAACAATACTGATATTATCGGAAGACTTCCACTCGGCTGGCAATATCTCGGTTGTGAATGCGTCGATGACCTTTCGCTGTTCGTTGACTGATGATCGCAAAATAGCACCTCCAGCTTGTATTAGACAGGAATCCAAAATGTGTATGATACCAACACCTGCAAGTGCGATTTCGATCCGTTCGCTTCTGCAGATAATGGATACTGTTATCGGCTCGTTCGTCACATACAGCCACCGATTGGATGTCATCAACTGCTTCCAGGAAGTACCATTGAATTCAATCGAGTAAGGCGGGCATGTTGGTTTGTTGGGTCGCTGATATACCTTGTTAACGATGCAATTTGGAATTAAATTTATATCATTTGTGAATTTTGGCGAGCACAGATACATTTCATCTTGTAGACAGCATGCATCCAGCTCATGTTCGTCCAGTTCAAAATAGGCTTCTCGATGAAAATTGACCGCTATTGTAGGGTTAGCTAACTGCGGTACCAGGTATTTTCCATGTCCCATCGATTTCGGAATACCAGTTACATGTAGTAGATCGTATTGGTCGTTGTCGGTAATATAGAAATAGCCATAAATGCTTATTTTCTCTTGTCCACGCGAAAATAACACCTTGTTTTGTGGCCTCCGGTGAATGGTAAAGTATGGTCCTATTTTGGCCATCACAGAGCTTATTGTTTTCGTAATCGTTGTCATTTCAACTAATCCCAAGAAGTTTCCAAAGCCATACAAATTCGTTATTAGTTTATCGTATTCCGATTCAAGTTCGTCGAAGTAATCGATCGCTGTGAGGTAGGTCGAAATAACCTGTACCCCTAAGTCAGCTCGATCGATTTTTGCATACCAGTTACTCATGTAATTAACGGTATCGATAACATTGTTTAACTTTTTGTTGAAATTATTCAATTTTGCCACTGTTGCACTAGTAGTTTCATCTATTCGCGTGCTTAGGAACATATTTTGCTGATTCATGGTTTGCAAAATACTGAAATGCTCGTGTTGAAGTGTATCGATGTCATGATACACTTCATCATTTACGCCAAACACAGCAGTCATAACCTTTCCCAATATTCCTCGCTTTGACCTGGTCGATGTGGTATCAAGTATCTGCTCGATTTTTTGCAGTACGTCTTTTTGCTTGAAGGTAAGGTGCTTCAGCAAATCGCCGCAGTGAGTCATTTGGAATAGCTCTTGAGTCTTGTTGCATATTGCTTGGGTCCGATTCCACACGGAATAAACGTTCTGCCTATCTTTTATAATATTTTCAATGGGAAGGTCGATCTCCATTCTCAGGTTACCGCGAATAATTTTAGAATGACCTAGTTTTTCAACGTGATAGCCGGGATTGGGCTTCCACAGCTGATATTCGTTTGTTGATATGTTTTGAGTTAATGCAGTGGCGAATGTAAACAAAAGTACGATCATATTCAGTAATGCTTTCGCCCAAGTGCAAGGTGCAATTTTTGGTTTCTTGTTACGTCGTGGTCTAGTTGATTCAGTAGGTCTATGCGGTGGATGATTGTATTGTGGAGATTTACGTTTGGCTGGAATCTTTTCCTTTGATTTAGTTGGCTCTGCATTTGGCCTTGAAGGTGGTTCATCCGGTACATCGATAGGGAGCTTACATAAATTAACAATACCGGTCTCCTTGGTTTGGTTGCCATGATACTGTATTGTGGCTGCTCGAACTTTTCCATCGCTTCCTGGATGGACCTGTTTTACTCGGGCTAGTGGCCATTTGGTCGGAGGTGTATCTCTTTCACGAACTAAGACCAATTCGCCAACAGTGATGTTTGGAGTGTCCGCAGTCCATTTAGTTCTCTTCTGTAAGTGGTGCAGGTATTCCGTTGTCCAACGTTTCCAGAAGATATGATGCAGTTTAGACAGTTCTAACCAACGATTGTATAACGTAGAGTTTGATTTATCAGTTTCGGGAAGTGCAAGTAGTGGCCGATTTACAAGAAAATGACCTGGCGTCAATGCTTGTTGGTCTTCTGGATTGGATGTAAGTGGGACCAGAGGCCTGGAGTTTAAGCAAGCTTCAATCTGGCATAGGACCGTGGTAAATTCTTCGAAGGTTGGAACAATCTTCGCTTCCTCGAATACGCATTTGATATGCCTTTTGGCTGATTTAACGCCTGCCTCCCAGAGACCACCGAAGTGTGGTGTGGCAACTGGGATGAACTTCCAATTGACTCCATCTTTCGCAGAAATTCGTGCTACACTTTCCGATCCTTTCTGGATAGCTTCATATATTTCTCGATCAATTTGTCCACTGGCGCCAACAAAGTTCGTCCCGTTGTCGCTAAATATTTCCTTGCACAGCCCTCTTCTGCTGATGAATCGCTTGAAAGCTGCTAGGAATGCTTCCGTGGATAGATCACTCACAAGTTCCAGATGTATGGCTTTAGTGACCATGCAGATAAAGAGACATACGTAGCCTTTCACTGTGTTGGTGGAACGTCCCTTGGAGATTCGTGTTTTGAATGGACCGGCATAGTCCACGCCGCAATGTACGAAAGGATTGGTTGCTAACACCCGTACTGCTGGTAAATCGCCCATTAGCTGCTGGTTACGCTTTGTTGAGGCCAACTTGAAACAAGTCAAACAACGATGAATTTCATGGCGAATACTCTTTTGATCGTTAATAATCCAATACCGCAATCTCATGTAGTTTCGGACGTCATTAATTGTTCCATGCATAGTAGCTGCATGGGCTTGTCGAATAATAAGATGTGTTACATGATGTTGCGGAGGTAAGAGTATAGGATGCCTAGAATCATTAGGTATATTCGCATTGCGAAGCCTGCCGCCGACGCGAAGGATACCATTTTCATCGAGGAATGGGTTCAAACTACGTAGCCGCTTTTTGGTTGTGCTTCCTTTGTTTAATTCCTCAATCTCTTCGGCGAATTCCTTTTGCTGGATCATCTTTAGGATCTTCAGACGTGCATCATCAAACTCTTCAGTACTTATCGGACCACGTTGTTTATTTTTGAAACGAAGACAATATACAGTTACATTTATCAGTTTTGTCAGGTTAGAAAATCGTTCGAACAAATCCGAGTCAAAATCCTTGGTTATTCCAGAAAAGCTGATTATATTTGGCGGAAGTTTTGGCTGGTAAAGTAATTGCGGACCTTTCCACCAAAGATCGTGATTCACAAGCTCTTGTGTGGTTATACCTCGGGATGCGCAGTAAGCTGGATTTTCTTTTGATCTTATGTGGTTCCATAACCATGCATTCTTGCTGAAAGTCCGTATTTTTGCTACTCGGGTTGCAACGTATTTTTCCAATGACGACGTTTCTTTCTGGAGCCATGCTAGAACTATGGTTGAGTCACACCAACATGATATACTTGCGTTATTGAAGTGCATGGCAGCTATTGTCTCATGCATTAGCTCGGCAAGTAATAGGGCTCCATTCAATTCCAATCTTGGGAGCGTAGCCTTTGATTTCAATGGGGCTACTCTGGTCTTTGCACATAGTAGAGTCGTTAATATTTTTCCGTTGGGGTCAGTTGTCTTGGCGTATACTACTGCAGCGTATGCAGCTTCAGACGCATCACTGAATCCGTGTAGTTCGATGTTGTGATTTTTGGAATGATTTATCCATCGTGGAATACGAATCGATTCAATGTAAGGTAAGCCTTGTAAAATTTTTTCCCATTTTTGGAGAATTTCATCAGATGGAATCGCATCCCAATGAATTCCAGATTGCCATATCTTTTGTACGAGTAGTTTTGCAGTAATTGTCATTGGTGCAAGCCATTGTAATGGATCGTAGATGGTGGCAATGTTTGAAAGTAGTTGACGCTTTGTAAGCCGTTTTGAAAGATCGTACTGTACGGACTTTATTTGAAAGTCGTCAGTTATTGGATTCCAGATTAATCCCAACGTAGTAATTTTTGGATCCTGGCTTAGCGCATGCAGACCGACTTCTTTTGATTCATTTGGAATACCCGATAGTAGCGACTGATCGTTAGATGACCATTTGCGAAGATTAAATCCACCTTTTCTCAGAAGGTTTATCATCTCGTGTTGAAGTTTAATTGCTTCTCCCCTCGTCTCAGCCCCACTCAAAAAATTATCTACATAATAATCTTGTATTAGTTTTTCAGCTGCGACCGGAAAATTACGCTTCTCATCTTCGGCTAATTGATGTAATGTTCTGACTGATAGATAAGTTGCTGGAGTTTCGCCAAATGATACTGTAGTTAGTACGTACTCTTGTACTGGAATATTCTTTGATGGTCGCCACAAGACCCTTTGGAAATCTTGATGGCATGGTTGAACTTCTATCATCCGGAACATCTTCTCTATGTCTGCTGAAAATACGTATTCATGCCTTCTCCACCTTAATAAGATTTGCGGGAGATCTTCTTGTAATTTAGGTCCTGTGTGTAATAAGTCGTTTAAGCTGCTGCCAGAAGAAGATTTCGCTGAAGCATCAAAGACAACACGGACTTTAGTGGTGGTACTGTCCATCTTGATGACCGGGTGATGTGGTAAATAGTAGACGTACGCTTCATCTCCGACATACGGAGTTACATGCCGCATGTGACCAAGATCCAAATATTCTTGCATCACAGCATTATACTCCCTTTGTAAGTCAGTGTCATTTTTGAGTCTTTTTTCCAGGCGCTTAAATCGTATTAAGGCTCTATTTCGGGACTCTCCTAGACGTGGAGTCTTCCCATCATCCTTAAAAGGAAGCATGACGGAATATTTTCCATCAGCGTTTCTGGTTGTCGTGGACTCGTATATAATTTCACATTCCTCATTTGAGGTTTTACTTTCCTCAGTGGTTTCGGAGTCCATGTCGAAAAATCTTTGGACGCAGTTATGGAGGTCTGTTGTGGATATATTCGAAGAAATATGGTTGGGTTTTCTGTTGGTTGTCATCTTTCCTGATAAAATCCAACCAAGTTTAGTTTTTTGTGCCAATAACGGATTTCCTCGTTTTATCTGTGGCTCAATAATTTCCTCAAATATATCAGCTCCTAATATCAAATCGATTCCTGATTTAATATGATATCTTGGATCTGCCAACGTCAGATTTTGTGTCCATTTTTTGTTCACATGACTTATACTGTGCTCCGGCAACATTGTCGTCAGAGAGTCCAAAATAAATGCCTGGGTTGAGACTTTGAACGTCGATTCAAAATTTGGAGCAATTTGTAATTTTATTCTTTTTGTTATAGTGCCAGCATTAACACCTCCAATACCTGTTACCTGAGCCAATACATTGCACTTTTTGAGACCTAGTTTATTTGCTGCTTTCAGCGATATGAATGTTGATTGAGAACCTGGGTCAATAAGTGCTCGAAGTTGTATCGGGTTGCCTTTATTGTTTAAAACGTTTACCAGTGCTGTTGCAAGCAACACGGTGGTATTGTTGGCTTCGGTGTCAGTAGCAATGTTTGCTATGACCTCTTTTTTAAAGTGTATCAAGGTATGGTGGTCTTTGTTGCATTCGAAGCAACGAATTTTGCTTTTACATTTCATGGAATTGCTGTGTGATAAGCAGTTTCGACATATCTTTAAGTCTTTTACAAGCTTGTTCCGTTCTTCGATGGTAAGAATTTTGAATTTTTCACAAGCAAACAAGGAATGTGAACCTTTGCAATGCAAGCATTGAGGTTTGATTATTGTGGTAGAGAAAGACTTTTTCTTTTGAGGCTGAGTGGGTGAAGGCTGAGATTTAATGGTAGTAAGTATTTGATACCTTCTGAGAAGAAAGTCGCAGAGTTTATCCACTGATGGGAATTCTCTAGGATCTTGAAGTCCTTCTTCTAGCAGTCGGTGAGTTTCACTGTCTAGTTTTTTAATAACTATTCTGACGATGATGGGACCCCAACTTATGGTAGAATAACCCAAATTATTTAGACCAGATGTGCAGTTCCGTATTGTATTATGCAAGGCGATAATGTCAGCTGCTGATCTGTACCCCACATTACGGATGTCTAGCATGGCATCAATGTAAGTCGTTGCTTCTTGCTTTTTGTTGGCAAAGCGGTTTTCAAGTGTAGTGAAAGCGGTTTTGTAGTTATTGCCGTTCAATTGCAGATGCAATATTGACTCTTTTGCTTCGCCTTGTAAACAGCTCAGCAAATATTGCATTTTTTGTATGTTCGCCAACGTTGGGTTACTGTCTATTACAGCACGGAATAGCTCTGCGAACCTTTGCCATTCGCCGCTATTGCCACTAAATACTGGAATTTGCAAGGGTGGTAGCTTCGGTAACACCTGCATTGAATATTCTGTTGATGGGAATGCACCAGGCGGTAGGTGGCCTGAGGTATTCGGCCAAGTGTATAATGGAGCATTGGATAGTGTTGTATTTCCATTCATTTCGCGATGAAGATCCCTTGTTTCCGATTGCATGAAATCCGCAATTGAACAGATTGGAGCAGTTGTAATTGAAGGATATACATTGGTTGCTACGGATGGCAACGCTATTTGTTCGATGGGTGCCAGTACTGGCTGTTTAGTGAAAGCTGTGGTTACAACGGGCGGTATCGCTATTTGCTCGGTGGACGGTAGTACTGGCTGCTTGAACGGGGTTGTGGTTGCAACGGACGGCAACACAGGTAATTTTGTTGGAGTTGAAGACCTTTTTGGCCTTTCTGTCTCCGACAGGATCGTGGCACAATCTGCTTCGAGACGGGCCTTGTTCCTCAAGTACATCTGCTCTCCTAATCCATACAAGTTTTGGGCGAAGTACGGATCGGTCTCCGAAAGATTCTCCCTCAACAACGCGTGGTTCCTTCGGAACTCGTCGAATAAATCCTCAAGAGATTTTAACTTTCTCAAGAGGTACTCGACGTTTCTGTGGGACGGACCTTCCCTCTTATATTTCGCCTCCATTTTTTCTAATTGTTCCGCAACAAACTTCTGTTGCTCAAGAACCGAGGTTGTATCCATTTTGATATTTTAATTGGATAACGATAAAATCGGCAAACAGGAAATTGATCGAACAACAAATCGATATAACAGGAGCCAGCAACAATTGATATTAAGATTGACTGCAGCTAGTATCGGCAACAATTCAACGGAATTTTTGGAGACTTGGATATACTTTTTGTTAGTGGGAAAGGAACCAGAACAGCACAAACTGGTGTTTTCGTAGCTGTTTTTTGAAGGGAAGGATTTTTTTTTAAGGGCTCGACGGACCAATTGGAGAAAAACTTTAGTTCGACCGCACCAGTCGAAGTAAAGCTTTAGGGAAATATCAGAATCCTCAATGGTTGTAGAGAATTCCGATATTGTTATTGTGGGGTAGGATGAGTAAATGAGTTTAATTAGACAGTTGTCTGTTTAGGTTTTCAATGCTTTTATTTTATGGTATACTCAAGTACTGAAATCAAACTTATTCTACTACAATATTTATACACAATAAATGCTTACTCGCTAATGTTGATTATGTTACAATACAAATTTAATTTTAGGTCGCATTGGATCGATTTCCAATGTTTATGAATAATGTTGATTGTATGTCAATGATGATTAATATAAAAGAACAATGTATGAATATGAAATATGAAATACATATAATGTGTTAAATAGTTTAACAGAAGGTGTGGTAAATCCATTAAATGGTCAGTCTGAAATTAACTTAAGGGAAACACGAAAATTTTTCATTTGAACGCGATTTTCTCCTTTTGGGTCCTTCAAACAAGTAACGAACGCCGGATATGGAATGTACGCGACGTCCCCTTTGATATGACACTCCGCATGCCGACCTTCGGTCAAGGATTAAACAGTGTCCTCGATCATTTTTTTACACCCAGAAAAAAAATACTTTTATTAAAGAAAAATTATGTAGGACGTATGAAATTTTGGCTATGATTTGAAGCCGATGAAATAGCCTTTTTGGGACAATGATAGAAATATCATTGAAAATATCAAGTGAAAATTCGATTATAACAATGAGATTTTTCATCGATTCTATGTAAACATTTCATTGAATTTTATTAAAAAAAAGTGCAAAGAATACTTTTTATTTTTTTATTTTTTTATTTTTTTTCTAATTTTTATTTTTTTTAAATTTTTTATTGTGATTAAATTTTTTTTTCAATTTTTTATATTTTTTTTTTATAAAAAACCTTATGCCGAAACTTGGATTCGAACCCGGTCCGCCTGCGTGCCAGCCCGTTCACATTGCCATGAGACCAGATGTGGAATGTTGTCAACGTTTCTAAAATCGTAACTACTTGATACGCGGTGCAATACAAACTTAAAATGTTTATACATAGAGGCTATGCAAAATAATCATAGTTCCAATGAATTTGATTTACTTCATTCTAACATTTGCTGCATTAGTTGTATGTGGGCATGTTATAATTCTATTACTACTGAAATCATAAATTCTATGAAAGTGTATTTGACCCAATGGCATTTTTAATTAATTATATTCAAACTTCATATGTTTAAAGAAATTTTCTGTTTACTAGAAGTAAAGTAAAAACTTCATTGGATTTAATACACGTTTGTTGCTGGGTGTAGCAAAATTAGTTTTAGACCTGGGACCCCACTGATTCAAAAACAACAAAAATTAGCTTACTCTATTTTTTTTTACAAATATCCGCATCACGCTCTAAAACTGATGGACTACACGCGGTAGTCATCAACGCACCATGCTCCACTAGGAGCTACGGTAATGAAGAGAGAGGGAGGTGGTCCGAATTGAATTCCGTAGAACATAATATAAATAAAACCTACAATTAAAAAGCCAACACGTCAGTAGTACTAAAACTAAAACTAAAACTAAAACTAAAACTAAAACTAAAACTAAAACTAAAACTAAAACTAAAACTAAAACTAAAACTAAAACTAAAACTAAAACTAAAACTAAAACTAAAACTAAAACTAAAACTAAAACTAAAACTAAAACTAAAACTAAAACTAAAACTAAAACTAAAACTAAAACTAAAACTAAAACTAAAACTAAAACTAAAACTAAAACTAAAACTAAAACTAAAACTAAAACTAAAACTAAAACTAAAACTAAAACTAAAACTAAAACTAAAACTAAAACTAAAACTAAAACTAAAACTAAAACTAAAACTAAAACTAAAACTAAAACTAAAACTAAAACTAAAACTAAAACTAAAACTAAAACTAAAACTAAAACTAAAACTAAAACTAAAACTAAAACTAAAACTAAAACTAAAACTAAAACTAAAACTAAAACTAAAACTAAAACTAAAACTAAAACTAAAACTAAAACTAAAACTAAAACTAAAACTAAAACTAAAACTAAAACTAAAACTAAAACTAAAACTAAAACTAAAACTAAAACTAAAACTAAAACTAAAACTAAAACTAAAACTAAAACTAAAACTAAAACTAAAACTAAAACTAAAACTAAAACTAAAACTAAAACTAAAACTAAAACCAAATACAGTCAAACCTGTCTAATCGGACCACTGACGGGACCGATCAAACTTGGTCCGATTAGCAGGTGGTCCGATTACTAAGGGATGCCAGAAAAGTACAAAAAAAATAAGGAAATAATTTTTTAACGTTATTCATGAACATTGGACTTGTACAAAGGTCACCTATGCCCTATGCAATAAATGTTTTTTAAACCGCTAACACCGTAACTACTTTGTGATTTTTTTTAACCAGCTTTCTTATTACAAATTCTCCCCATACTCAGTTTCACCCAAATTTTGAATATTCTTCAATATTTTACAAAGCATTTCTATAATCAAAGTCATGGTTAATGGCTCAATCAATCCTCCCTTCAATCTTCCCTTCACTTGCATCTTCTTGTCGCAGAAACTCCAGAATTGCTTCACCACTTCATCCACCCAGCACTGATGATTGATGATGTCTACGAAATTTCCCGTGGTCATGGGAAATTATATAACTCATGGTAGTCGGAACTGAAGTGAATCTAGTAACGAAATTTGTAAGATTTTTTTTTGTCAACAAAATGTCTTGCCACTTTGCCTATCTGTTGGTCCGTTTGGTGAAATTTCCTCGTACTGCTCAAGTAAGTAATCAATTTGAAGTTTTGGTCCGATTTTCGAGATTTATATAGTGGTTAGTCCGATTGTGGAGGTACTTCTAGTACTGATCTATCCAATTGGAGTCATCGATCGTGGTCCATGGTCCGATTAAGAGGTGGTCCGTTTATAAAGGTTATTTTGTATGAAAAAAACAAAATAAAATTGACCAATGGTGGTCCAATTAGAAGGTAGTCCGATTATAGAGTGGTCCGATTAACAGGTTTGACTGTACATATCTTTTACTACGTGTCTCCTATTTATTTGATTATTTTCAGTTCCTTAACGAAAATGTAACCACACTGTCTGCACTCAGAAATCTGAAGTATACAGTAGAAGTAGTGCTCCATACAAAAAATCGACATTCCATTTTCAGTATTTTTATTGTCTGCAATAGTGCAATTGGCATCCTAAGAAGCAATTTTCTTTTAAAAATCAGATTCCCGGATATTTTATTGTTTTTATCCTGGCACTCAAACGAAATCTTATTTTTCACATTTTCATTTTGTTGGCAGCAAAATGGAAACGAGAAAGACGAACGCTGGATGTTGATATCCTTTATACACGTACTTTGTTCCCCGAAGGATTGGAACAATTTCATCAATTTATTCAGAAAATGTATACAGCTAAAAGCAAAGAGTTCTTTTAATTTAAGAGACAGCTCATTACTAGTTTAACAGTTTATTTTGGAGTAAAATGGATATTTGACGTTTGTATGCATTTAAAATTTCTTTTACTTTTGCTTTGTCTATGATTTTACGAATACATTATACATACGTACAAACTACAGAGACTTATTTAACTTACACAACACGAAAAATCTAGACTGTTGGGTTGGGTATAAGGATATAGGAACCCATTTTTACCTTAGTTGGATAAACGTTCCTTTCAATTTCAATGTATTATACAGTGTCAAACACTCGAGCTCTGTTCATATGTATCGTACCATAAATGAAATCCCTCAATATAACGCTTTTTCGCAATATCGTTTGGGATGGGCGTTCGTTTTATAATTTATCTCGAGCGTGTGAAGAGCGTTCGGAACATATTTCAAGATTTACCAATGTTCGTAAAAGTGTTTAACGAAAGCTTTATTTGAAATCCGATCAAATGAGTCCTTGTAAGAAATGCACATCTGCAAACATACAAGTCGTACTATTCGATGTTATCCGAAAATCCATTGAATAAATCGTTGAATGGGAAAACGATATGTTTGCAGTGCGGATAAGTGAGATTGCAATATACTCGTATTCTATACGATATGTTTAAAACGAAAGGAATGCTCGAGAATTGTCTTGTATCAACAGAATAAATATACAACACTAGAATCATTATGCTGAAATTATACAATTTTAAGTGGAACCGTGTGGTGTTTAATGATGAGGCATAAGTGATAATGAGTTACGAAAGTCGCAAATTGCAATTTATTTTTAATGTCGTAATTTTATGAAGCTTAATTTTCTATTCATCCACTTCACTTTTTTTTGCGATGCTCATAACAGTCTGGCAGTCATTCAGTAGTTAAAAGTCTTCCTTCATTTAGTTAAAACATCTTTCCAAAATGCAAATTTGTAGACGTAAGCAAGGAGTTTTAATCAAATAAGATGACAGTCTTAATTCTCTGAACTGCGATGATGAGAATCCATTGAATTCTGATTTATGACCAAGCACCATTCCCGGTTTCCCACATTTCTGGCTGAACGTTAACACACCGAAAGTCATTCACTTTCATTAATCTCCATAAAAGTCGGTTAGACTTTGGTCTAAAGTCTAAACGCATATGTTTACTCTTTACTGACAAATAATGGAGGACTGAGCAACCGAACAGATGGCGCGGCGAGAACAAATTTACAAATAAAACTTTCAAATTTGTGGTTTGCTTAAAACCCCTTGCATTGCAGAAATGAATTATGATGAGTGCGCGAAACGCAAATAGAGTTGATGGTCGACTGTCTGCCTGACGAGGGAATTTTAGATAAATCTTCCATATAACATTGAGTGCATTCAGCGAGCACATATTGGAAAGAGCTACTGGAAAGTGTTCTCTCCCCGCGTCCCACTCACCCGCTAATCGGTCCACATGCGATGTATCGAAAATTTCCCCTATATAGCGTTGAATTGGAATGCTACATTTAGATGTGTAGCTGCTACTTGGACTGCTCGATCAACTGTCACGCACAGCTGCTCGACCATCGATACTGGAAATTGTTTATTCACAGTTCAGCAGTTCATTTCTGAGCCAGGTTTTAGTGAACGTTATAATATTGTGCGATGAGAGTACGTATTTTGAAAGAAAAGTTGCAGTTTTAGGTTTTTTGAATTTTTGATTGCCGCAATGTCTGCGGATGTATCAGCTGGTTAGAGAGAACTGACGTTTCATGTAGCAAGTACATTCAGCGAACACAAACTTAGCAGTTTTCCAATTTCTTGTGGTGGGGATATGTAGCACATCACAATATGTGCTCGCTGAATGCACTCATTGTCAGATGTATATAGATAAATATTAATTTTATGGGATCATTTTTCTTTGAGTTTTGAACGTAAATCCTATCACCTACACTAGTGCAAGACAAAGACTAGATTCTGCATCTTCTGAATAAGAAATTAAATTTTGTTAAAAAAAAATTGAATGTAAGTAGGTATGTATTCCACTTACACACAAAATGTTCAAAGAGTCAGTCAGTTTTATCAGATTTCGCCCCTCAACGGAATAACAGTCTATGCTAAGAAGTAACAACTGGCTTACTTTTTGATACAATATAAAATGCTTCCAAGATTCGGGAAGAACCTTTTAGGCATTCACATTTGAACCACCTTCATAAGTTGGCCGAATGCGAAAAAAAAGCTTGTACTTGTAGAGGTAATAATTTTAAGCCGGCCCCATACCGACCGGAGTGTGGCAAACACCGCACAAAAGATTGATACGAAAAATCGTGCAGCAGCAGTGCATTAGTGTGGTTGGGCGACTCCAAGGTATCATTCTTGGAACCGGTCTTTTGTGCGGTGTGTGCCACACTCCGGTCGGTGTGGGGCCGGCTTTAGACAAAGCAACCAACTTCATTAAGCCAAGTCTTTCTTAATACGTACTCGACAGACCAATTATGAAATGAAACTCGCGAATATCAATTTGATATGTACTTATGTATAATTAGCACCTAATTTGCACTGTTTTGTTGTTCCTTTTAATTACGTCATATGCTTGTTGTTGTTGTTTGTTCGTATTCGTCCACAATTTAGTTGGCAAACGGTACAGCTGAGTTACGGCCTTGATATATACAGGGTGTCCCGCAACCGGTGGTACATAGGATAATGGGAGATAGTACAGCTCATTTGAGGACAATAAATGTTCTCCACGACCCCCTCTATCTTTAACCGTTAGAAAGTTATAGCATTTTTTGATAAAAGTGTCAGAAACCCCGACTTGCCGAGCAAAATCACTATTTGCCACGCTCCCAAATATTGGATCCGAAATTTGACTTCACTTTCTGAAACTGCACAAAATTCTACATAAAATAACGGTTTTGCCAATTAAATTATTTAAAAACCTACCCAGATACAACCACTCAAACTTTAAAGAAATTTGGAAATTGATATTTTCTTGTAAATTCAAATTGCAAAATCGTAACGGTACTTTGAACTGACAAATGTGCAAAGTTTACAAAAGTTGCATCATTATGTCAGCTTTCGAACGACATATAAAAAATAGGGTCTTAAGGACTGAAAAATTGAAAATATTACGTGTAAAAGAAAAAAAAACGCGAAACTAAAGCAGAACAAATCTAATTAAAATACATACATACTTCAATTATTATTAATGGTTTTCAAAAAATAGTGAAATTAAGGTGTCAACGAACTTTGCCTTGAAGATGTTTCATTCTGAAAAAATGTGAAAATGTACTTGTTGAGAAAACGGTAATATTAACGGTTAATCCTTGTTATTTTAAAGTCATTTGCTTCAGTTCGTTATTCCACCAGTTTAATTCAACTGATTAGCATTGATTATCACACAATTGATCTGTTGCTAGAACGTTAATATTAAAACAGGTATTATTATTAGTAGTATTTATTAAAATCGTTATTAGTGTGATGTTTTATTAGATGGCGACAAAATATTCGGATATCGAGTACGCTGATATGGTGTTGGTGTATGGTATAGCTGGATGTAACGGACGCGAAGCAGTTCGCGAGTATGGTCGTCGCTTCCCCCAAAGACAGGTTCCGGACAGCCGAACGTTTGTTAGGGCGTTTAACACACTGCGACAAACTGGTAGAACACCCAACCATTACACGTTAGAGCGAAGTCAACGTACTACGGCACGGCTGCAAGAAGAAATTCTTCGTCACTTCAGGACGAACTCGGATTCAAGCACGAGAAGGGCGGCTATTCAAATGGGTGTGCCTCGTATGACAATTCACCGAACACTACAAGAGGATAGTCAATATCCATATCATTTAACGGAAGTGCAAGATCTACTGCCTTCCGACTTTGAAAGAAGAAGGACTTTCTGTAGTTGGTTCATACAAAGATTGGCAGCGGATCGGCACTTCCAAAGAAAAATAATATGGACAGATGAGGCTACTTTTACTCGGAGTGGTGTATTCAATACCCGCAACACCCATTTCTGGTCTCATCAGAACCCCCGCGAAACTCGTACTTCGAGATACCAGCACGAGTTTAGTGCAAATATCTGGATCGGTGTTCTTGGAGATGAACTACTACCTGAAATTATTCTTCCTCAAAGACTCAATTCATCCGCGTTCCACCAGATTCTCGAAATAGAAGTCGTGCCGAAGGTCGTAGATGAAATTCCATTAGCTAGATTATCAGAAATATGGTGGCAAATGGACGGATGTCCGGCTCACAGCGGAAGAATTGTTACGGAATTTTTGAATAGTGAGTTCCATGAAAAATGGATTGGACGATACGGGCCTGTCGCTTGGCCTCCTAGAAGTCCCGACTTAACGCCGCTTGATTTCCATGTATGGGGTAGACTCAAAAATGAAGTTTACGATGAGCCAATAGTGTCCCGGGAACATCTTTTGCAAAAAATTAAAATGGCTTGCAATAATTTGCGCGAAAAAAGGGAAGAGATGCTTAAGGCGGTCTCTTCTGTTGGTAGAAGGTGCCGAATTTGTGTCCGATATGGAGGAGGACACTTTGAACAGCATTTATAATATAAAAGTTCCTATTCTCAATAATCTTTCTTTTTAGTTTTTATAAAAAAAATATTGTTTACTTAATAAAATGTATACTTTGAATTTCTCTTGAGACCATGTTTTTTTCTGTTAAACACGTAATATTTTCAATTTTTCAGTCCTTAAGACCCTATTTTTTATATGTCGTTCGAAAGCTGACATAATGATGCAACTTTTGTAAACTTTGCACATTTGTCAGTTCAAAGTACCGTTACGATTTTGCAATTTGAATTTACAAGAAAATATCAATTTCCAAATTTCTTTAAAGTTTGAGTGGTTGTATCTGGGTAGGTTTTTAAATAATTTAATTGGCAAAACCGTTATTTTATGTAGAATTTTGTGCAGTTTCAGAAAGTGAAGTCCAATTTCGGATCCAATATTTGGGAGCGTGGCAAATAGTGATTTTGCTCGGCAAGTCGGGGTTTCTGACACTTTTATCAAAAAATGCTATAACTTTCTAACGGTTAAAGATAGAGGGGTCGTGTGGAACATTTATTGTCCTCAAATGAGCTGTACTATCTCCCATTATCCTATGTACCACCGGTTGCGGGACACCCTGTATAGATGGCGTTGTCTATACCTATATATAGATCAGCTGCTTATTGACATTTGACAATTAATCTCAAAATGTTTACATATTAGTTCAGTGTAAATTTACTAATTTATTTTTAATTTATAGTTCAGACACACGAACAGACTCGCTGCTGATTGAAACATGCCGGAATTTCAGATAAGTTCCATCACATAATTTCATTTCGTTTTGATCCTTTGTGGTTTCCTCTTGTAGGAAATGACAATCCACTACTCTAAATTAAGCCAGGAAAAATACACAGTACGATTTTAAACGTTATAATAATACTTTATTATCTCACAGTATGCAATTCACAAAAGCGCGTGCTGCTTGGTGGAATTCTGATGAGTGAGTGAGAGCGTGTCATAGCTGTCATCGTGGAAGTCTCTCAAACGAACGTCACGGCACCATGTGGGAAATAATGCAACCGCCACACTCTGTTTCAGGTCAACGCCATTACGAGTCTACATTGCGGCCTTAATATATAGACGGCGGTGTTCAGGTTCGTAGGAAAATAGTCTCGTCAAGCGCAAAGAAGTTGTGTATAGCGTGGAACTCAACGTTGGTCGACCACCATCGAGCTGGGACATCATTGGTAAGATTCAACTACTATTGGTGACGGTGTAGCTGTGTGTTGTCCACATTATTGTCCCAAACACCACGCAAGGCGGGATTTCCTTAATATAACTGTGTATTGCAAACTTGATAAAATAACAGATTTACGTAATTGAAAAATCTCGGATGTTGTCACTTCATTCGGCTGTTTACATTTCGTGGCTATTCCGGACTCAGCATCAGTCGGACGTTTATTCCTACCACACCGAAACAGGTCTATTTACAATGATCCAGCAAACGAAATAATTTCTAAAAGATTCATTTTTTGCGATCCGTATCTGATCTACTAAATAATTCGCAAATGTATTACGCGGTGGACGTGAAAGACCCTGAATCGAAAAGTATTGTGTGTGGGAAGCTGGTCGTTCAACTTATGTGACAGGATTAGCCGTACATACTACCAATATCTATCACTATCAGGTCAGGTGCGCAAAATACTACTGATAAATAGTTCCAACCCAATTAGACCCCGGCTGCTGTGATCCTAATTTCGAAGCACCTGCCTAGCAGAGCAAGCAAATCTGGTGTATTATTTTGAATAATATTGAGCAGAGCTGGTGACGTGCTAAGTAGTTTCAAACATCATTCGACCCTGATAATGAATTTCGACTTGACCTCTTGCAATTTTGAATTCTTAAAAATTATTTTTCTGAGTTTGGGGCAACTAAAAGATAGGTGAAAAGAGCATAAGCTCCTCCCAGAAATTGGAATTGGCTATGCCTACTCTATTAAGCGACACCTAAATTAAAATAAATAAATAAAAAGTACGTCACATGGGTCGTAACTCGTAAGTTAGAAAAACATCTTAAACTGAATTCATTTACGAAGAGACTCGAACCCAGGATCCTGTGTGACGAAGGTGACCGCACTAACCAATACATAAACCGAACTACGACCAGGACCAACCCTAGGGGTGGGCGGTCGCCCAGGGCCACCACTTACAAGGGGCCGCCACGCCATGGAACCTATACTTTTCGTGGGGCCACCACTCGGAAGGTGCTTCACTGTCTAGGGGCCTTTATTCAACAAGATAATCCAAACATACCTGATGCAAAATCAATGGAATAGGTGGGCGATATTGAGGTTGTAAACACGCTTGGTGTTTCGAAGCTTATCAGAAATTTTTTAATATCTACCACAGAAATGGAGTTGAAAGTCGTAAAAAATTGGTCGAGGCGTTGTATCACTGATTTTCCCTCGCCAGACATTTGAAATACCATCCGTGAGATGAACGAGGGAAAAGCAGTGATACATCGACTCGACCAATTCTTTTAAGACTTTCAACTCCGAGATGAAAAAAAGGAACTGTGCCAAATAGTGTAGTCATTACTTGATTTCAGATGGCAAAATGTGGTGGAAAAAAAATTGTTTTTTATTTCTTATGCTTTTTATGATGCTCAATGGCGCATTCACGGGAGGGGTAAAGGGGCTATAGCCCATTCCAGAACCAGAAATTAGGAAAGGAAAATTGTACAATGAAATATAAAGCAATGCCAGTTTCGATGGTATGTGCAGGTTGCAGCATCTATACCAGAATTTTACAAACATCTTTGTACAAAATAGAAGACACGCTGGTCTGAAGTAATATTTGTGAAAGAAAAAATGCTTTTGCTTTTTTACACATTGCAAAAAACAGCACCATCCTCCAACTTGCGGCAGCAATATTAAATATCCTGTGATATGCATGAAATTAGCCCCCTTAGACAAGATCCTGGTTGCGCCACTGGATACAGGGTTTTTTCCGCAATGTTGACCCTGTTCCACAACGAATTTCTGGTAGTAAGCTCCGGATTCGTGCTCAGCACCCCGAAAAACATAAGAAAAACAAATCTCTACCACATTTTTCAATCTCGTAAACCTAGTACAGTTTATCACCAGCTTACTACACTAAGGCCGGGTTTCTGATAGCTCTTATTCAGTACCTGTCGGCTGGTTAGTCTTATCACATAGAGAAGACACACACAATATTCAGAAAGCTTTTCCATTGTATTGAATGGCATTTTTGTTTATTTTGCATAGTTATGCTATCTTTTGCTTATTTACGCTGTTGTATGAAACCCGCGCAATGATTTTTATAATTTAAGCAAAATATGGCAGAATTATGCAAAATAAAAACAAATTCCGATCAATACAGTGGAAAAGCTTTATGAATATTGTATGTATCTTCTCTATGCGATAAGACCGATAAGATGTACGAAAAATTGGCCCTAAAAGACATAAAACAGATCAGAAAAGTGTTTATGACCACATTTTTGGGAGTTATTTAAAAGCGCAAATAGTTCGAGAATTAAAGTTTTCTTTCAACGACAGCTCGACAAAATATTCAAAATTTGCTGTGATTAAAATAAAAATTTTACAGAGTAAATAAATATATCGCCCCATCAACTCCCCAAGTCATGCTGATCTTATATGTATACTTTTTATATGGGCTGAGATGCTTCCTTCAATGCGTTACAAACTTCATGACAAAGTTAATATACCCTTTTACTCTAGGAGCGAAGGGTATAAAAGGTTTAAGAACCCTGCTTTGTGGTCTATCTTTGTAAAATTTTCATAAGTAAGGGGATAATTCAATTTGTCATTCCCAGAACCTTACTGAAATATATGTTGCGGAGATTAACTATCAAATGTCTATTTCGAAAAAAATGGCACCGCTACGACTGCCGACATCTAAATGGTTGCGAATCAATAACGTCATCATCAATGTGGCACGATAGCCCGACGTCGGGCCTTGGCCGCCTGAATCGTTGACCTCCAATTGTCGCGGTTACGTGATCTTGTCCTCCAGTTTCAGCAGCCCAGCAGCTGGTGGGCGTCTTCACCTACGGAGTTCTCCCAGCGAGCTCTCGGTCGTCCACGCAACCTCGCTCCGTCAATTCGTTGTGCGTTCATAACTTTCTTTGGCATGCGATTGTCGTCCATCCGTTGTACATGCCCCGCCCATTGCAGACGTTGAAGCTTCACAATTTTCGATACTTCCAGCTCATCGTAGAATTGATACAACTCATGGTTGTACCGGATACGCCATTGGTCTCGCTCGCGAACGGCCCCGAAAATTCGCCGAAGGACCTTTCGTTCGAATCGGTCTAGCAAAATTTCGGAGGCTTGGGTAAGGGTCCATGTTTCGCAGCCATAACATAGCACGGGTCGGATGATCGTTTTGTACACGCGGAGCTTCGTGTTCCTGTGCGCAAGTTTCGAATTAATTATAGGGAGGACCGAGAAATATGTCTTATTGCCTAGTTGTATCCGTCGCTTAATTTCGTCGGTTTCGTTGGCGTCCTTTGATAAGTTACAACCCAGATAGTTGAAGTTGTCTACATACTCGATATTAAGGTCCCCCACTGTGATGCTTGAGTTTGCTGGCGTCCTTGTTTTCGATTGCATCATGGCCTTTGTTTTGCTTTCGTTGATATGTAGTCCAACTTCCTTTGCGGCGTTACTGAGGTTATGCAGAAGGCTTTCTGCGTCACCCAACCTTCGAGACATGATGTTGATATTGTCGGCGTACGCTACTAATTGAGTCGACTTGATGAGTAGCGTTCCGCTGCTGTCCGTATTCATGGCTCGAATTACATACTCCAATGCCAGGTTGAAGAGCGTCGGCGCCAGCCCGTCGCCCTGCTTGAGTCCAGTACGAGTTTCAAATCGGTCAGTGAGTCGGTTCTGCACTTTGACCTGCGAGACGGTATTAGTCATCGTCATCCTTGTGAACAAATAGAAAAATATTGACATTCAAAAATTAAAACAAAAAAACTAAGCTAACATTTTGTTTGGTTATTGGTAGGGGTCACCATCGTACCGTGCCGCTTTTCCGAACCGTTCCCTATTTTGTTCTGTAAACGCATAGATCCGGATCGGACTTGGTGTTACCATCGCCATCTCTCGGAAAGTGACAATTGGACAATTGACACATCACAGCTGATACATTTGGTTCGAAAATTAAAATTTCCAGTTCCGAGATACAGATAAATTTTATTTTGAGGATAATTTGTTTTAATAAATAAATGAGGGCGAAAATGTACGGTTCAACGGCACATTGTAGATTTCTTTCAATGAATCAAGGTATACTCCGCAAGATAGCGCTTAGGGGATCTGTTGATAAAGAGAAAATTTCAGATCCGTAACGGCCGGTTGATTTGAAATTAAAGGGAACGTTGCGCGAACCGGTAGGGGAACGGTGTGTTTCAGAATCTCACTCTTTCAAACTAACGTCATAAGAATTTATTTAATCCATAAGCCATGTTGAACAAAACGCCTTTCGGCTTTAATTTTGACATTTTTATGTCTTGACTCTGGCACATAAATCGAAAATCGTGAGTTTTGGGTGCCATTCAAGGTTCAACGGAAGTTGGGCTAGGTGGTATCCTGTGAGTGTTGGGTTCCATTCAAGGTTCAACAGAGGTTGGGCTTGGGTTCAATTTACGTTCAACTTGAGTTCAACTTGGGTTCATCTTGGGTTCAACTTGGGTTCAACTTGAATTCAACTCGAATTCAACTTGAATTCAACTTTCAACTTAGGTTCAACTCATGTTCAACTTTCGTTCAACTTTTGTTGAACGACCCAAAAAGTGTTACTTTCAAATAAGGTTCAACTCACGTTCAACTTTTGTTGAACGACCCAAAAAGTGTTACACTCAACTTAGGTTCAACTCGCGTTCAACTTTCGTTCAACTTTTGTTGAACGACCCAAAAAGTGTTGCTTTTAATTTAGGTTCAACTCACGTTCAACTTTTGTTGAACGACCAAAAAAGTGTTACTTTCAACTTAGGTTCAACTCATGTTCAACTTTCGTTCAACTTTTGTTGAACGACCCAAAAAGTGTTACTTTCAACTTAGGTTCAACTCACGTTCAACTTTCGTTCAACTTTTGATGAACGACCCAAAAAGTGATATTTTCAACTTAGGTTCAACTCACATTTAACTCATTCCCGCACACAACGCCAAAATTTGACACGATTTGTATGGTCAAATGCTCAAAATTGGACGTCTATAGACGTTGTGTCCGGGAAAGTGTTAACTTTTGTTGAACGACCCAAAAAGTGTAACTTTCAACTTAGGTTCAACTCACGTTCAACTTCCGTTCAACTTTTGTTGAACGACCCAAAAAGAGTCAAATTCGAAAAGCAAATCGTCACGAAAAACATGAAAATGTCCCACCGAGTTGCGGACTTGTACGCAAGCTGATGAAAAATGAAATTATACATTTCTAAATGCTTGTCAACCATGACGTCACTTAAACACCCATAGCTCCCTTCCTGGGCCACGTAGGCTGACCGTTGTGGTGTTTTTTCTAAAGGAATGTCAAACATGACGTCAATAAAACACCCATAGCGCCGTTCGTGGGCCCCGTACGCCAACAATTGTGATGTCGCTAGAAAGCTTAGACTTTGGGCTTTTTTAATCATAATTATTCCCACATACATATATTTCTTGTGATGATTTACAATTTTAATTTATTTTGTTGTTTTTTACAATGTTTTTATTTTTTTTTTGTTAGTATTTGATGTCATCCACATCAGGCACCAAGATGTATATTTTCAAACCAATTATGTATTCATGATTTACAAGAATTATGGTGTGTACGATAAAGCCATTTCGATCAACCCCACTTGACATGCTAAGCCCTACTTGAAATTATATTTGTGCTAATATAGTCCAGTACAATTGGTTCAAAATAGCCCCAAACCTAAACATCCAAAAAGAAAAGAAATTTTCGATGCCAAATTATTGAATACACTGCCTAATATACGCAGTAAAAAGTTACACTAATTTGCGCCATGGGTTAAGGGGGGAGGGGGTGGCAAAGGGGTGAAAATTCAGTTTCTTGCAAATATCTGGAAAACTATGAGTCTGACCTTAAAATGAGCTGAGGACAAAACAAACAACATAAAATTACCTTTGTAATGATATGTAACACTCTAGACATTTTCTCAGAAAATTATACCCTAGACCCAAAAGTATTGTGGTGAATTTGGATTTTTCGAGTTTTACATTTCGCACTGTAACTCTTGATAGGATAGTCCTACTGTCATAAGATCTTGTCCATATATTGATAACAAAATTTATTTGATTCGTACCAAAAATTGGACTGCTCCGACCATTGACACCCCCCTCACTCCTCTTAACATTTTTCAAAAAGGCATGCCTGTAGCTTCTTTTTAAACTGAGCCAGGCAGATCAAATTTGGTGGGGTGCCTAGTCTAAGCTCCATTATGCTCCCCACCAAAAATTATTACCATCCGATCAAAACTAAGGATACACCCCATACAAAGTGAACGAAAATTCTAACAAATTTCACATTTTTTTCATTTCTAAATTCTATCTAAAACGGAAAAATAAAATTTATCTCTTAGAACGTCATTATAACAGTTAATTGTAGTCCTCTGAATGTATGTTCAAAATTTTGCATCAAAGCGTACACTACAAGTATCAACAAATTGTGTTTGAAAGTCATTGGTACTAGTTCAAAGACTAGTTCCGAATAAATCGAGTAACGTGTACTAGCAACCTTCAAACCACATTTTTCGTACTTGTAAGGCACGCTCCGGTACAAACTTTTGAATATACATTTACAAGACTACAATTAACTGTTATAATGACGTTCTAAGAAATAGATTTTATTTTTTCATTTTAGATAGAGTTTAGAAGTGAAAAAATGTGATTTTTTTAGAATTTTGGTTTACTTTGTATGGGGAGTACCCTTAATTTTGATCGGATGGTAAAAATTTTTGGTGAGGAGTATAATGGGGCTTAGACTAGGCACCTCACCAAATTTTATCTGCCTGGCTCAATTTGAAAAGAAGCTACAGGCATGCCATTTTGAAAAATGTTAGGAGGAGTGAGGGAAGCGTCAATGGTCGGAGCACCTCAATTTTTGGTACAAACCAAATAAATTTTGTTTGTAATAGAATGAACAAGATTTCGTCACCCTAGGTTCTTTTTATCAAGAGTTACAGTCCGAAATGTAAAACTCAAAAAATGTAAATTCTCTATAATACTTTTGGGTCTAGGGTATAATTTTCCGGAAAAACGTCTAGAGTGTTATATATCATCTCAAAGGCAATTTTGTGTTGTTTGTTTCGTCCTCAGAAGATTTTAAGGTCAGATTCATAGTTTTCCAGTTATTTGTAAAAAAGTAAATTTTCACCCCTTTGGGACCCCCTCCCCCCTTAACCCATGGCGCAAATTGGTGTAACTTGTTATTGCGTATATTGGGCAGTGTATTCAACAATTTGGCATCAAAAATTTCTTTTTCTTTTGGATGTTTGGGTTTTGAGCTATCTGTACTAGACTAATAAACATTCTTCTCAAAGTTTTTTTTTATCCTCATATATTTTCCGGCAAACGAGCCTAGTCCTTTGCAACTAACGAACAGAAAAAACTGCTTTCTGCTCTGTAGTCAGTGTGGTCTCCGGCCTACGTACATATTCTTTTCATAGGGCACAATGTAGCAGTGCATGCATGGCTTCTTGAAATTTAAAACAGCTGAGTAAAGGCCAAGTGGTAGGAGAATAAGTTTACTCGTTTTCTTTTTTTTTGCAAAAATATTTTGAAAAAAGTAGGATGGACAAAGTTTGTCGTTAATTGGACAGTAAAGAAATTGGTGTCAAATGAAACGTCTCAATTTGGAGAGTAAGGAACAGTTCGGAGGCAGTTCATATAATAAGCTTCACCGCCTGATGTTACTACTAGCGCACGATAAATTTGCTATTGCGTAGTTGTTGTAGGATACTTGTAGACGTAAAAAAACATTTTCTGCGTCGTTTCGTAACCGTCGAAGAGACATTGACCCACTGGTATTGGTAATACGTACAACAATCGAACCAGCGGACTTCACCCGGCGATCGTGCTCCGAAAAAGGCAAAGGCTGTCAAATCCGTCGAAATGGTGATGGCTAGGTATGTCAAACACAGCCCCGACAACCGGAGAGTCTTCCTTAATTCACTCGTAGTCGTAGCTGTAGTCATCGGTGACTACCAGAGCCGCCTCTAGTTCAAAGCCAGAAACTAGAAAACTCTCATACACTTTGACAGGCAATCATGGGCTTGAGAAGATTCCGAATTTACATTACCTGAAAAACAAACTCTACACGATAAATATTGGTTCCCAGTCGATTCGCTTCGCCAAAAGTTAATATGTTAGGAACCAAAAGGTTGTGAGAACAGTGAAATAAAAAAGTGCGAGAAATATTTAGTTTTAGTGTATTTTCGCATGGGCTGATTTCCCCAGTTTCTCTCGCTGCTTCCAGGCTTTCTACTATATAGGTGGCTTTGGTGACAACCGTCATAGTTGTGAGCATTGTGTGAGAGCCTGAGAGAGTTGTCAGAGGAACATATGGAAATATCACAATAGCCGTTGAATTCAAAAAAGATGTATACTAAAAAAAAATAAAAAGTTAAAGAATAATCAAAAATCTATTGAAATACTATCAATAGTTTCAACGAAAAGGAAAATATGCCACTAAACCTGAAATCGGTCACATTACTGTGGTTAAGAAACTTGATGACATTCACAATTAGCGTTCCTATTCATCGAAATCAATCATTCTTTGTTTATTAATTTTACGGTCGATAAAAAAGCAAACATTGCCTAAAAATTAATTAATTGTCGTAATACTTAATAATAACACCGGCAACCAAGAGTGTGAGTGGAAATAGCAGTCAACGGGTGCGGTTCTGAAACGCACCGGTCGCATATGTTCCCACAATATGTTGTCCATTATGATCCTATAACTGCGGTTTTGCGGATCAGCAATACGTGGAGTATGTAAACCAGTGGTTCCCAACCAGCAGATGCCTGCGGACCACTTAGCCTGGAAGGGAATTGCTACGGACCACCGTTCCGAGGATGGATTAAACATTTTCTAAAATGGTTTTCTTACCCATTCAGTTGTGGTCAGATTTTTGTTGCTATTTAGCAGCCTTTTGGGGTCGATACACTTTTCCCAGTGGTACGCTAGCTTTTTTAGCGCACCGAATTTACCCAATAATTCACTTTCGTATTGTCCGTAATCGTTCCTCCTTTTTGTTCCGTCAACAGAAAAAAGCTCAACATTATTATTATTTACTGTATGTTTGACTGTGATATTTTTCACCACCTAGTCTAGTCATGTACACGATTCTTCGAAGAAAAAATCAGGTTTTTTAACGAGGCAAGATCTTGGTCTTGTACTCTTTTTTATACCTGTTGTATTTGTATATTCAGCCAGTATTTGGCGGTGAAATAAAATAAATAAATAAAATAAATAAATAAATAATAAGGACATCGCTCGCTGCCTATTTTATCTCGATCACTTTTTTTAATCGCCCTTGAAGCCCACTGCGTATATCTTTTTTAAACTTTTCTGCTTTGGTTAAGTATTATCGCACGGCGTCACTTTAAAACACAGCTTCAGCTTAGTTAATTTCGTTATTTGTTTTCAAACTATGTATTTGGAAAAAGGGTTTCTTTGTTCGATACTAAAAGTGCGGTTGAAAATATCAGGAGGCACCCTAAGCTCCTCGCCGAATATTAACGGAAAGCCAGGGCTTTCTATCAGCAAAACTCTCATCTGTTTCAAAGCAAAAGCTTCTGTAATTTTGATATTTTGTAATCGCAAAGATTGTCTGTCGAATGAAAAAAAAATTAACTTTTAAGAAATCTAAATATCTGAGGGGCAACCAGGACGCCACTGCAAAGAAGACGAACAAACTGCTAATTTTCGGAAACGCAAATTGAAAAATACTTACAAACCGAACAATTGCTTTTGTGGTAAAAGTAAGTGAAAATTCGTTGGTGTAGGGACCAGTCTCAGTAATTTGCTAATTTGTTTCGCGATCGATTTTTTCAACTTTGGCTATCTAGAGATCAATTAACACCAATTGCTTAATGAAAATCAAATATTTCGTTTTTACAAGTACAGTCACTAGTGTGTTCCGCGGACCACCTGTAAGGTTCTTACGGACCAGCTCCGGTCCGCGGACCACCAGTTGGGAAACAGTGATGTAAACGAAAAGTTCCGGAGATAATTTCTTATTCGTAAAATCGCAGTTAGAGGATCAGACAGGATGGACAACATGCTGTCGGAACATTTGCGACCGGTGCGTTTCGGAACCGTACCCAACGATAATGGACCATTTGAATTTGAAACGAAAAAAGTTGACTTGGAGAGATACAAATATACACTCTAAAAAATTTTACTCCAATAATAGGAGGAAACTTATTTCCCTTCTATTATAGTAGTAAATTTACACCACGATATGATCGAGAGTAATTTTACGCTTTACGGTGTAAATATTTACTACAAAATTGGTGTAAATCTACAAACGGTAAAAAGTAAATTTTCGCACATAAATAAGTAAATTTACTCTCATATAGGGTGGTCCATCTAACGTTTGTTTTTTGAACTATCGATAATTTTGACTTTGATATTTCGAATGTCATTGTCAATGTGTCAGATATGTAGTAGAAGGTTTGCGGTTTACGAAATGGTTAAGTTTAAGCAAAACTGTCGCATTTGGGGTTCAGAAAATCCGGCGTAACCGTTAATGGTGTCCGCTATCGCGGCATGTTGGAAGACTTTTTCTTTCCCCGAATGGAAGAGGAAGACATAGACGACATATGGTTCCAGCAGGACGGCGCTACGTGCCACACAGCCAACGTCACAATCGATCTTTTGCGCGGTACGTTCGAAAATCGCATAATCAGCCGAAACGGCGATGTCACCTGGCCGCCTCGCAGCTGCGATTTGACCCCGTTGGACTATTTTTTGTGGGGTGCCGTCAAGGATAAGTGTTACGCCAACCACCCAGAGACGATTGACGACCTAAAGCACGAGCTTGAAGTCGCCATCAGGGCCATTGAGGGCCATACCATCGTAAATGTGCTTAAAAATTGGGTCGACCGAATGGGCTACTGTAAAGCCAGCCGAGGCAGCCATATGAACGAAGTGGTGTTTCATACATAAACCGCAATGTTAAGGCTATCCAATAAAATAAAAAAAATTGAAAAATATATACTCGTTGTTTTTTTATAGCGATTTTAAAACGCAAATCTTTCGTGGGCCACCCTATACTTATGTAAATTTAAATCAGAACTAAGCAAATTTGCACTGGAAAAAATGTAAATTTACATCCGGGCTTATAATAATATTTACGGCAGCCGGTTCTTCGATGTAAATCGTCCTGGAGCTTCCCGTTATTCAATGGCCGAGAGCTACCACTCCCCGTTCGGTTCAAGAGCGAAAAACAACACAACAATAATATAATGCTCACACGAACGCACTTCGGACGGAACAGAATAACTGCACACAGAACAAGCCACTTGTGAGATACAGGAAAATGCAATAATGCACAAAAGTATTGTAACACACAGTTTTACACAAATGTAGGTGTAATTTTTTACACTGAAAATGTAAAGTTACACAAAAATAAAGTAATGACTCATCTTCACACCAAATGTGGTGTAAAAATACACCAAAATGGAGTAATATTAAAAAATCTGTGTAATATTACACTATTTTGTGGGATTACTAGAAATTTTGTTGAAAAATAAACGTTTACTGTAATTTTGCGAGAAAAAAAGTGTAAAATTCAACGAGTTTTCGATGTAAAATTCAACCTTGTTTGTACAGTGTACATATTTGTGACTATTGGAGTTTTCGAACGACGGAAAGTGAATGTTGATAACTATTTTTACGCAGATCGTATAAAAGGAACGCACTTCCCGTATTCAGTTTTTCTGATTATTTTTCAGACGGTTAGATTGTCCAGTTTAAAACCGGATTAAACTATGAGCCATTTCAACTAAAAGTAGTTTGATGAAAATTGTGAAATTATGGTCAATATGGCCCCGTTTGTTATTCCATTGTATCATTGCCCACAGTACTTCGATATTTTTGACGTTGTGAAAAGCAGCAAAAAAAGCCTCGCACCTGCGTAGCAGCCACGTGCTCACGTGGTTTCGTAAGAAAAGAACTTAATTTTCCTTTTAAAATCAATTAAATAACGAAATGTATAGTAAAGTTTCAAAAGTTTGATCCTTCGCCACCTAAATTATACTCGAATTATCTAGTTTCACAAATGCTACATTGTTCCCCGTAAATCATGGCATTTTGTGTGACACAGATTCAGGTGTCATAGTATGGGAAAATCCATGTTGTCGCCTTGACGTTAAGAAATTCCATCAATCAATGTCCTTAAGCACAAATTCATATGTCGCCGTAGAAAACCATTCAGCCGTTTCTTTCGTACTTATAGGTACATGCGTATACGTAGGAACGTATGTATATGTGTATAATGAGTATATCCGGATAATTAAGCACTTCGTAAAGATTGTTCGTGACAAACGCTGGAATTCTTTTGAGACTTCGTTAATAACTGTCAGAATTTACATATGGCACAACAAAGGACACGAATATACATATATTTTGTCGTTTCATTTGACTAGTTCGTTTTCCGAAACGTCTCTGTTTTGTTTACCCAAGAGCTTGCAAGGCTGTGGCAGGATCCTTTGTACCAAAAACCCGAATGTTCATCGCAAATTATCAATCAAAAACCTAAAACTGATTGATGGAGTTTAGGGACTCACCGTTTCTGTTGTCGTATGCTCCTTCTGCTGTTATCGTTGTCAACTATCTTGTGACACAGTAGGGTTCTATGTTGTTTGTGGCTTTATTGTTCATAGTATAGAGACGCTATATCACGCCCCTTCTGTTTCAATTTGCCACTCGTTATTTTTATGGTACGATGGTAACAAACGTTGAAATTGGACATTGCTTGCAAAACGTTGATCCACGTTCCGCGAAGAACTAAAGTGTTACAAAAAAAAATCGTTATGTTTTGTCATTTTGCAATTGTTTTCGATGATTATAACCCTTTCACAATAATTTAAAACGTCACACGGTATAAAGTTCATGCACTTGTATTCTCTAAGGCACTCGATTCAAATCAAACCTAATTTCCAAGTACTCACTTAACCACATTTTCCTACGAATGAAACATTAATAATTTACTCAACGAATTCGCTTTGATTTGATTATCTGACAAGTATCTATCCATTCCATTTCAAAACGTTCACACGAAAACGAAAAATGTAGATGCTTCCCTTTCTGGATGCCTTTTTGGGAAGCACTGCTTTCAAATATGCCTTCTAAAAAGCCTTTCGAATGCAGACCACATAAAAAAAACCTTGGGCAAGTACGTATATATATGTATGTAGAAAGTAGAAGATCCTACATAAAACTCTTCTCTATAGCAAAATAAATCACAATAAGACGTCAAGGTAGGCGGATGGATACCGAATGGTGAATTCTGCCGCCTCTAGTCTAGTATGTATATGTATACGGAAGCTATATTGAGTGAGTTGAAAATATGTTCCTTTTTTTCTGCCAACACTTCACCTTTAGGATGGTAAATAACAGCAGAAACCAGGTGCTACTAGAAAGACCGTATACCGTCCGTGCCCGTTGACTTGCAAACGGTTTTGAAAAATGTCGAATTTGCTATTTTCGCTCATGAACACGAAATACTACTTTTCCGTCGACACGATGAGGTGGAGAATACCAAAATATATGGCGATCGATAATTCAAAGTTATATCTGCGATAATACGATTGAGCACGTTGTTAAGTTGATAATCGCATCTTGAGACGCGGCAAATGTTTTTCCTTATTAAATTATTATTGGGGGAGTGTGAATCAGCGTCTTTTGAGTGCCACCTAGTTAAATATTTTATTAGATTTCGTTCAGTTTTATTAGACAATTCAGGAAATGTGACCTGTACTAGCTAATTGAACTTTACATGTTAAACCAATTTTGTGATAATCCTAAATAATCGAAGACACAATAATTCTCATAAATTCGTTTGGAAATTATACATATATATTAAATTTATACTGAAGGGTTGAGTTGCAAAACTGGGCATGTCCAATGCCCCATTTTTAAAACCGTGCACTTTTTAAATGTTTAAATTAAACTGGTAACATTTTTTGAAAGGGTTTTTACTTATATCCATTAAAAAGATATTGGCAAAGCTGCAACTAAAACGTGGTAACTGTATCTTGGCTAACTTTGTTCCATTTCCGGTTTGAAGTAGAGGGTTTTCGACGGATGCAAGCTATCCGAAAACAATACAAAATAATTCAGTTTATTTTTATAAAAATAATCTAGTATTAGCAATTTTATTGTCAAAAGAAGAAATGAAATTTACCCATAAACATGAAATCTTTTACCAACCGACGAAAATATGGATCGGTTTTGTTGATACCCCAAACAAAAAGGCGTCGGACTCTATGGCCACATTTACATTCTAAAGGAATGGTAAATCGGTTTACCGTTATTTATTATACCCAAGAATTAAATTAATTAATAGCTGTTGCAATTGTTTATTTAAATCATACAGAAAATCAATATTTTTATCGGAATAATTATAAAGTAAGCCGTAAAATACAAAACAAACACTTATATTTTGAGCCCATTATCACCCTAGTTAACAGTAAAAATTGTTTCTCAACAAATGTCACCCAGAAAAAAATTTAGGTAATAATTTGGTTTTGCCACTGAAGAAGCTAGTATTTCCTACTGAAATGCACGTTTATTTATTATAGAGAAAAATTACAAAAATTTACAGTTTTTCTATTTACCCCACTTACTAGTTAGGTACACATATTTTCCAATTATCCGGAAGTTTTTGATGCCGGTGTCGAAGAATTCCTTGGGTAACTCGAACATCCATGTGCGCACAAACTCCTCTGCCTCATCGTCGGTGTTGAATTTTTGACCTCTGGCTTCTTTCAGTGGTCCAAACATATGGTAATCACAGGGTAATAAATCCGGGCTGTAATGCTCTACAGTCCGGACGCGCGGTATGAGGACGCGTAATCCTGTAGAAGTTCAACAGTTTGAGAATCCATCGCGCCGCTATTTTGCGATGTTGAAGGTGTTCGTGGATGAAACACTCTACACTACCACTGCTAGTGTCAAGTTCAGCCAAATTGTCTCGAAAATTCATCCTACGGTCCCCCAAAATGAGTTGTTCTACGCGGCGCATGTTGTCTGGTGTGATGCTAGTTCGCGGTCGACAATCATGCGGCTCATTCTCGACGGTTTCGCGGCCATCCTTGAACGCTTTGGCTGATTTAAATACAGCAGCCGTACTCAGGCACTCACAACCGAACTGATTTTGCAAACGCAGAAAAATTTCCGTATTCTTAACGCCTTCCCTCGCTAAAAAACGAATGACAATACGTTGCGCAATGGCGGTCGGCACTTGATGTTCACTCATGGTCGTAGCACGAGCGTAAAATATCCCTTCGCGACGAAAACTATGCCACTATGTTCAGGGGCGTACCCAGGAATTTATGCAAAATGGCTCATGAAATCCAACGCTTTAAATGTTCTTAGACCTTAGGCTTAAGAGTGCCCGTATACTGTCCGATCGATTGACCAATCGATCTGACGTCCGTACAGCACATACACTATGCAATTTATCGCGCAATCTGAAATACAATCTCGCGGTTCACACGAGACAACACAACATAGCGAAAATTATATATTTTGTGGCGATGGAAGAGCCATTGCTACTTTCGATGGAGAATGGGCCTCTCTAGACACTCAATTTTCGTTCTTCTTCGTCATTTTGACAATTGAAACTTGGGAGGTCTGCGCTATTTAAGAAAGGTATTAATTCTTGAACGCGATTGCAAATGTTGAATATGTCAACAACTCACCATTTATTCATACTATGTATTAAGGAAATAATTGATCATTAATCTGTCCTGAACAAAGCCGCTAAACACATCTAACGATAAATAATGAACAGATGTGGATAGAATGAAGCATTCATCTCTTCTGATTACCTGACGCAATCAGTTCAATGTTAAAAGTGGAAACGGAGCTTGAAAACGATAGGGAAGACAAAAGCGCTCATGTGTGGATATATCCAATGACCGCCATAACCACAACATGAAGAATGACCACTGGTTTATGTCAATAAATCAGCAACTGAAAACACATGATTATCATGACAGATTGTATGAAAAATTGCATGGCAATATGCTCCACACGTCCAATAAAAAAATGGATTAGATGGTCACCACACCTTCCAATTTATCGGGCAATCAAAAAACTGCTTCAATCGGTTGGAAGGTCTATGGGCACTCTAAAACGATAGTCTGACGTCGGGCATAGGCAAAATCATCACTTAGGTATTTGATTTATCAGTAAAGATATTTTGTGTGAATTTTATTCATACCTATAATTTTCATTTTTAAAATTTCGGGGGGTGTTTCATCCTCCAAATCCCCCCCTTGGGTTCGCCCCTGACTATGTTCGTAAGGAACATATATATCATATACTCAAGCCACGACCTTAAAAACATGCGCGCCATCTACAATGTTTGTCTCCATCATATTTGAACTGCCCTCGTATATTACTCTCGTATCAGAAATCTCATCCGACAGATTCTGCGAAAAATCCCTTAAGGATATAAGTCTGCTGACAATGAGAGCTTGAATGAATAATTTCTTCTAAATCTCTGGTCTAATGCATACGAAAACGACAACCTCTATAGATACAAATATTGGTGTCAAAAAAGGATTAACGAAATTATTTTGTGTATTTTGTCACCTTTCATTTTCACCATCATCAATGTGGAACGGCAACCCGGCATCGGGCTTTCTGCGTTAAACTTCAATTGACGCGACTTTGTCCTCCAGTTACGGAAGCCCAACAGCTGGTGGGCATTCACACGTACGGTGTACATCCAGCGAGCGCTCGGTTGTGCATGTAATCTGGCTCTGTCCACTCGTTGTGTGCTCTTCACCTTTACTGTGTGCTAAAAGCTTGGAATAAGCGATATTACTTCAAGTCCGTTCACATTCACCCGTGGCAGCCACCCATTGCACCCACGGGAGCCACCAGACCCCAATATGGGCGGTTGAGTTGCTGAGATGTTTCAAGAAGCTGTAATCGGGTTGCATTGCATTGTTGCTATTTGCTATTGTGTCGTTGCCAACGGCACTATTTGAACTGACACCAATTTCTAATGTGTAAATTTGCAGCCAAGCCGCTGCAAAAGCTTTCTGTACAGTCTCTTGTCATATTCTCTTATCTAGTATTCAGATCCGATCAGCTGTATAGTTATCAATCGCAGTGCCTAGGGCAACTCTTGTTGCCTGTGCCCTCAAAAAATCTAATAGTTATCAATACGTACACGGTATATTGGATCTTATCACACGAACGGATCCGTAGAATTATATGATCTGTTGCTAAAAGAGACAATTGGTGGGGTCACGAAACGGAACAGTTGCGTATATGGCGCATGGTGTGGGAAACTAATACGCAGTATGGGAATTAGTACAGAAAGCTCAAAACCCAAACATAAAAAAAAATTTTTGTCAGATTAGAAAAAATAGCAAATCATGGATTAAGAGACCATACTGCATTTTTGGAAGATAAAGTCTGCAAATACATATCGTCACAAAAGGGTTTTTTTTACAGTATATATATAATATAAATGGCAGCTGGATAGGGTGAACATTTTTTTCTGCTTCGATTGACCACCATTTTGAAGATATAAAATGCATCGTTTAGTAGAAATAACGGATGAAAATTAGGGAGGTAATTCACCCTCGCGTGTCCGTACATATGTATGTACTCGTATTACAAATAAACGCGCTTGGATGACAAAAGCCAGTGTTCTGAGTGACGTTCAGGGACAATTAAAAATATATTGTTTATTCATTTTGTATCTATGTACTTACATACCTACCTAAGTATATTCATCGACATAAAATATTTTTCAATCGCAAGTTCATAATATTTGCTAATTTTTTAAGGAAAACAATCAATATATCTTCGTAACACACCCAACTGTATTTGATAGTCAAAATATTTCCAATGTCCTAGTATCTAATTCCAAACCATCAGTCAATTTCATTGGACTTCATGACGCAATTGGACCTCGAACTGTACATATTTGCAAAAATAAATCAAGCATTGGAAACGCAACGGAATCCGAATCACGTTTGTATCCGCTCTGGTCATTTATCGAAGCAATCAGTCACAATTGAACGAGCAGAACATCGGACTCTTTGACCAACCTAGCTTCCTAGTTATATCGTTTCCGGGCGGATTCCATGATTGATGACTTAGTGAGGATAGTGCAACATTTAGCGTGACCGTTGCACTCCGTATACCTGAAAATCCATTTTCGGAATAAATAAATACGCGCGTCTCTGGAGGCATTTTCAGTTTTACATGGTGACTTTTATCTGCCAGAATATTTTTCCTGAAAATCTCAATATGTAGTATGCTCTCACTATTTTAAAAATTTACATTTTAACGTGACAAATGGGAGAACCATGCAATCTGTGGGGGCCAAGTGGTACGAGCATTTCAATCAGGTCGTTATTGTCTACGAACGCTTTTATTTTAGAAGCCACTCTATTGTCACCGGGCTCCAATTATCACTCAATTGTTTCATGTAGAATAGCTGTTGCTTCACTGAAATGACCCTGCTATTCACACACATCGTGTTTTTGTATCCTGACAAAAGGGAAAAGCCTTTCACACTCTTTTATACACAGTGAAGGTTTTCGAAAACGAAAATCGTGCAGTGGAAATAGAAACGACATCGAGGCTAATTTCGCGCGCGGCCGAAATTTGGATACCCTTCGCTCTCCTCAGGCTGAAAGTTTTTTCGGGCGTACCTACGACTTGTATTTAATACCCCTCCCTCCCCATTATTTTCCTGCCGTTTTCACAAAAGTTCCGTTGCGTCGACAACACAATATTTGTGTGGGTTTTGGTTGGAATAAGTGGCAATTAAAAATAATCTAAAAATGTTATTGGGGGATACGGGAGAATGGCCCCATAGTAAGATTTCATTTGTTTTGACCTTTATTGTTGCTTTGATAAAGACACATTAATTCAAGGTTTTGTGAAATTGGTGTAAAAATGTTTCTCAGAAAAACCCAAATGGGAAGTTGGGTCTGTATGGCAGCCCCAGGACCCCATGGTCTGATTTGCTCCATTCTTACATGTTTTGTGTCATCAATAGAAACACATTTGTGTTAAATTTGGTTAAAATTGGTGCACAAATAAAAAAGTTTTTCTTATAAGAAAGAATACAAACCTAACCCACCAAATTAGTGAGTTAGGTTTGTCTGGCAGCCCTATGACCCCATGGTCCGATTTAATCCATCTTTACATGCGTTTTGTCTCATCAATACAAACACATTTGTATGAAATTTGGTTGAAATTAGTGCATAAATAAAAAAGTTTTTCTAAGAAGAACCTAATTTGGGGAGTTGGGTTTGTATGGGTGCCCCATGACCCCATTTTCCGATTTTGCCGATTCAAACATACAAACTGCCTGCAGCAAAAGAAAGCATTTGTGCAAAATTTCAGCTTCATAGCTTTGAAATTGGCCGAGTGAAACACGTCGCAACAGACGGACAGACAGACGGACATCGCCCAATCGACTCCCCAAGTCATGCGGATCATATATGTATACTTTTTATAAAGTCTGAGATGCTTCCTTCAATGCGTTACAATCTTGATGACAAAGTTAATATACCCTTTCACTCTATAAGCGAAGGGTATATAAAAAATGGAAAAATTGTGAGTGGTGAGCGTAGCGAAGGCCACGAAGAATAATGTGCAGAACTGAAGAAAATAATGGCGCGTTGTACTATGCTCATCATTTAAACTGGCTGTGCTCCATTGTGAAAAGTAGATTCGAAAAGGGTTAAGATTAGTGTTAGGTTTCACTCCAAAGAGCGAATTAGTCGTTGAGCGACTAGGTTTGAAATTGTATTTTCCGGTGTGTACAGATTTAGGTATTATACATATTTTACAATATAGTCTAAGAAAAATAGCATATTTCGTCGGCAAAAATCCTATCTCGGAAATTTTTTTGAATTATGGTTAGGCATTAAAAGTCCGAACCGACGAGGGTCCGCAACCTGAAAAAAAGAGGGAAAGGGGGACATTTTTTCGTTTTTCTGGCGATTATTAAAAAAACGGCAAGAGATACTGAGAATTTGTCTGAGGACGAAAAAAACTACATAAAATTACCTTTCCAATGATATAAAACACAGTAGACTTTAATTAAACATTTCGGTGCTAGCCTAAAAAAATAAATTTGAATATTTTTATTTTATACCTTTTTTAAAAGCCCCATAACTTTTGAACGAATGCTAGTTGAGCCGTAAAATTTTGTATAAGTATTCACAATAAGTTAAAAAACATTTTAAGGTAAACATTGATTCGCTCCGTTCAAGGACCTCCATTTCCCCTCCATTTAAATGTTGTCAAAACGGCATGTCCATCCCCAAAATTGAAGCAGAGTGCTAAATTTTGGTTTGTTGCGATTGGAGGTCATAGTCACCCCACCCACAAAAAATCAGCTAATTCGGATAAAAACTAAGGGTACCCGTGCAAAGTGACCCAAGACAATTTTGTTCTCCAGTTTATAAAATGAGTAGTACGTAGAACAAACTCCTGTTGGGTCACTTTGCATGGGAGATACAAAAGGTAATTTTAATTAATTAATTAATTAATTAATTAATTGAATTGAAATAGAGCTAAAATTACCCCCGTTTTCTGCACTTCAGGCAATAAAACTGTTATAAATAACGAAGCTAGAATAAAATGATCTAATGATTTTTAGACTATTACTCCAGGAAAATTGGCATTTCACTTCGGAAAAAATAGGGGAAAGCTGGATTTTTGCATGAGCCTTCCTTTCGAGGTCCCAAACAAGACATTAAAAGTCCCCGTCCGTACGAGTGCAGCTAGCGGTGTTACAGAGGGTCAAAGACCCTCGAAAACAGGTTTTTCTGAATATTTCGATAACGGTAGCATATACAAGAAAGTGGTGTATGGCAAATTTGAAGCTCTTGTACTTTCTCAATAAACGATGCAAAGACCAAAGACCGAATTCTTTCGGGCACTCCTAACGGCGCCAGGAGCTCTAACGTTATTTTAACAAGGTTTCACTAAAATCTCTATAACGGTAACTCGCACTAAAAACTTTTGTAAGGAAAATTTGTAGCCTAAAAGGTTTTGAAGAAAGTGGCTAAATTTCATATCTACATGTATAGCTTTAAGGACGCTATGGGGTTTCAAACCTTAAAGAAACTTTTTTTTTGGGGTTTTTCGTAAATGGTGCTAAAACAAGGGAGTGCGCTCTAAGGTGTTCTAGGAGTTGTAGCTTCTGTGGTTGTTAGTAAGACGCTAAAAGTCCCCAAAGATGGGAGCCCCCCTTGTCGTGGATTTTAATATTAATCAAATTCACTTCATCAAAGTAGCTATTTCAAAAATGTACAAAAATAATAATACCTAATTATTTGTGTCAAATATTTGTCAAAATAACTAATATATTTTTTGTATAATACATTTCAATAAATAAATCTATTAATAATAAATAAAATATTGTAGAAATGATTCTCGAAGTTATGAGGGTCCAAACATTCAATTGAGCAGTTTTTGGGGAATATCTCTATAACGGCAACGTGCACCGAAAACTGTTAAACGGACAATTTGTAGTTTATATAACGTTTAATTGAATATCTGAATTTCAGACTGATGCGTGCAATACTCAGGGCTTTATGAGGGTCTGAACCGTACAATAACGGTATTTTTTCGTAATTTTCGTGGATTTCTTCATAACGGGAACGCATTCGGGTGGGAAGCCTATAAAAAATTTTTGCTTCTGTAACGTCAACTTAAAATGCCAGAAGAACTCATCTATGCGGGCACCCCCAAGGAAGCTATGAGGGGTAAAAACTAGACCACTAACTAAACGAAAAACCGTTTCTCGGAAATTTTTTGATAACGGAAAATCTAGACGGAACCCATCTGAGATAAATTTGTAGCTCCTGTGGCTGTTAGTAAGACGCCAAAAGTCCCCAAAGATGGGAGCCCCTATTGTAGAAATTATTCTCTGTTAAATGGCGAATTTGAAGTTTTTACATCGCTTAACTAAATGTTCAAATTTCAGATCGATACGTGCAGTTCTAATAGTTTTCGGTGCACATTACTGTTATAGAGATATTCAGTAAAAACTGCTTATTTGTATGTTTGGCCCCTCATAACTTCCCTAGGGGGGCTTCCATCGTTGGGGACTTTTGATATCACACTCACAGCCACACTACCTACAAATTTGCGATGGATTTCCTCTAGAGGTTCCCGCCAGTGGCGCAACCAGGATTTGGTCCTGGAGGGGGCTAAGTTCATCCATATTACTAGATATTTGATGTTGCTGATGAAGTTGGGGAATGGTGCTATTTTTCAGAGCGCTATACAGTAGTGTTTCAAAGTGCAGTTGAATTCGCGTTTTTTTATCTAAACCTTTTCGTAGCGGCACATGTTAAAGCAATAACACTTTGTCATGTTACTAATTAATTTTACCGGTGCAGAAGTAGTGACACCGCACTGCGCGGAGCCGATCTATTATGTGGATTTGTCTAATCGTTGACGATCGTTGGCGTTATCACCCGTGGTATTTAGCAGTCGGAATATAGGGTAATTTCGCAATAGTTTGCTATTAAGGTCAAGGTTTGCAGCGAATTCTTGAAAGAAATGGTCCACCGCAATCAGAGCCTAATTTGTAAATGTACAACGAAAAATAGGAATTTAGGCTCACCCAAAAACTAAATATAGAATGGGAGCCCTTAGGGGGACTGTATCTTGCAAAGAAACAATTGACTTCGAAATGGAATTGATACGATAGCGACCGACTATATAAAATCAAAAGATACAACAATGAATCCAGATCAATTTTTATTACCAAAAAATATTTGTAGGTTCAACAATTTAAATTTAAATATTTCTACGAAGTGCCATACGGAAATATCTTTTATCGATGTCCTCTTCTTTTTCTTCTTCAAATGCAACGAACAATTTTAATTTTTAGTCGCTATGCCCCACACTATGTATCAGCCAGTGGTTTCAGCCCACGTTTCAAATTTCATTGTGCAATTTTTCCTTTTCTAATTTCTGGGTCTGGGAGGGGCTTTAGCCCCCTTAGCCCCTCCCGTGGTTGCGCCACTGGTTCCCGCTATCAAAAAATTTCCGAGAAACGGTTTTTTGTTTAGTTTTGACCCCTAATAGCTTCCTTGGGGGTGTTCGCAAAGATAAGTTGTCTTGGCATTTGAATTTGAAGTTACAGAAGCAACAAATTGTTACAGGTTTCCCTCCCGAATGCGTTCCCGTTATATAGTCATTCACGAAAATAACGAAAAAATATATTGTACGGTTCTGACCCTCATAGAGCCCTTAGCATAGCACACATCAATCTGAAATTCAGATATTTAATTAAGCGATGTATAAGCTACAAATTTGCGATATAACAGTTTTCGGTGCACGTTAGCGTTATAGAGATATTCCCCAAAAACTGCTTAATTGAATGTTTGAACCCTCATAACTTTGTTAGAGGGGCTCCCATCTTTGGGGACTTTTGGCGTCTTACTAACAGCCACAGGAGCTACAAAATTATCTCATATGGGTTCCGTCTAGAGTTTCCGTTATCAAAAAATTTCCGAGAAACGGTTTTTCGTTTAGTTAGTGGTCTAGTTTTTACCCCTCATAGCTTCCTTGGGGGTGCCCGCATAGATGAGTTCTTCTGGCATTTTAAGTTGACGTTACAGAAGCAAAAAAAATTTATAGGCTTCCCACCCGAATGCGTTCCCGTTATGAAGAAATCCACGAGAATTACGAAAAAATACCGTTATTGTACGGTTCAGACCCTCATAAAGCTCTGAGTATTGCACGCATCAGTCTGAAATTCAGATATTCAATTAAAAGTTATATAAACTACAAATTGTCCGTATAACAGTTTTCGGTGCACGTTGCCGTTATAGAGATATTCCCCAAAAACTGTTTAATTGAATGTTTGGAACCTCATAACTTCGAGAATCATTTCTACAATATTTTATTTATTATTAATAGATTTATTTATTGAAATGTATTATACAAAAAATATATTAGTTATTTTGACAAATATTTGACACAAATAATTAGGTATTATTATTTTTGTACATTTTTGAAATAGCTACTTTGATGAAGTGAATTTTATTAATATTAAAATCCACGACAAGGGGGGCTCCCATCTTTGGGGACTTTTAGCGTCTTACTAACACAGAACTACAACTCCTAGAACACCTTAGAGCGCACTCCCTTGTTTTAGCACCATTTACGAAAAAACCCCAAAAAAAACGTTTTTTTAAGGTTTGAACCCCCATAGCGTCCTTATGGCTATACATGTAGATATGAAATTTTACCACTTTCTTCAAAACCCTTTAGGCTACAAATTTACCTTACAAAAGTTTTGAGTGCGAGTTACCGTTATAGAGATTTTAGCGAAAACTTGTTAAAATACCATTAGACCTCCTGGTGCCGTTAGGAGTGCCCGAAAGAATTCGGTCTTTGGTCTTTGCATCGTTTATTGAGAAAGCACAAGAGCTTCAAATTTGCCATACACCACTTTCTTGTATATGCTACCGTTATCGAAATATTCAGAAAAACCTGTTTTCGAGGGTCTTTGACCCTCTGTAGCACCGCTAGTGGCACTCGTACGGACGGGGACTTTTAGGGTCTTGTTTATGACGTCGAAAGGAAGGCTCATGCAAAAATCCAGCTTTTCCCTAATTTTTCCGAAGTTTGGCTAAATTTTTGTTCAAATTTCCTGGTGTATATGGTCCAATTTTTAAAAGAATCGTACGATCACTTCATCTTGGCAGAAGTTCGAGAAAATTGACATGGAAAAACATTATTGTTTTTGGGTCAAATCACAAAAATGTGACTTTGAAGTTCTGTAAAAACCAAACCTGTTATCCGATTTTAGCGCCGTTAGTTTGATTTTTTAGGTAAGGAGGTTTTCACACTTGTACTTAATCTGGCCAGATTACGTAATCTGAGGTGTGGTGAATTTAAAAATGAATGGAATTTGACAGCTCAAATTAACCCTTCAGTGGGCGCGCGGGCTACGATTGTAGCCCACACTTTTTTAAATGGCGATCATTTTCAGGATATAAGTCGAAATCATCCGAACTGCTCAGTAGCTGTTGAAATGTTGCTTCTTAATCGAATAAGAATATTTTTGATATTTATTGAGTCTAGAAACTAATATTTTTTTGCGATCAAAGTCCACTGGGCTACAAGTGTAGCCCGTGCGCCCAATCATGTTACTTTTTTGGTACTCATAGATGTCCATCAAAATAAAAATATTATTATAAAACACTGTAGAAAATAGGAGCAGTAAAATGTTTGACAAAAAAAAGGTTTCAAGATAAATGTATAAAAAGTAGATTACTTTTTTAACGAAAAACCTGGAGTTGAAGTCAAAGTTATTTCTTACAGCGTGGATATGTCACCTGTTACTAACATTACTTAGTTTCTGGGTGAAATTTTTATCAATTCTAGCGTCAATATTGCGAGAACAGTTAATATGAATATTGTGAGTAAAATTCAATCAGTTTGACTCACTATATATTTAGCTTTCTAGCAAGAAACTGTACTCCCAGTTTTAAAAAATGTGAATATTGGGTACCCAAAAATGGGCTAAGTTTTTTTGTTGATTTCTGAGAATATAAACTTTTTTGTGATTTTCATTTTGAAAAGTAACGATTTTGTTCACCTAAGTAAGTTAATGTCAAAAAAGACTAAAAATAGGACTAATCTGCATTTTGCCCTCTTTTATTATATATATTTTATTAAAAATTAAAGATTTTATATTTTTTTATCTGTACAGTAATCAAGAGACCACAAACCGAGCAAGAAAAAAAAATAAATTTGAACAATATTTTTTTATATAATTTTAAATTTGGGCTACAATTGTAGCCCGCGCGCCTAACCACGTGACAAATGGGTGCGCGCCTAACGAAGGGTTAAGTAATTTGCACAGATTACGTAATCTGGCCCTAAGTGTGAAAACCTCCTAAATTTGTTGGCTGTCAAAATCAACTAATTTTGCTTTTCTAGCCAGTCTGGCTTTTGAGACATTGAAGTTTTAGTTATACAAGAAAATGAGCTAAAGGGTTAAGCTAAAGGTGTATGTTCAGTACAACTTTTTAGCTGGGAATCACATGAGGAATCACAATCTGGCGCGTTATGCGGACACCCCGTATATATGTATATATGTTTTCTAAAATGTGTTGAGTTCTTTAGTGAAAAAAAAATCACCTTCATTTTCAATTTCTTACGTTACTGTGAAAGCCTCCATGTTTCCGTGTGCGCTCTGTATGTCTTTTGACGGTGGTGAAAAATATGTATGTCGCTCGGGGAATTCAATAGTAATCTCTAATTGTGGAACCTTGCTGAACTGTGGCGAATTTCGCTTAGGAGTCTGAACGAAATTGGAACAGGTTTCTAGTGCATACTTTCTGGGCCTTCTCAATGGATCAAGATTATATTTTCTGCATTACTAGGACGTTGGTTTGAGTCCTACTGTGATAATACATTTTTGTGTTATCTTTCTAAAAATTCTTCAACCTAACTAACAGTTATATCTCTATAATACTTCATAGAATTCTCTTCCAATAGTAATAGAAACATATTTTATGACATAAAAACTGAAAAATGACATTTGCAGTGGTTTTTTGTAAACCAATAGAACATTATTGTATTTTGTATCTTATATCATCATCATTTTCGTGCCTCGTGCATTACCTCCGATAACCTATGTGAAAAGAATAAGTATTAATGCCATCTATAGGAAGCTTATAGAATGACGCTGATATCTTATGAAAAAAGTAGCGCGCAGCTAGCATTGATCCCATGACCACCGTATCGCCCGTCCCATGCCTTAATCACTCAAACAATCTGAGTATTGTTCGTAAGCAGTTGCTTCTATAGAAATATTTTACAAATTTTTATAAGATATGTTCTGTAATAAATCTTTCTTGCATAGTGGGTATATAAAAATTAGCAGATTTTACAGTGTTTCAATCCACATATTTATCAATAAATTTTACCCAATTTCTGTGTAGATATTTTCGTAGCGGCTTCAGAAATTGACAATGAGTCAAGACTTCAAACGATTCCATTGAAGATACATAGTTGGTTTCCATTTTGGTATTCAAAAGTATTTCATTACTCTAAACTCTTTCAAAAATTACAAAGCCCATTCTCCAATAAAATTACGATAAACAATTTATGGGATGACAATTTAATGTCATACTATTAGGATAAAATACAAATAACACTACCGATTATCTGTTCTTCTTCTCAGTACCGTATAGCCCCATGTGGGACCATGGTGTGTTAACTCAGCCGTTTATAGGCAATTTCGAGTCAGAGTTACATCGCATATCATTTCGGAGTGTATATAATGTTGCAAGCCTTATATATTTACTATCCGCACATGTAGCGAAATTTTGGACCACGCCGATTCGATCTCCGGACCTCTAGATTACTAGCATCGTAGAGTGCGACTCAAGCAAGTGACCCACAGAGCGTGACCGATTATCTGTCATAGGAGAATATTGTATGTGCGTGTTCATTTGTGATAACCTGATAACATATTTCCTAACAGAATTACCCCAGTGTGTTATGCCAGGAGCGGCAATTTGTCCTCTTGCCCGGGGCGGCCTGAGTGCTAGAGCGGGCGCTGCTCATACGAACCATTCTCTGCGCAAAGTTTCATATCGCTATACCTATAATGGTTTAGAAAAACGGAGCGCTACCGTAAACTCAAATTTTATCAACCATAACTTCGATACCGTTACTCGAAACCGAAAAAAAAGTATGAAATGTACTCGTCGTACCCTTTGATTTTAGTACTCACACGCCCATCTCCGAAAAAGTTGACTTTTTTCACCCCTTCGTTCGGGGACACCCTGTTATCTTGTCCTACCAAATTATAAGGTATTCATGCTAAATACTGTAACCATTCTACACATTTCTACCAAGTTTGATGTCGATCGGTTGAGCCATTCGCGGGGAGTAATTTTTGGGATTTTAGGCTTTACCTATCTAAAGAACGGTGGATCCTAGAGAAAAGAATAAGCAAGAATTAAGCCTTGCTAAATATCCTATATACATATTTGCTCATACAAACATATGCAAATTTTCTAACGGTTCTTCCGAAGTAGTTAAATAAAAATCGAGAATGTTTTTTTTTTAATTTTATTGGCTCTGGCGTCTCCATCAAAGGTTTTTCAAAAAGCTTTTACAGGACATATAATATTCCTTTAATTTTATTTTGTATACAGGGTGTCCGGAAACTGCCGCATAAACGCACCGGATTATGATTCCTCAGTCGATTTCCAGCAAAAAAGTTGTGCGAACATACCCCCTCAGCTTAACCCTTTAGCTGCCACAAGCATTTAAAGATTTTTGAAAAATTTTCTTGCACGACTTAAGGCCTAATATCTCCAAAGCTATACCAGCTAGAATAGTGAAAGAAAATGATTATTACAGCCAACAAATTTACCTATAAAATAAAACTAACGACACTAAAATCACAGAGCTTCAAAATCAAATTTCCGTGATTTGACCCAAAAACAATCTTTTTTTCCATCTCAATTTTCTTCAACTTCTGCCAAGGTGAGGTGCTTGTACGATTCTTCCCTAGAGAGATAATCATATTTTTTACCCCTGAAAAGATAATCATACGTCGATTCGACGTATATTTGACTTATGACCCCCCAATATCTTAGGCTGTGTGGCACCCAAGCCAATAATTTTGCCACGTAATTACGCCTACAGACATGAATTGAGTTAAATCTTGGAACCAAAAAATTATAAAGCTTCACTTATGAGATATAATAAAAAGAAAAATTTCTGTACGTCGATTCGACGTAGATTATCTCTCTAGGGTTAAAAATTGGCGCATAGTCTTACAATCATATCTTTCTTACATCATTTTAATCTAGCTCCATTACTTCTAACAGTTTTTATACGTTAAGTGTAGAAAACTAGGGTTAATTTTGGCTCGATTTCGACATACTTTGAACAGATTTTACCAATTGCAGATCTTTAGGGACAGTGTAAATTGAATTGTATTGAATTCGAGCTAAAAACTAACCCTAGTTTTCTACACTTAACGTATAAAAACTGTTAGAAGTAATGGAGCTAGATTAAAATGATGTAAGAAAGATATGATTGTAAGACTATGCGCCAATTTTTAAAAGAATCGTACAAGCACCTCACCTTGGCAGATGTTGGAGAAAAGTGAGATGGAAAAAAATATTGTTTTTGGGACAAATCACGCGAATTTCACTTTGAAGCTCTGTAAAAACCAAACCTCTTATTCGATTTTAGTGTCGTTAGTTTTATTTTATAGGTAAATTTGTTGGCTATAATAATCATTTTCTTTCACTGTTCTAGCTGATCTAGCTTTGGAGATATAAGGCTTTAAGTCGTGCAAGAAAATTATTTTTTCAAAAATCTTTAAGTGCCTGTGGCAGCTAAAGGGTTAAGCTGAGGGGGTATGTTCATACAACTTTTTTGCTGGAAATCACATGTGGAATCACAATCCGGTGCGTTAATGAGGCAGTTTCCGGACACCCTGTATACTTTCTGTTGTCTATACCTATATATCAGAATGAACGATTTTTGATTTCACGGTTTTATAAAGGGTATGCCCTGTGGCATGGGTCGCGAATAATGCCACCGCCTTTCCCGGCGTGTCGTAGAAGGCGACTAAAAAGGGACCTAATCTAAGGTGGATCAGCATGCGCCGAGGGATGCATGGTCAAGAGGGTGCTTGGCCGCTAGTATGCGAAGGTCGCAGGCAACCATGACATCTGAAGCCTGAGGCACGTTTTAACATCAACAAGACCTCCCATAGGTTAGTGTGTGTGTGTATGGGTTGCCGCGTCTGGAGATAGCCGGCGGACGTAAAAGGAAAGTCCATAAATTTACTTATTTCCACACACTAGTGCCAAAAACACAACCTTTCTCCAAAAGGTGTAAAAGAATGGAAGGCCTTATGGAAATTGACGCAGATACAAGCACTACCCCGCCGGGCACTACTTCTGCTATGCGACTGAGTGATCCCGGGGCGAACCTAGTTCGCGCCAGAGCTCGACGGTTTCCGGGGGCGAGCAATATAAGGCAGTCCAATTACATTGTGGAGAAGCTGAGGGTTGCAAGCTGGAATGTGGGTTCCATGACGTCAAAGAGCGAGGAGATTGAGGATATCATGAAGCGGAGAGGGATAGACATTATGTGCGTGCAAGAAACAAAGTGGCGAAATACCCATATCGACACAGCCCGGTTTCTTACGAATTCCATGAAGTACAAATTGTACTACTATGGAATTACAAACCAAAGAAACGGATATGCATACTCCAGCGAGTTGCGGCACACAGAGTGCATTTCGAGCCGGTTTCGAACTAGTATTACATGGCGCGCTGCAATTCTCATCAGATGCCTCTACGTATGCAGCGCGTCATGTAATACCAGGAGAGGCATTACCGGACTCAACCAGGCAAAGGTGTACGATCCTCTTATATAGGACACGAAATACACCCTGGTATCGAATCATTTTTAAATGGGGCTCGGCAATGGCTAGCCACCGATTCGATACGGCCGCGTTTCTGAACTATGTGTCAGAGAACGGGTTTAAACAAAGCAAAGGAGTTGGCATTATTCTGGCGTCGTCTTTACTTGGCAGTATAATAAGTGTCGCGAAGAGATGTGACCGCTTGATCAGCATCAAATTGGTTATCTGCGGAAGGGTGTGGAACGTAACAAGTGCCTACGCTCCGCAAGTGGGACTGCCACCAGAAGAAAAAGAGGCATTTTGGAACGACGTTGACACCCTAATTCAGACCATTCCAGATACCGAATTGGTGTTCTTGGGAGGAGATTTAAATGGCGGTCAGAAATGACGAAGGTGAAGCTATTCTGACCATGTGCAGATCGCATGGTTTGGTCATCCTAAATACATGGTTTGTGAAAAACGAGAGACACCTAATCACCTACAGTAGTGGACACGGAGATAGGAAACACGAAACGCAGATCGATTACCACCTCTGTTTCGATTTTATGAGAAGGTGGGTAAGAGACTGCAAGGTGATCTTAGGTGAATCTGTCCTCAGCCAACATCGTTTGCTCCTGTCAGAATTTATTTTGAAAGTAGCAGGAGCAAGAAATAGAAGAACTCCCAAGCCTGTCGAAAAAATCAAGTGGCACAATCTCACAAACGACAACTTTGAACCTGTAGTAACTCCATTCATTGATAAAATGACGGAGTGGTTTCAAAACAACATAAACTGCACCGAGCACAGTCCAACACAAATGTGGAATAGTTTCGCTGAAATGTCAGTAGGTGAGGCGGAAAAGGCACTTGGAGTTTCGAAAGGTCCACACCACACGAAGAAAGAAACATGGTGGTGGAACACCGAAACTAAGGAAGCAGTGCAAGCCAAATCGAACGCATTTAAGGCATGGACGAAATGTGAGTCAAGCAGTGAAGCCGAACGGGTTCAACTTCGCGAAAATTATATGCAATGCCGGAAGAAAGTAAAGCGATTGGTACCTAAAGCAAAGGCGAAGGCAGCTGAGAAATTCTACCAAGAATAAGAAACTCAGACTGCGACCGAAGGACCGTCTTTGCGCGACAGACCTAAGCACGACGCCAGGATATTTAGGGTCGCAGCCCAAAGGAGAAGGAACGCTCGGGAAATACAGGCGCCAAAGTACGTGGAGGACTCGCAAGGAATGTTGCTGATTGACGATATGGCAATTTGTAGCAGGATGCGAGAGTATTTTGACGAACTTCTAAATGAAGAATTTCCTCGAGCAGCTTTTCAAGATGTTGAGCCGAATACCACAAATATTGAAGATATCTCAGAGGAAGAGGCGATGGAGGCAATGCATCAGATGAAACGCGGAAAGGCAGTCGGCCCGGACAAAATCCCCGCGGAATTTTGGTTGAAAATGGAAAATGTCGAGCTTAGTTGGCTCACAGTTCTCTTCAACAAAATCAAAGGTGGGCAACCGATGCCTGATGCTTTCAGGGAAAGTTTTCTTCTTCCTTTCTATAAGAACAAGGGAGACTCACGCAAACTAAACAACTATAGGGCTATAAAGTTAACACCTCATACACTAAAGATCTACGAGCGAGTTGTCTGCAACAGATTGAGAAAGATTGTGCGGTTGAATGACAATCAATGCGGCTTTGTTGAAGGTCGATCTACAGTCGATGCGATTCAGTGCATTCGTATTGCGATGGAAAAGTATAGAGCAGCACGAAAGGACTTGTACTTTGTGTTCATCGATTTGGAGAAGGCATTCGATAGAGTACCTCGTGATCTGATATGGTTGGCCTTGAGAGCACTTAATGTCCCCGAGGCATACGTCAGGATGATACGAGACATGTATGATGGAGCTACGACTAAGGTTAGATGCACAGCCGGTGAATCAGAAGAATTTCCGGTGAATGACGGAGTACACCAGGGCAGTGTATTGACTCCGTTGCTCTTCAACATCATCATGTGCTACTTATTAACACGTGTCTCCGACGGCCTAGAAATATCTCTTCTTTTTGCTGATGATATAGTCCTCAGTAGCCCAAACATCGTTGCCTTGCAAGCTGCGCTTACAAAATGGTGTGACATTCTGGAGGAGCATGGACTGAGGGTATGTATAACAAAGACTGAGTTCTTATGCTGCCAATTCTCAGACCCAAATGCACCGATACCAGAAATGTACGTCAAAGGAGAGCAGCTTAAGTCTTGTACCAAGTTCAAGTACCTTGGCTCGATGGTGAACAGCGGAGCTACATGCGATGATGACATCAAACATCGCACAAAGGTTGGGTGGATGAGGTGGCGAGAAAACTCTGGAGTTTTCTGCGATAAGAAAATGCCACTGAAGCTAAAGGGCAAGTTGTACAAAACGGTTGTACGTCCCGCACTCATGTATGGATCAGAATGCTGGACCATGTATGAAGGTTACGCGAAAGAAATGACAGCGACTGAAATGAAAATGTTACGCATGTCAGTTGGTGTAACCAAAAGGGACCACATCAAGAGTAGCTACATCCGAGGCAGCTTGTCCATAGACCAACCAATCACCGAAAAGCTCGAAGACCGACGAATGGATTGGTATTGCCATGTTCAAAGGCGTCCGCCTCAGAACCCCGCAAAGAGAGCGATATCAATGGAAGTTCCACTTGATGGACCCAAGGCCAGAGGCAGACCGAAGAACAACTGGATGTGTCAAATGAAAAAGCAAAAACAACGCATTGGTCTCGGCGATGACAAGATCCAAGATAGAGCTGCCGTTAGAAATATGCTGAGAAATTATCGCCAAAACGGGCGATGTGCCTACACCGCAGGCCGAGCAACGCGGAACCATGGAGCGGTATAAAGAACGAGGCAAGGAAGAAGAAGTTAGGGGATAAACATACTAAAAACACGGGATCGTGTGAGGTGAGCTAATAATACGTTCACAGTGAACGATATCATGTAATTTGGGGCTATTTTCATGTTTTCGTATGAAAACAGCCCGAAAACATTTCAATTCCCATACAAATTGACACATTGAAAATACGCTAACTTACGTGTTTTCTATGAAACCTTGTTTTTTTTTTCAAATGAAAACGTGTAAGGACCCAGGTCTCAAACCTAAATTCCCCTATTCAGCACATTTCGGCTCTCTCCAATGTTTTAACTGACACCCGAAAAAATTGTTCAGTTTCGTGTGTTTGCCAATGTTCTTAATTTCTCCATAATAAGAGAATGGACGGTCAGTTTGAAGTGACGAAATATGTTGTAAATGACTATCGATGACTGCACCAGCACATTTTTAAAATTAGAACGATTTATAGGCAAAATATTATTGTCGGTTGTCATATGAAATTACAAACAGTGCACTGTGAACACTTTTCGGTGATTTCTGAAAACGTACGGCGAAATCAATCCGTTTTCGTCCACTCTGATTAGAATATAACGTGGGATTCAAAACGAGCCGATTTTAGGATTTTTAGAATTTTTCAAGAAACCCTTATGAAATCGATTTTATCCGTCCGTCTGTCCGTCTGTTCACTAAATAACTCGCGAACGGATCAGCCGATCGTCAAGAAATTCAGTACGAATGTGTAGAATGGTAACAGCCTTTGGCACGAGGTACTTAGAAGTTGGTATGGTAAAGATAACAGGGTGTCCCCAAGGTTTGAAAATTTATTCACTAAATAACTCGTGAACGGCTCAACCTATCGTCATGAAGTTTAGTAGGAATGTGTAGAATGGTGACAGGCTTTATCACGAAGTTCTTAGAAGTTGGTAGGGTAAACCAACAGGGTGTCCCGGAGATTTGAAAAAAGTCATCTTTTTTTAGTTTTGATCGGAGATGGACATATGGCTACTCAAATCAAAGGACTTGACGAGTACATTTTACATCAGCTATTTTTTTAGTTGCGAGTAACGGTAACGGAGTTATGGGCGTTTAAAGTTGGGCTTACGGTCTATCTAAACCGTTATAGGTACCGATATGCAACTTTGCATAAAGATTGCCAGAAGTTTCTAGGACCAGGTTAGCAGGGTGTCCTGAATTGTTTCAAAAGTCTACTTTTTCACTACGTGTGGTTACACATATCAACGGGCACAACGAAATCATTATAAGTTCCTTTTTCGTTATTCGGAGAATCGGTAACGGATCAGCAGCTAATAAATTCAGCTAATATGTATAGCCATCCTTACGTTTGCCTGAATTTCTTTTTGTTGAGAACTTATCAGTAATTTAATTATAAATCCAAAAATGTCTGTACATTTGCCGTTGAGTACTTGGCAGCATCCACACTAATTCCTATCACTCTACATATACTCTATTAAAAGTAATAATGCGAAATGTAAATATAGCAAAATCAAAATTTCTCATAATATTTTTGAGTCTGGGGTATAATTTTCTAATATATATATCATGGCAGATGTGTCTTTTTCGTCCTTAGAAACTTATGCGATCAGACAAACAATTTTCTAGATATGTATTTGCCAATAACGAAAATCTCCTCTTTGTCAACCTCTCCCCCCTTAAAGTGACGCACAAACGAGTGCAACTTTCAACAGCATACAGGGGGAGTGAATTTAACATTTTGGCATCATAACTTTTCTCTTTTTTTTGTTTGGGTCTAAAGCTAATTGCCTTATTATACTATTATTGTTGTAATTGCTACCAAACTAATGCAATATACCACTACTTGAACAATCGGCAATGTGAAATAATTGCAATACATACATATTAATACTCCTGACCACACTGTCTCAACTGATAAGCAGTGAAGCGTGTTAAATACATTTCTATCCTTAGGGCGGGCCATTCAATCTAGGATATAAATGATGACAAGAAGCTGCTATTCTTGCCAACAATTTACAGGACACCATAACAAAACCACAATGAACCTGTTGCACTCAAGTGCCAGTTGACGTAACCTACATGCAACGAACGGAAAGACTTGGAAGAGATTATACGAGTACATATCGTAATAAAGTTGTACCTATACCTACATACTATCCTATCTATAACTGAGAACGAACAGGTGCAGATGGGTTTCAGGTCACAGGACCTGTACATGAGTACATGAGTATGCATCTATATGCCCACCTACTCAAATATTATCCTCTATTTTCTGCACATCGTTAACCATGAATACCGAATTTAGGTTAAGCATGTGCAGGATTCGTTATTGAGTATGAGTACTAACTCACTTGTTGAAGTGTGGGAATTTAGTCAACGCGACCGGGATACGTGGTTAGACCTAAATACACGTTGTGGCTGACCATATGGAGCTGAATGTTTGTATGTAAAATATACGTAATATTTATTGGACTGGAAGGTGTAGAGTAGCAGCCAGTTAAATATTGTCTGACGGTGACCTCAAGGTCGAAAGCTTGAACTATTATATAAATTGACCGAATTTATTTGTACGACCGTCATGCAAATATATTTTCCAAGTAAATAGAGTAGTACCTATCTACACCTGCCCAAATAAGCTATAATGTTATGTCTTTGCTATGTAATTTTAAAAATACTATACTCCAATGACATAATTTCTTATTTAATCATAAATAATTTGAAAATGCTCAACTTCATGCAGATCGTTCGAGATACAATTTCAATAGTTTTACTCGAACCAATTAGTAACGTAAAATCCCCAAGAATCTTCTCCATCGGTTCAAAAACATTATTATACTTCATGTGCAAGCGCTTGATTTAAAATTCTTGGATAATACCGCTATTAATTAACACACTTAGCATAGCACTAAGCTTGTACCTGTTAGAGGTACAAACTGAAGCAGTTCATTCACTTCATATCATCTTCATCTCAGTCATATTATTTGATGTAACAGATACAGAATGTGTGCTACATCCATTCTATTAGTTGCCACAACTTTAATTTTAAGTTTAATCGTTTGTAATGTTCAGTGCATCGAGTCTAACTCAAGTGTCCCAGTGGAAGGAAACAATAAAATTTTGTCACGAAAAAGACGTTATCTTATTTTTCCTGAGGGTAGCTCATTGCAAGTTGGTAAGTTAAAAACATTTAGAAATCATAGAAAGATTAAGTCAATATTTACGCGAAACAACGAACTGTGCAATTTTCAAAATAATTAGCTGAATTTTTTTCAGTTTATGATCAAATTGTGTAAATATTAGAGAGTTTTAGTATGCCGTTCGAGATAGTACGACATAATTTGACATTCCATATAAAAATTCGCTTGCTTACCGTATACGAAACAGTAAATCATAATTTTGCTTGTAATTAGTAGGCATGGTTGTATAACACGACAAATAATTTCGCCAATTTCGACTGTTTACAGAACATCAACTATACGGAACTACACCCATGCCTACTTGGGACATGCAAAATTATGATAAACTGTTTCGTATACGGTAAGCAAACGAATTTTTATATGGAATGTCAAATTATGTCGTACTATTTCGAACGACAACCTAAAACTCTCTATTAACTTTGTTTAACCCTTCTGTCGGCACAAAGGTCTGGCCAGACCTTTGGCACTATATTTTCGTCAGAAAAGTATAGAAGATGAAGTCGCAGCGACTTCATATTTCATGGTATCCTAGAATAATATGTTCAGAAGCATTTTGCAAAAATTTGAAAAAATCGGTTGAAGTTTTGAGTATGTTTTACATGATTTTCAATTTATAGTGCTTTTTGATACCCAATAGGTCTGGCCAGACCTATTGTTTTTCCTCCCATTATTCTCTTGAGGTAAAAAGTGCAAATATGAAATTCTCTTAAAATTCTCCTATTTATGATGTAAAAATGTCATTAAATTTCAATTTGTACTATAAACGATATAAATTTCTCAGATTTTTCTTTGTGAAGCCGTGAAGTTCGGGAAATAAGTATGCCTAATTTCATCACGTTTCATAATATCACCTAATCAACTGAGTTTTGATATAATGAAATTCAAACCAGTTTTATTTCCTTTGTAATAGTTAGAACTAAGTACGAGAGACTTACGAACGTCTTTCCAAATAGATTTGATCAAGAAATTTACGAAAAATTTAGAATGAAATGATTTTCGCGCTTGAAAATCCCCTATTTCTTTTCAACCGGCTTCCCTAAATCTGCAGGCTAATATCGAGGTAAAATCTACTAACAAAGCGCCAAACATTTGTCCAAAGAGATTGGTATTAAAAAATGCGAACTAACTTTCTACTAGATATATACCATGAAAATAGAGAAGCAAAAAGAGATGAAAATAAGGGAAAAACATGTTTACAATAATACCACCCCAAAATATGTCCACTTAAAAACTTTACTAGTGTATCTACAAAAATGATTTTAATACTTTTATTGTTTAAAAATGGCAGTAAAGAATCGATAGAATGATTCTACCGATAAAAATTTCACCTTTTCTAAAAAATAAAATTTTTTTCTCAGTAGGTCCAGCCAGACCTATTGGGTACAGAATATGCATATTGTACACTGAGAAAAAAAACGTATTTCAAACTAAAAATTTACGTTTTTCATTTCAACATTGCAAGAAACATGTAACTTTGACAAACTTAATTTATTTCTAAATAATATAATACGTTGTTCGAACATATTTTCTTTTAGACTAAATCGTATGCATTTTTTATTTCAACACACGAAAAGTTTTCATTGATATTCCGCAGTCGTATGTAATACTGAAATACAAAATATTTCAATATCTCACTCTACAGTATTTGCCATTAAATCATTTTAAAAACAAATAGTTTAATGATCTATTCAAAATTGACTGAAACCTCGATTTAAATATGTTCAACTTTGTTTTAAAGTTGTTTCATTTTGAAGGCTGTGTCCGTCACATGTACATAAGCCCGCCGCTTTGTTGCTCAGTGCTAGTAATCTCAGATAGCTTAGGTGGTAGGAAGTAGGACTACGAAACGATAGGTACCCGGTTCGATTCCCAGTATAAAAGCAAAGTGAGAAAATAAAGTTTTTAAAATATTGTAAAAAAAAAATAGTTAAAAAAAATAAAAGAAAAATAAAAAAAAATAAAAAAAAAATAAAAAAAAAATAAAAAAATTTTTTTTTTTAATTAAACGTAAAGCAGCTTTTCAATATGACATTGCAATAATTTTAATTTAAATTACAAACATTTTGAGAATACAGCTAGAACATGTACATATAACATTTTATGCCAATGTAAAATTAAACATTTTTGCGTCTTACAAATGAAATGCAAGTTATTTTGACTAAATTCTATATACGTTTTTTCTCAAATTTACATATGAAAACTGTTAGATTGAAGATTTTTTTTTCTGCGTGTAGTAGGTGCCGACAGAAGGGTTAAAATACAAATATAGTGAGCATTTTTTGTTTGCAGTTTTCGATGAAATCATCCCAATTGTCGATTACAATAACTTCCTTATTTTGGGCGTGACAGTTGCCCTGGCATGGGAATTGCCTAGTAAGCCGCCAAGTGAACAATACGAGGATATTCGTCAAAAATTAAATGATGGAACTTTGGGGATAAGAAAAGATGAAAACGTGAATAAAATCAAATACGTCGACAAACCAACATTGCCACAATATCCACAACGGAAAAATGATTGGTATAATCCCTATCAAAAGCCTGTGCAGACTTTTCGACCGTCTTATATCAACACTCAACCGTATGGCGGATGGCAACAGTCAAAGCGAATACCATTTTGGGAGCCACCAAGTAATAGGTAATATAAAATTAAGTTTTAGAGTCGCCTTACACTGTCCAATCGATTATACAATCGATCGGACGATGGATTGCGCAATGGATCTGGTGCTCGTATAGCACATACCTACACAATTGATCGTATGATGTAATATTACAGTCTCACAATCCACACGACACAATACAGCCAAAATAATAGTATATTTTGGGGCGATGGACGTGTGGATGATATTTCCATGCAATTTTCGTACAATGTGCCATACGATTGATTGACAATCATAAGTGCAAAGTTCTTATGAATTCGGAAGCCTCTGTTGTCCTGAATACCCAGCCAATGAACCCTGGAGCCTCACTCTAAGTGCAAGCCTTTTTGTTCTGGTATACCGTTACCCTTAATATCCCGTCATCGATCTTCGATACCTATGCTTGTATTTATTTAAGCAATAACGTGAAATGAAAATTGTTTCGACTTAAGGGAAGCAAAGAAGCAAAGAAATGACATGGACGAATTATTAAATATTGTTTGATTTAAACATGTTTCTGACTTACAGACATTTAACTTAGAAGTTGTATTTTACATCCAAAACTGAGAGGAACGCTAGTGAAACCCTTGTTTTGTTCGAGATAAGGAATAATTTTACTTAAGGATGATTCGGTGCTACAGAGGGTCAAAAACCTTCGAAAACAGGTTTTTCTGAATATTTCGATAAAGGTAGCATATACAAAGAAGTGGTGTAAGGCAAATTTGAAGCTCTTGTGCTTTCTCAATAAACGCTGCAAAGACCCAATACTTTCGGGCACTCCTAACGGCGCCAGGAGGTATAACGGTATGTTTAACAAGGTTTCACACTATCTTTATAACGGTAACTCGTACTAAAAACTTTTGTATCGAAAGTCTGTAGCCTATGGCGTTTTAAAGACATTGGCCAAATTTCATATCAATATGTACAGCCTTAAGGGCGCTACGGGGGTTTAAACTTAAAAAAAGAAACGTGTTTTTTGGGGTTCTTCGTAAATGGTGCTAAGACGAGGGAGTGCGCTCTAAGGTGTTCTAGGAGAAATTTGTCTGGTAGTACGACGCCAAAAGTCCCCAAAGATGGGAGCCCCCTAACGAAGTAATGAGGGTCCAAACATTCAATAAAGCAGTTTTTGGGGAATATCTCTACAACGGTAACGTGCACAGAAAACTGGTATACAGCAAATGTGAAGCTTATATAACGCTTAATTAAATATATGAATTTCAGATTGATGCGTGCAATACTAAGGGCGCTATGAGGGTTTGAACCATTCAATAACGGTATTTTTTCATTATTTTCGTGGATTTCATCATAACGGGAACGCATTCGGGTGGAAAGCCTATAACAATTTGTTGCTTCTATAACGTCAACTTAAAATCTTAAAACAACTTATCTATGCGGGCACCCCTAAGGAAGCTATGAGGGGTCAAAACTATAAAACTAAACAATAAACCGTTTCTCGGAAAGTTTTTTATAACGGGAACGTCTAGAGGGAACCCATCTAAGATAAATTTATGGCTCCTGTTGCTGTTAGTAAGACGCCAAAAGTCCCCAAAGATGGGAGCCCCTCTAATGAAGTTATGAGGGTCCAAACCTTCAATTAAGCAGTTTTTGGGGAATATCACTATAACAGTAACGTGCACCGTTACTGGCTCACAGTTCTCTTCAACAAAATCAAAGGCGGGCAACCGATGCCTGATGCTTTCAGGGAAAGTTTTCTTCTTCCTTTCTATAAGAACAAGGGAGACTCACGCAAACTCAACAACTATAGGGCTATAAAGTTAACACCTCATACACTGAAGATCTACGAGCGAGTTTTCTGCAACCGATTGAGAAAGATTGTGCTGTTGAATGACAATCAATGCGGCTTTGTTGAAGGTCGATCTACAGTCGATGCGATTCAGTGCATTCGTATTGCAATGTAAAAGTATAGAGCAGCACGAAAGGACTTGCACTTTGTGTTCATCGATTTGGAAAAACCATTCGATAGAGTACCTCGTGATCTGATATGGTTGGCCTTGAGAGCACTTAATGTCCCTGAGGCATATGTCAGGATGATACGAGACATGTATGATGGAGCTACGACTAAGGTTAGATGCACAGCCGGTGAATCAGAAGAATTTCCGGTGAATGTCGGAGTACACCAGGGCAGTGTATTGAGTCCGTTGCTCTTCAACATCATCATGTGCTACTTATTAACACGTATCTCTGACGGCCTAGAAATATCTCTTGTTTTTGCCGATGATATAGTCCTCAGTAGCCCAAACATCGTTGCCTTGCAAGCTGCACTTACAAAATGGTGTGACATTCTGGAGGAGCATGGACTGAGGGTAAGTATAGCAAAGACTGAGTTCTTATGCTGCCCATTCTCAGACCCAGATGCACCGATACCAGAAATGTACGTCAAAGGAGAGCAGCTTAAGTCTTGTACCAAGTTAAAGTACCTTGGCTCGATGGTGAACAACGGAGCTACATGCGATGATGACATCAAACATCGCACAAACGTTGGGTGGATGACTTGGCGAGAAAACTCTGGAGTTTTCTGCGATAAGAAAATGCCACTGAAGCTAAAGGGCAAGTTGTACAAAACGGTTGTATGTCCCGCACTCATTTATGGATCAGAATGCTCGACCATGTATGAAGGTTACGCGAAACAAATGACAGCGACTGAAATGAAAATGTTACGCATGTCAGTTGGTGTAACGAAAAGGGACCACATCAAGAGTAGCTACATCCGAGGCAGCTTGTCCATAGACCAACCAATCACCGAAAAGCTCGAAGACCGACAAATGGATTGGTATTGCCATGTTCAACGGCGTCCGCCTGAGAACCCAGCAAAGAAAGCGATATCAATGGAAGTTCCGCTTGATGGACCCAAGGCCAGAGGCAGACCGAGGAACACCTGGATGTCAATTGAAAAAGCAACAAAAACGCATTGGTCTCGGCGATGACACGATCCAAGATAGAGCTGCCTGTAGAAATATGCTGAGATATTATCGCCAAAATGGGCGATGTGCCTACACTGCAGGTCGAGCAACGCGAAACCATGGAGCGGTATAAAGAACGAGGCAAGGAAGAAGAAGTAACGTGCACCGAAAACTGTTATACGGCAAATTTGTAACGTTTAAATAAACCAATTTTTAAAGAAGGTATGTGTAGTGTATGTCTTAATGTACGTCCATGGGCTTAAACTTTAGTTAATTTAAACGTTATAATGCCTGTATAGTTGCCTCAGGTGCATACAAATCGATGGAGCATTTTATTTGGAACCACAGAAACAACAAATTTTTACAGACTGCTTCCAGTATACGTTACCGTTAAGGAGATTTTCACGAAAATAACCAAAAATACCGAAATCGTAAGGTTTAGAACCTCATAGCGCCCTTAGTACTGCACGTATCGATCTGAAATTTGAATATTTAATTAAACGTTGTAAAAACATCAAATTCGCCATATAAAAGTTTTCGGTGCACATTACCATAATCGTTTCTCGGAAATTTTTTGATAACGGGCAGTTTTTAGTGCTTATTTGGATGTTTGGCCCCTCATAACTTCCCTAGGGGGACTCCCATCGTTGGGGACTTTTGATGTCACACTAACAGCGACACGAGCTACAAATTTGCCTCAGATGGGTTCCCTCTAGAGGTTCCCGTTATCAAAAAATTTCCGAGAAACGATTTTTTGTTTAGTTTTTACCCCTAATAGCTTCCTTGGGGGTGTTCGCATAGATGAGTTGTTTTGGCATTTGAATTTGAAGCTACAGGAGCAACAAATTCTTTCAAGCTTCCCTCCCGAATGCGTTCCCGTTATGAAGAGATTCATAAAAATACCGTTATTGTACGGTTCGGACCCTCATAGCGCCCTTACTATTGCACGCATCAATCTGAAATTCAGATATTTAATTAAGCGTGCACGTTACCGTTATAGTGATATTCTCCAAAAACTGGTTAATTGAAAGTTTGAACCCTCATAAGTTCATTAGAGGGGCTCCCATGGGAACTTTGGCGTCTTACTAACAGCAACAGGAGCTACAAGTTTTTCTCAGATGGATTCCCTCTAGACGTTCCCGTTATAAAAAAATTTCCGAGAAACGGTTTATTGTTTAGTTGTATAGTTTTGACCCCTCATAGCTTCCTTAGGGGTGCCCGCATAGATAAGTGGTTTTGGCATTTTAAGTTGACGTTATAGAAGCAACACTCGAATGCATTCCCGTTATGAAGAAATCCACGAAAATAACGAGAAAATACCGTTATTGTACGGTTCAAACCCTCATAGCGCCCTTAGTATTGCACGCATCAATCTGAAATTCATATATTTATTTAAGCGTTATATAAGCTACACATTTTCTTTATAACAGTTTTCGGTGCACGTTACCGTTATAGAGATATTCCCCAAAAACTGCTTCATTGAATGTTTGGAGTTTGGACCCTCATTACTTCGTTAGGGAGCTCCCATCTTTGGGGACTTTTGGCGTCTTACTACCAGCCACAGAAGCTACAAATTTCTCCTAGAACACCTTAGAAAGCCCTCGTCTTAGCACCATTTACGAAGAACCGCAAAAAACACGTTTTTTTAAGGTTTGAACCCCCATAGCGCCCTTAAGGCTGTACATATTGATATGAAATTTGGCAAATGTCTTTAAAACCCTATAGGCTACAAACTTTCCATACAAACGTTTTTAGTACGAGTTACCGTTATAGAGATAGTGTGAGACCTTGTTAAAAATACCGTTAGACCTCCTGGCGCCGTTAGGAGTGCCCGAAAGTATTCGATCTTTGCATCGTTTATTGAGAAAGCACAAGAGCTTCAAATTTGCCATACACCACTTTTTTGTATATGCTACCGTTATCGAAATATTCAGAAAAACCTGTTTTCGAGGGTTATTGACCCTCTGTAGCACCGCTAGCGGCACTCGTAGGGACGGGGACTTTTAGAGTCTTGCTTGGGACCTCGAAAGGTAGGCTCGTGCAAAAATCCAGCTTTCCCCTAATTTTTCCGAAGTTTGGCCAAATTTTTTTTCAAATTTGAAATTCGGAATAAGCCCCAAATCATTTGTGTATCAGATTCATAGGGGTTTGAAATACATTTGAAACTCAAAAATGAGTTTCTGTAGATGTTTTCGAAATTTCCATTCTGAATTCAAACCAGAAGACATACATATATTATTTGGCGATTTTGCGGTTGACACCTCTTCTCAAGGGTTTTAAAACTATAGCTGCTAGTAGTATAGAAAGAAGATAAGTCAAAGATCATTAATCCACATTTGATCTAACAAAACGATATAAATAACGATTGATCTACCCGTTGAGTAGCGGTTCCACGATCCTTTTTCTGTAACAGCTTCATGCGTACACTCTACAAATGACGACTCGTATCGTCGTATCTATCGATTCTGTCTGATTTGTAATGTAATAAATTTGTATCCAACGTATCTGATTATTTCACCAAAATATTTTCTATAATGCCAAAAATATCCCACGAGAAATGACGTAAGTGCGAAATCACAGTCCGGTGCGTTTATCCGGCAGTTTCCGGACACCCTGTTTAATAATTTCAATAAACCGGATTCTGTGCTAAGCAATCGTCCATCATTCAACAATATGTACATATGTTGGTTTACTCAGCGTCTACTTGCCATAGCCTGGTTCCATCTTAGTACAGGGATATTTCCCCATCTCTCAGTTTCATCTCACTGAGAAGTAACCCGTAAAATCACCAATGCTAAGGTGCTATAGAGTGAATTTCTCTCAGTATTGCATTTCTTAGACCATAAGGACGTATTACCTTGGAGATTAATCCTAAATTACTGGATTGGTATTTCGCCGGCAGAATATATTTTTTTTACTAACGACTTAGTAGTAGCATAACCCATACCGGAGTTAAACCTACCCGAAAATATTTAATAACCGAGTTTCGTCTATACAGTAAACTACATAACTACCTATCTGAGCGAAAATAGTGCTACTTTGTTTTTTGAGTTCTTCGACACCAACGTCTTCTCCAATCGTTGATATTAGGGATGTCAAAAAACGGACGGTTAGTCCGAAAACCGGTACTTTCAGAACGGTTGACCGGGTTATTTTCGGTTTTAACTCGGACGGGTGGGTGTTCATCCGGTTAAAACCGGGAAACAAATTCTTTCAAAATTCATACAATTTTATATATTTTCTTGAAATTCAGTCAGTAATTCTATTACTTGTCCCCTAACAAAAACTTCATTTTCTAATTTCAGCCCTTGAACATATTTTTGAACACTCTCCTTACTTCTATTTAAGCTATGGTCCGCCGTCGATGAAAATAAACCAGGAGTTTCAAATAACCCCAAATCCGCCAAATCTGGAGATCATGCCGGCCATGGGAGATCGCCTCTGAGAGAGATGAGGCGGTCGGGGAAATGTTGTCGCAACAAATTCATTGAGCCTCGTACTGTGTGTGCTGTGGCTCCATCTTGCTGAAGCTACACGTCTCTAAAATTAATTTCTTCGAGGCTTGGAAGAAGAAAATTCTCGATCATGTTCCAAGTGAGCGACCGTTAGAAAAGAAGCTCTCGAGGCCCGCAGCTTTCTAAACGAGAGCATGATGGCAACTGACAAGAATGGGAAACAAACTTGGGGACTTCCCCCCAGATGCATCCCCTCAATCCCTCTACCCGCCCAACTCACCGCTCGCATTTAAATTTGCATACGATACGGACACCAGCAATAAGAGTGTGTATGCATTTTTTTTTACTAAAATTATAAGCAAATCAATGAAAAATTTCGGTTAACCGGAAAACCGGTACTTTGAGCCCGGTTAAAAGCGGACGGTCTAACCGGCTTTGCAAGAAACCGAAAACATCCGAAAACCGGGTTATTAGCCGGTTTTTCACATCCCTAGTTGATATGATGTTTAATGCTGTAATCCCCTCAAAAATTTCTCGCAGAATTTGAGTCTCAATTGTCGTTCTGTGTCTGCAGCGCCCGCTCTAGCATTTACGCCGCCCCGGGCAAGAGGACAATTTGCCGCCCCTTCAGTGCTATACCAGACATATTTATAGTAGATTTGATAGAATCGAGTGATTTTGGCAGCTCTTGGTCGCAGCATAAATCGGATATTAGCGCCCATTTATGCCCCATAAACCAATGCCGGAGAGAATATTCCCAACCCCAGATCCCTCCCCTTTGAAAAGCGATCTACGCCACTACTTAGTCGTTGTAACAGCGAGTAACGAGTAGATTTTTTTCAGTAATACAATTAACACGTTTGAGAAAACTCCGCTCTGGAAAACTGTGTGCCAAAGAATGGTGCTCGTTTGTAGTAGTGTTCGTTAATTTTTGGTATAGATAAACTTCAATTAATCGAATCTTTTCACGGACGGATTTGTGAATGTTTTTCATAAATGTGTCAAATCGAGAATTTTCGGAGAATAAAGTTAGAGCTATAATTAAATCAATCCCGATAATAACATGTCCGGGAACAAATTAAGAAGAACTGTTATTGCGGCTCTGTTACTGTGTGCAGTGGCCTTGATCTTGTTGAAACCCACCTATATAGCTCAAAATTTGTTCTCTGAATGCTAGATGATAGAAGATATCGGGCGAATTGAAGTTTAACTCTGGGCAAGGTGGATGAAGGTTATTGAAAAAATAGTACATAAAGGGTTTTCCAATAGGGACGCTTGATCTTTGAAATGAAAAAAAAAATACATGTAGGAGAGATATTTGCGAATTTTTTTTTTTATTTGAAAGGTCCATCGACCCCATTACATATGGAATATGACATCATTCAAATGACCGCCACGGCTTCGGTTGGTGGCGCGCACACGAAAGGTCCAATTTTCGATGACTCTGGCGCACAAATCGCCGTCAATGGTGAGCGATACCGGTCGATGATAACCAACTTCTTTTGGCCTGAAATCGAGAATATGGATCTGCACAACATGTGGTTTCAACAGGACGGCGCTACGTGCCACACAGCACACGCTACGATGGATGTTCTGCACGAGCAATTTACGGGCATGGTCATCTCGCGCGGAGGCGACGTGAACTGGCCACCGAGATCGTGCGATTTGACCCCGCTGGACTTTTTCTTGTGGGGTTTTCTTAAGTCGCAGGTCTATGCCAACAAACCGCAAACCACCGATGCCCTCAAAGTTAACATACGCCACGCCATCGATCAAATACAGCCCGATTTGTGCGCCAGAGTCATCGAAAATTGGACCTTTCGTGTGCGCGCCACCAACCGAAGCCGTGGCGGTCATTTGAATGATGTCATATTCCATATGTAATGGGGTCGATGGACCTTTCAAATAAAAAAAAAATTCGCAAATATCTCTCCTACATGTATTTTTTTTTTTTCATTTCAAAGATCAAGCGTCCCTATTGGAAAACCCTTTATTTAAAATGGTGCCTTTGGCCATGGAACTTTTCACAGGATAGTTTTTTTTAAATGCTTTTATGTGCTGAGTGTTTAGTGCGATTCATTTATTTCTCTGTCATTCAACAGAATAACTTCATTAGTGGATAACTGAGGGAATTGTACAACTTTTATTTTGGGAAAAGACCTGGTGCTAGGAAGATTTAGGCAACTTATACAAAGTATTTTAGGATTCCGAAATGCAGCGCCTCGTATCAAACGTGGGTTCTTCAAAGCTAGGCAAGGACTTTGCCCAGTGGCGTCACGTATGGTGTTCCATGTGTACAGTGGGAAACGGGCCCCAGCCGCCAGGGGCCCCAATACTGCACGGCCCTTTTTCCTAGACAATGATAAAACTTTTAAAATTTCACTAAACAAAAAATCCGTACTCAAAAAAAAAATCTCTCTAATGAAAAGCCATACATGGTTCAAAACTTTTTACTCGGAGCGACACAGAATCCCGGAGTGAATTAGTCGAGCGAGGAGCGATTTTTAACGAAAAAGAGCGGAGTGGAGAGACTTATTGTAAGGAGTACCCCTGAACAGCAGCCGCAAAAATCAGCGTCCTGTTTGCCTGAAAATCAGCCCTAAGGCATGCGTTTCTTCAGTTTCGTTGTAAATTCACCAATAGAATTGCATGGTTATTTATTTCCAAAATAAACTAACTACGAATTAGTATACATTTTGATCGGCTTCGAAAGGTAGCAACGCAAGCATATCTGGTGAGTTACATATTAATTTAAAAATTTCAAGAGTTCACTTTGATAATAGTTTGAACTTGAACAATTCAAAATCTTGGATAATTCGATCTTTCCTTTCGGTCCCTAGAATTTCCATTAGCAAAGCCACTCTATTGCAAACTCGCCGAAAAGTGGATATCTGCTTTAGCAGTTAACAACGCGATTCGTTTAAGTCACATGAAATTATAACATTTGTCATTGTGATGCATGGCTGAAACGGACTTTTACATAATCTTTTGCAATACGAGTATGAAGCGTATTGATATATAATTTTTTTTTACAAATTAAGGATTAAAGGTTCATCAAGTACCTCAATCGATAAATCGCCCTTACAGGTTGATTGCATTAACCGGACCTACAAACAAGCCGATCATGCTTTAAAAATGTTGGAAAATTTATATGGTTAATCCTGAATTTTTAATTAGGTCAAAAGGACAAAAAAAGGGTTTCATTAATTTTGGCTTATTTAAAATTATACTGTCTGGGAGCCCCATTTCGATTTCGAAAACACAATATATTTTAGAAACGTTACGCCACTGACTTTGCCTTGCCCTTTATTTTGTGGGTGTCAATTTGTTTCCTGCCTTGCGGAATTTTTTCGCCTCTAATCATTTCATCTGTCTATGGTTTACTCCCCATTGAATAAAAATTGATATTAAATATTTTCTTCATTCGAGTGCTAGCCAAAAAGCCGCTCCCAAAATTTGGCGCCCCGGGCGACCGCCCGGCTTGACCCCCCTTAGAGCGGGCGCTGTGTGTCTGGGACATACAACTAGACAGTGGAAGACAACCACTCTTTTATAGAAAAAAAAATTGTAACTACATATAAAAATTTCTCTTGATAAATTTGTACCAATCAGTAGACGATTTGCATTAAGTAAGCGTCCCAGAGCTTTGGCCTTTTACTCATGGGCGTAGCCGGGATTTCGTGCAGAGGGGTAGCCTAAAATATTTTCTACTTCATGATATAGCCAGGATTGTTTTAAGAGGTTGGAGAATGTTATTTAAATCGACAACACCAATTAAAGTTTAAATTGCCGACCCCAAAAAAATTTTGACTTAAAAAGTTTTATAAAGCCAAATTTATGAAATGACAGTTAAGAATGGCACGTTTTACTCCTAATTGAATTCAACTCCGACAGTTGTAATATATACTCATTACTTTTGGCTTTTGAACCCCTCGCGAAAACAACATCTTAAAGTGTAACTAAATTTCAGTTTCGAAAGATTAGGTCAAACGCAGTATTTCAGGATCTGATATCGAATAATATTAAAATGACAACTAGTCTTCGTGATTGTAGTCCCAGTCTCTCTCCTGTTTTCGTATCGAATCTGAGGAATACATATTTCTTAATGAAATTCAAATTTAAATTGTGGCAAATCAAGCAAACGCAGGCAACGCATCCCATGATTAATTTCAAAGCAAAAAAAGGGGCGGTGAGTTTAAATCTTGCCCGGGGGCATAAGCGCTAGATCGAGCGCTGATCCTCATCATTGACGGACAGACAGACAAACACATGGACATTTCTTATTTGAATCAGGGAGCGACTCTGATCATGTATATACTTTGCCATACCTCCGGTGGCTCCATATAGGTGTTACATAATATCGGCGGAAAAACAATATTCCCTATACTATTTTCTGGGTATAGGGTATAATTACTGATTGCATTCAGGTTTTTTACTGTGGTGTATTTTAAACGCGAAATTTTTTTATCTTACATTAAAATATTATAATTCCTAAACTGTAATGCTAAACCTGTTCTTTCTTCTTTCTTCCTTCAATATTATTTTAGGAGACAATCAAATTCATATTATACTCGCGCCAAAAGCTACACTCGTCATCATCAGGCTTATCCGATTTTTGGAAAACGAAGTATCCCTGATCCACACCATTCAATCGATGATATTCTACATTTGGAGTATCATAGAAAATCTCGCCACCAGCTCTACACTAAAATTGAAAAATATTTCAATTCGTAAGTTTGAATCCTCTAAATACCTATACACGTAGAGTACACTTTTTATGGCCATTTGTTTTTTTGCAGACAAGGAAAACATGGTGAGCATTGCGTTCTGAAATTATTATGCGAAACAGGTCAACGATCCGAGGAAAAACAGCCAGGAAGCTTCTTGAACGAAATTATGCGTGCTGTCTTCACATTTCCCGAAGGCCATCACAAGCTTCGAAATGAACTTTATGACAAATATACACGAGCACATGGACATACTGGCAATTGTACCGATCAGTATCACCATTGTCCACATCAATTTTTCACATCAACATTTCTTTAAGATTTTTCAGGACAGTTTTAATAAATTAATGTATATTCGCGTGTAATTAATTAAAGCGTATTTATTTATCCTAGAGTATGTACCAAATCATATTTTTATAAAATGTAATTTTGGCAATCAACTTTGCAACAAACAACCCTTTTCTAGTATTTATGTTCCTACAACTTTTCTGCGAACAAAATAAACTCCTACACAATTATGGCTTTCATTGGCTATGTCCACACATGCGCGCTTTCGTCTTCCCTATCGTGTTCAACTGTTTCCACTTTCAACATTGAACTTTCATTGATTGCGTCAAGGGATCAAAAGAGATGAATGCCTCATTCAATCCACATCTGTTCATTATTGTGATGTGTTTAGACTATACGTCAACCCAAATTGTATTTCCGTACTTGGCACCAGATGGTAGTGTCGCTAGCGAGAATAGGGTTGACCGATAAGACAAGAACAACGACTTTCTGGAAGTTTCCGGAAAGTGCGTCACCGAAGTTTCTGGAACAGTGGAAACGAGCATATAAGGGCGTCGACTAGTGTCGACGAGTTAGTATGGTTGGTTGGTTGGTTAAAGTGGTGGCCATGGGCGAGACTTGCCCAGAGCCCAATTAGCACGATAAGCGCCGTTTTGAGACCACAGACATCCGTTAACTGCTTATAGGATGAGGGTTACAGGAAGTATAAATTTGGGCGTAGATGCACCAAAGCGTCCTTTACATGAGTCGAGTAAACGGTAGAGTAGATCGGGACTGTTTTCCACTGTCAAACTTCAAATTCATACAATTTTTCGTTTGGCATTGGAAAAATTCCACTCCACTCCACCATGCACTCGACTCATGTAAACAGGGCTTTAGAGCCATTTAGAGAGGTTAAGGAAGTGAAGCAGCTCGCCGATTTTTGCCTCCGACGCCTCCTTTAGGCTGCCAAAAAACGGACAACCCAGCGGACGGTAACGAGATCTGGCGAGACCTGGGCATTCACATAGGAAATGAAAAAGAGTTTCTCTTTCATTTGTATTATCGCAGCTGCGACAGTGCGAGTTGTGGGGTATACGCAGCCTTGCTGCATGGTCTCCTATTGGCCAATGTCCAGTAATTACCGCTATAACTCTAGCAATATCTTTTCGCGGTCTGGTCAAGATCTCGGATGTTTTTTTCCGGTCATACGATGGCCATAGTTTCCTTGATATTACGCAAGTTTTAAGGCTCCGCCAATTAAGATTAGCAACTGCGAGATAATAAGAGGAGATTTTACTTTTGACTGCTGCCAACGGAATGTTCACGTGCTCCGCATGAGAGCTTTGTAGAGTTGCCCCTATTCTGGCCAATTCATCTGCAGCTTCATTTCCATGTATGTTACTGTGTCCCGGCACCCAAAGTAGGGTGACTGTGTGTCTTTCTCCAAGATTGTTCAACGTTTCTCTACAGGTCTTAATGAGCTTGGAGGATGATCTTACGGATTTCAGTGCCATCATAGCTGCCTGACTATCGGAACAGATGGCTATGTTTTTGTTATGTTGTATATTTCCGAGTTCGTGACAAGCTTTCATGATTGCAAACAATTCAGCCTGGAAAATGCTGGCGTGATTAGGCAGACGGTAGGATTCTGAGATATTGAGTATGCCGCAGAAAACTCCTGCACCCACACCACAATTCATTTTTGATCCATCTGTAAAAAAGGAGAAATCGTATTCTCCTGTTAGCACACTCGCTGTCCACTGGCTTCTGGTGGGAAATCTTACATGGAAGTTCTTCCCGAAACATAGTGTAGTTATAGAATAGCCCGTAGTAGCGTATAGTTTTACTCGTGGATTATGTCGGATCAATAACTAGTCAGTAATTAGTGAAATTGTAAATCGCGTATATATTCGTGTGTGTTGTAATAAATAGTGTTACAGTAAAGCGAGCGTTATTCATTATCGTGTACGCGAAAATCTATCGAACCCACTGGAACGTCTAGAAAAGACTAGAAAAATATAACAATTGTCGAGTGCATTCGGGAATATTCGAGAATTCTACGAGAATATTCGGGAAAGTCGCGTTGGAAAGTTCTGGAAAGTGAACTTACGCGGTCGTGTTGATCAAGTGTAGACAGATTTAGTGCGTGAAACTGTGTGTCGAGTGCATTCAGGAATATTCGAGAATTGTACGAGAATTTTCGGGAAAGTTCGCGACGGAAGTTCTACAAAGTGAACGCCATCGTGTCGGATTAGTGTGAAGAGATCCGGTAAACGTGAAATTGCGTGTGGCTAGTGAACATTCGAGAAGGCGACGAGAATTTTCTGGAAAATTCGCGACAGAAAATTCTGGAAAGTGAGCGCGATCGTGTCGGACTAGTGTAAAAAGATCCAGTAAACGTGAAATTGCGTGTGTTAGTGAACATTCGAGAACTCGACGAGAATTTTCGGGAAAGTTCGTGACGGAAAGTTCTGGAAAGTGAACTTACGAACTTCGGGTCGGACTATTGTGGACAAAAAAACTTCTCGAAAGTGAATTAGTGCCGTAACGTGTAGAATTCGAAAACATTCTAGAAAGTTCGATTCGTGTAAAATTGAACTGTGGACAGTTTATTGTCGAGAAACAAAATGCCACGTAATATCTCGCAATTAACCACGGCCGAATTGAAGCGTGAACTGGCGAAAAGGAATTTGTCGACTTCTGGAAACAAAAGCGCGTTGCTTGCTCGGCTGATGGACGCACTAAGAGATGAAGGACAGGATCCCGACACGGTGGAATTTCGGGAAGAGCAAGACCCTAGTCAGGCAAGTGCAGAAGAAGCTACAGACCCAATGATGCAGTTGCTGAGAGCTATGGTAGAGCTGAACCAGCGAGCAGCAGATCGGAATGAGCGGTCGGTAAAGTCTGAGGAGGCACTCATCGCATTAAGTGAACGATCAGCCAAGATGGAGGAATCAATAAAGTCCGAACTGAAGGAACAGAATGCCAAGACTGAGGAAGCATTCATCGAACGAATTGCGGGTTCCGAAAGGTCGATAGCATCAAAGCAGGAAGAAGCGTTCAGCTATTCAAAGAACAGCCTCGAACAAACGGAAACGGAAGTGCTGAAGATAATCGACGAGAAATCGCGAGAAAATTCTGATAAAATCAAATCAGTGGCGGAAGAAGTCCAGATGTTAAAGGACGATCTGGAACGTTTGAAAACAGCAAATATCAACCATCACCAGAATATTTCCGTAATAATTGACGAATTCCAGAAGTCGAATAGCGACCGTAAAACATCGAGAAAAGTGAAATATTTAAAACTGACTCGAATATTAACATCTTACGTGGAGCTTGTGAAGGCGTTGGATGGGCGATACGGTGACGAGCACATGAAGCAAATTTATCGATCACAGCTTCGTAACCGGATACAGAAGCCAGGAGAAACTCTTCAGCAATTGGCGCAAGATATTGAACGGCTGGCTCTTTTGTCGTACCCGACCTCGGAGCCAGAACATCGGAACGAAACAGCAGTCGATGTGTTACTACAGCTCTCCTGGATCGTGAACTTCAACAGGCGTTACGGCTAGCTGACAAATGGACGATCAAGGATGCACTTGCATACAGCCTGACATTGGAAGCTGCGAAGCAAGCCGCCCGTAACTGTGCGCGAGTTCGAGAGGTAGTGGAGGATTGTATCTGCCAGCGTATGGATGCATCAAGACAATATACCAACAGTTCAATTCGATGCTGGAACTGCGGTGAACAGAGTCATGTGCGAAGGAATTGTCAACAGTCGAGGAAGACCGGAACATTCCGCAAGAAGTGTGCCCAGCAGGCGAGAAAAACGATTTGGCAAAAAACGAACCGAGTTCGAGAAGTAACGGATGATTACGTTTGTCGGCGAATCGATGTATCGAGACGAGTTGTTAACAGAGTTTCGATTCGATGCTGGAAATGCGGTGAACAAGGCCAAGTGCGAAGCGCCTGGCAGGAACATTCTGCAAGAAGGTTACAAACGGAGGTTCGAGTCGATGCTGGAAATGCGGTGAACACGGGCACGTGCGAAGTAAATGTCAACAGCTGAGGAAGGCACTCGCCAAGAAGGTTGTCAACGATGATTCAGTTTGATGGTGGAATTGCGGTGAAAATGGTTACCTGCGAAGGAACTGTCGTCTGCCGAGAAAGGCAGGAACATCCTGTAAGAGATGCGTGCAGCGAACCAGAAGAATGAGGTGGCGAAGTGCGAAACAACCTGCTCCCGTTGTTTGTGAATCGGGGCACAAACGATTCTACTGGGTGGATGTTCGAGGTGACGTTGAGGAGTGGCGCCGCCGGTGTACGAGTTCTGCAGCTGTTAAAGGACGAGCATCGGAAACCGAGAGCGAAAATGAAAGTCATACGTGTGGATCGACTGGCACCCTATCGAGGCGACGATACGGAGGAGACCGAAGCGTGATCTGTTCGGGACGAACAGGTTTAAGGAGGGGGTAATGTGATGTGTCTAGACTATACGTCAACCCAAATTATATTTCCGTACTTGGCACCAGATGGTGCTAGTGTCGCTAGCGAGAATAGGGTTAACCGATAAGACAACAACAACAACTTTCTGGAAGTTTCCGGAAAGTGCGTCACCGAAGTTTCTGGAACAGTGGAAACGAGTATATAAGGGCGTCGACTAGTGTCGACGAGTCAGTATGAGTATAGTTTTACTCGTGGATTATCTCGGATCAATAACTAGTCAGTAATTAGTGAAATTGTAAATCGTGTATATATTCGTGTGTGTTGTAATAAATAGTGTTACAGTAAAGCGAGTGTTATTCATTATCGTGTACGCGAAAATCTATCGAACCCACTGGAACATCTAGAAAAGACTAGAAAAATATAACATTATTTATCGTTAGATATGTGTTGCGGCTTTGGTCAGGACGGGTAAATTATAAATTCTGTCGTTAATAGTATGAATACATGGTGAGTTTTTGACATATTCAACATTTGCAATCGCGTTCAAAAATGAATGCCTTTCTTCAATAGCGCAGACATCTCAAGTTTCAATTGTCAAAATGACGAAGACGATCGAAAATTGAAAGTGTCTAGACATGCCCATTCTGTATCAGATTTGAATTCACATCAAGGATTCTGCCAGCGGGGTGTTTCTGAATTTATTAGTTTTGTGTGGTTAAAAGCTTTTTGAATATATCCTTCGCCGCGGTACCACGTTAAATTTTAATCTATACTCGTACACCGTTTTCAAACAAGTACATTCCAGCATTACATATGTGGGATACATTCAGTACATACCAAGTATGGTTTTCCACATGTGAATACATTGAGGACAGAATGGACATTAACATGCTGCTGCGGACATATTTCGTCAAACCGACAATTTGCTTGGGGAGAATTAGTGACGATTCATACACCGTAAATGTGCCCAAATGTTTTTCATTCGCCTGTCCGGATATAATGAACAAATCGGCTGACGCCAAGTTCCCTATTTACGTAGTATATGTGGAACTCAACAAAATTTGCCAGCGATCAATCTTCATCTACACTGACACTTTCCTCTCGAAATATTGCGTCCACATCCACATGCGAAACTTCTATTCTCCCATTAAAATCCGGCATTCAACAATCACACTCTATTCACGGGATTTTCTTTATGACATGCCATCCGAAATGTAGAACAAGAACGGAAATAAAAAGTCCTTATGGCTCGATGTTGTACTAGGATGTGAACACACACACAATAATCTATAAAATGGTAAAAGGATGGTAGAAGTCGGCGTTCTACACGATTCCATTTATGTTGTGGGCTTGGGGCTGCAGGTCGTATATGTGGTATGGAACTTTTTGCTCCTTTCGACACTATCTTGTGGATGTGAAGCTTTTGAGACAAAAGGATTAAATTGACTCATTAATATTCATTCTGTTCGGCAGGCATTAGGCTGTTTCGTATATAGATTTAGACGTTCTAGCATCAATGGAGGGAAATCGTTTTTCATTATTTCTATTTCCATACCATCGCTATCGTATGCTTGATGTGTGCCATGTAAAGTATGTTATTTATGTGTTTCAAACACGTTGCCTCTGGCGTTCCTATTTAGGTCTCCAGATACCCGGGAGGAATTTCTGAAATTAACTGAACTCCATGGGTGACCTATAACCCGCAGAGTTGGTGACGGTTTAATTCGGTGTATGCATAGTCAGCTGGTTTGATGAGCTTTTAATAATAAAATTGCGTCAGTAAAGGTCGCAGTGGCGTTAGGAACAGAGTATTCTAAGTGATATACGCGCAGAACGCGAGTCCCGCAAGGTGTAAGGTCCAATGCAGAGAGGCATTATGTTAGTGTTTAAGCCAAAAGCAACGGAAGCAATCTTTTGTCAATACAAACGACAGGCTTTCCTTCTCCTAGTTTTCATTTTTTTCAGTACAAGCCAACAATGTGCTTTTATGTGAAGCAATCGTTGTCTTAGTGCTGTGAGAGCTCGCTTGGCCCGTTCTCCCATCCTGAGCTCGCTCCGCTCGCAAATTTAGAAAACGAATTGTGAATTTGATAGATACTGAATTCGATATTCAAAGAGGAAGGCGGTGTAGACCAATCCGCTGGAATTAGTTGACTGAAATCTGGCAATTCGTTCAAGGAATACAGAAAGAAATAAACGAAAAACAAATCTTTATAATTTTGCTCATTATAAATTTTTTCGCGTGTATCAATGTTATTCTGATATTCAGGGAAGAGAACCAATTTGGCAGGATAATTTTCCAAAAATCGGCAATGACTTCTTGAGCGTCTTAGAAACAAACAAACTCATTGTGAATTGTTGCTCATTGTGAATTTTCTGCTTATTTCAATGGTTATACTGCCATTCCAGTCGGAGCCTTGTGTACACCCATAAAATGGGGTCAACTTACTGAAATCCTGTAATTCGCTCAAGAAAGACAGAAAGAAGTATAAGAAAAAGAATTGTCTTCATAATTGTGCCCCATTGTGAATTTTCCATATGTCTCGATAGTTGTCCTGTTACTTTGGGTAGAGACCAATCCTGTGGAAGAAATTTACTGAAATCCGCTCATGTGTTTAAAAAATACACGCAGAAAGCTCAGTTCTGAATTTCCCAATACACAAATTATTATTCATCACCTTCAAGAAAGAAAGTATACAGATGGTACACGGGAACCTGACGGATGTTACACCGATGTAAATCGAAAATTAATGCTTAAATTTGTTATCTACTAAAACACTCAACACATTTTAGAAAACTCCGCGCTCAAAAATATTGTGCCAAAAATGTTGGAGGTATTCATTATAGTAGTTTTCGATGTGTAATGTGGGCTCACCTCAATCTCTCATCGACCTGAAAATGAAACCACCTTTTTCGAAATTTGTCCTCTCAATGCTGGATGAATTTATTGGTGCGCTCAGGAGTTTTGTAACGTTTCAAACAATTTCAATCGAGATAATGTCTCAACACCAGAACGAATTGATTTCAAACACGTTTCTCTTAAACTGTTTAGGGATAAAGCTGAGTCAATCCTCTTTAAAATTTCCCCTCTTGTGTTTAATGCCGGGAATGTCAATACAGACAGTTTATGACATTTGTTTAATGATTATACACGCACAATAGTGCGGAGATTCACTAGTATTCAAGGGTGAAACGTAAAACTTGTTATCTTGTTTACAATTGCTTGCAACGTTGATACTTTGAAGAAATCTTGAATGCACGGAGTGCATTTGAAACCAACTGAAGGAATCCATCCGAGGCGAATCAAAGTTGAATTACTGCGAAATCGATCAGTAATTTTCGAAAACGACTGAGAAAGAGTATGTACTTAGGAAAATGATGCCTTTGGGCATGCAATTTCTCAAAGAAAATTTCCTGAACTCTTTTTTCTAATCTCATATGAATTTTACAGGCAGTTTGTGGGCGTTCTCTCCTGTTATTTAACGAACTAAAAAAAACAATTCCACACTTAATTTTCCAGAAATTAAATTACGACATATCGCATAAAAATACCATAATAAAATTACGTAAATTTGACAAGTTTGGGTTTTCGGCAAACACTTTCACTCACAGCGGAAATGTTTTCGGTCGAACAGGCAAAAAGAAGATACACAGGTCATCCGGCGTCTGTAGTCGACACAGTTTCCTCAAATTGTCGTATTGTGTTGGCTATTGTCTGCAGCAGCATCTTCAAAATGAATATATAAATTAGATTGAAGATCAGGATGTTCAATTACCCGATTTTCGGAGAATACAACATCGCAACTTATTTCAATCCTCCTTTTACCGGGATCGTATAACCGATAGCCATGGGAATCGGTGTACTTTAATCTTCACGTAATTCGGCCATTTGGGGTCAAATTTCTTTCTTCATTCCTTGGGAACGTGAACTATCGCTTTCGAACCAAAAACCCTAAGCTCGTTTAAAGATATGCTTCGGCCAGTCCACATTTCTTCTGGTGGCTTTCCAGTATCCAGTTCCACTTGACGAAAGCCTATTCACAAGGTATGCTGCCGTTCTGATTGCTTCAGCCCAAAAACGAACGCCGAGTTTACTATGAAACAACAAGCACCCTGCGTTATCCACATGCGTTCTGTTCATCTGCTCAGCCACAGCATTTAGCTGCATACTGTATGGTACAGTTAGCTGATGTTTTATACTCGTATCACGTTTGTTAAGGATTTTGCGAAACTGTTCATTCACATACTCGCTATACCGTTGTCTGTGCGCAAGACTTTAATTCTTTTTCCGGCTTCGTATTTAGGAACCCTAGTCCAGTTCGTCCCCACGCAGGTGACGAAATCGATTAGCTTTTCTAGTGGCTAAGTACCAAAAAACCTTCATCGATTTCGCATAGGGTTTCGAGTATATTTTGCGTCGAAAACCGCCAAAAACCATTGTTCAACTCGTCCCAACGCAAGGGGACGAAATCGATTAGCTTTTCTAGTGCCAATAGTGGCAATTTTGATTTATTGACTTTTTATTTTATTCTATTTTCTCTCACTGCTACCAGTAACAACTTTATCTGAACAGCACAATTTCCTGAGCACAAACCTAAAATTTGCAATATGTAAAGCGGAAATGCTTTTGATTTAGTCCCAGTCAGATAAGCGGTAAAGATCTCTTATTTTACTGAATACATTGAATGACAAGAGAAACAGAAGCTCCAAAACAATCTAAAAAAAAGCATTATCCCACCTGGCAATTTTCTTAACAAATTTTTTAATTTTCAAGTAAATTTGTCCAAAAGTATGAATTCAGATAAAGACTTGCAGCTTTGCCAAGCATAATATAATCTGTATAAAAAAACACTTTCGAATAACCATGTTTTCAGCAGGAAATCCTTTCCAAAACCGTGAGAACTTCACCATATAGGAGACAAAATAAACAAGGATTTGGAACTCTCTAGTATCTAGTTACTCGCAAAGTTTATATTGCTGTTTTATGCGAAAAATGTACTAGAAACCTTATGCGTGCTCATCCACAGAAAAAGAGACGAATAAAGCTAGGGTTGTGGGCGGCAATTTCGTCCCCTTGTGTGGGGACGAGTTGAACGAGGGTTTTCGGCTGTTTTCAACGCAAAATGTACTCGAAACCCTATGCGAGTGCGTCTACTTTCAGGAGACGAAATCGGTGAGGGTTTTTTGGTACTTAGCCACAAGAAAAGCTAATCGATTTCGTCACTTGCCTGGGGACGAACTGAACTAGAGTTCCTAAATACGCTTCCCGGCTTGGATTTCTAATAAATTTTTAAGTTTTTTCGCAACCTCCGATTTCGATTTTAAAATGTGAAATGTGAAAAGTTTTGTGGTAAAGTCAACTAAGAACACCAGACAATAAATCAAGAAACTGGAAGTGGTATCGTATCGGAGAGAGAATACCTATTTAAAAAATAATGCCTGTTCAAACTACATGAAAATTTTTCTGTGCAGAGGGAAGGGGAGAGGTCGGAAAAAGACGAGTTCAAAAGTAAGCCACAATAATGAAAAGATTGGAAACCCCCCGTGGTAGACATTTGACTCGCTCATGCTTACGAGGAGGTCTGAGGAGTTCAGCAGGGGTCGCATCGGCAAGATCTATGGCTATGAAAATGTATAATTTAAGTTCATCTGTACTGTTCTAGAGTTAGAGTTTTTCAAGAAAAAATTTCCGATATCTCAACAAAAATTCACGATCCACCAAATGAAATTATCGGTATCACAAATGAAAACAACGCTCTCACAAATGAAATCAACGGAGTCGCAAATGAAAACAACGCTTTCACAAATGAAATCAACGATCTCACAAATGAAATTAACGGTCTCCCAAATGATATTAACGGTCTCACAAATGAAAACAACGCTTTTACCAATGAAAACAACGCTCTCACAAATGAAATCAACGGTCTCACAAATGAAAACAACACTTTCACAACACAAATTAAGCATTGTTCAACACAAAATGTCGATCTACCAAGTCAAAACAACGGTATAAAAAATCGAAATAACGATTTGACAAGTGATGTTAAGCACTTTAATATTAACATTGATATTTTTGTATTAATTGCTGATTTTTACATTAATGTCAGTATTATAAGAAGGATATGTTAAAAAAATCATGCAATCGAGGATAATTGTCAATGTACAACAAAAAAAGGTTGCATAACACACTCTATAGTCCGTATTTCGAAAGTTTGCTTAATGTAAATAATGCAACAAGAACTCCTAGGACCTAACTAGTACCTCTCGGAAGTGTGAACTCCCTCTTTTGCACACAAGGAGAATCCGAATCAATTTTTTGGAATTTTTTTCTATCAAAATCAACGAAATTTTATGATTTGCCTGTATCGGGTATTACGCTCTATACTTAAACAATGAAAGTTGTTGGTAGAATCCAGGGATTTGGAGCGGAGCGGAGCGACCTTGAATTTCGGAGCGAAAGAGCGGAGCGTGGAGCGGTTTTCGGCAGGCTGGAGCGGAGCGATTTTTGATTTGAAAGTCGCTCCACTCCGCTCCGCTCCAAAGTAAAAAATCTAGAAAATTCCGAGATAAAAAATTGAATTTTTTCGACGAAATTTTTCATTTGATGGCACTATTTGATGATTTTGGACGATTTAAAGGCGAAGAATTCGTTGAGAGACTTGCAAAATTTCGGATTATTGTGAAATTCATTGTGATAAAAGAATTTTTGCGTTTAGTCATCACTCTTCATTATTTAAAAAATTCAAGATCATCCATGACAGAAAAGTCCTGTCCTGTACTCGCTGAATGAAACGCCCGTTTTAATTTAAATTAGTTATTAGGTGCATTTTATTGAATGGAGTACAGGACAGCTTCCATAACAATTTTATAGATCTCGATCTATACGGGATGTCCGAAAACTATCGCATAAAGGCACCGAAATATGATTCCTGGTGATATTTCCAGCAAAAAGGATTTAAAAAAAAAGCCCGAATTATTAGTTCTTCAGCTACCACAGGCATTTAAAGATTTTTCAAAAATTTAATACTAATATTACCTACTATTTTCTATTCGGTCGTGGCCAACAATTTTTCCTAAGAATAAACCCAATAAAAATCGGATAAGCAGTTTAAGCTGTGTAAAAAAGCTTCAAAGACAAAATTTTGTGATCTTACTTCATATAAATTTTTTTTCCGACGTTGGTCTTAGTGCTAGCATTTTTGTAAAATCTTTAAATGCTTTTGGTAGCTAAGGAGTTAAGAATTCGGGATATTCCTGGTACGCCTATTTTGCTGGAGATGACATTAATAATCATATTTCGGTGCGCTTATGCGATAGTTTAGTTTCCGGACACCCTATCTAGAACAACTCAATTTTATGTTCAAAATTGTACGAAATTGGTGCTATCCTGTTCTGTACTTGATCTAATAAAACGCACCTTTTAAGCCATATTCTATAATACGTAAGAAGATATAAGTTAAATTGATGAATTCGCGGAAAATTATAAATATTTACTAAAATCAATGCAGTTTTGTTGTATGTTTGTAATGGAGCGGAGCGGAGCGTGGAGCGGAGTGGAGCGAAAAAATTTTAGTCGGAGCGGAGCGCTGGAGCGGAGCGGTTTCAAATTGGTCGGAGCGGGAGCGGAGCGGAGCGAAAAAAAGTGTCGCTCCAAATCCCTGGTAGAATCACAATATTAATTTTATTGTTAACACTTGTATACTCCAATTGCACATAATATAATTTACCGTAAAATCTTACTAACTTCTTATCAACAAACAAGTACAGACAGGTACTTAATAGTTGTTATAACAAATATTCTCCAAATTTGTTTTGTATCACAAAATTTCTAGTTTGAACGGCCACGACAACATTTTATTAGCCATTTATATTTATTTCGGTTGCGGAATTCATATTTCAAAAAGTCGTAAGTAACCTAATTTATATATATATTATTTTATAATTATGCATATTATGGAGTTCTAGCAAAATCTAGCAATGGATACTAGATCGAGTCGTATTGTCACTCAATTCAAAATGTATCGTAGAATGTACTTGAACTATTCAAATTACATGGTATACAATTATTGTTAATCAAATCCAGGTTTTAGTCAATCCTGTCGGAAGTGTAAGAGGGGATCTCTTACAAATAAAAAAAAAAAAATTATTCGCGCAATTTTCTTTAATGCTTGCGTTAACCTTTAAGTAACCGAAATTTTTAATTTTCGACACATGAATACCGACAACGTCTGACAGACTGGGCGAAGATAATCAATAAAACCATAAGTTTTCGTAAATGCTGGTAAACAAGAATGTTTTATCCTCAATATTTATTATTTTTATTCACTATAAAATCAAATCAAATTCAAAATGTCAAAGTACATTATGATTAGAAAAGTGAAAAGTGGTGCATTGATTTGAATTGTTTTTTCTTTGTTTTCATTTGATGGATTTTTGTTGCAGAGTCTTGCAGAATATTGTAATATTTGAAAACCGAAACGGGATAGTTTTGTTGATTTTTGATAATACGCGCGTTTTTATGCACTCCGTTGTTATTTTAATGTATCCACAGGGAGTTACAATGTTATTATTGTAACCCCACGTAGTTGCACTAAAATAACCTACACCCCAGTAGAAAAAACACGCCTAATGTTGATATTGACCATCTGGCCTACAAAACCTCAAATTTTAATGGCTTTTACGAATTGCTAAAACTCTCAGTGAATTAATATCTGTATACGTATCTGTGTACGCAATCTTGACACAAACTACTAATTTTTTAGCTCACAAATACCTAAAAGACGGTTTTTACGTTTCGTCACTGGTAATGTCTGACGACAATATGAGCGAAAATAGTGGAATGGATTTCAGTTCCGGATCAGGTATATGTAAAGATCAATAAAGTTTAAAGTACTTACTTACCCCTTTGTACATAACCATAGATGAACTCTACTCACCGGGGTCTCAGAGAAGCCAGGGGTCTTCTAACGTTGAAGCGCCACAGCCCTCACTGGCTTCAGGGACGTCGAATCGGAATCGGCGAAGAAGACGAAACACCGGTCGCTATTCAAAATACAACAGACAACAGAAGGAGCTGCTCATAAAATTTTTTGAGGATGGAATATGTCCATCAAGGAAGCCGCTGGAGCCTCGAATATCAAATATGATACGGCTAGGACAATTATAAGGCTCTACTCCCGAAACGATTGTACGTTGGTGGAACAACCACGAGGAGGTTGTCGGCACAAGAACCTAACGGAAGACGTTCTATCAAAAATTGAAATGCTGCATCTAACGAAATCCGTCAGTTTCGATTAAGGAAATGAGAAGGCAGTTGGCGCAGGAGGGGTTCAATGTCAGCATGACGACAATCAGCAATAGTCTGGCAAGACTGGGCATAACATTAAAGCTGGCACATTTTGAGCTAATCAATGTAAACGCTCCACGAACGATTGAGCTTCGAAAGGAATATGCCATAGAGCTATCGCGAAGGTGCCAGCAAACACGACAAAAAAATAATTTTTATCGACGAGTGTGGATTCAATCTACATCTGCGGCGTCGTCAGGCCAGGTCAAAAAAGAACACCCGGGCGCGGATCACTTTGCCCACTGTCCGCAGCCGCAATGTTACACTTATTGCTGCAATGACTAATGAGGAAATAGTTCACAGTAAAGTTTTAAGCAACTCTACTTGCAATGCCGAAAAATTTTGCTGTTTCATGCGTGAGCTAAAGGAAAAGCTTGGCGAATCTTGGCAAGAGGCATTGGTTATTATGGACAACGCGAAAATCCATAAGGAGAGAGGAGTCAAAGAGATTGTGAATACAGCAGGCCTGTTATTAGAATTTTTACCCCCCATATTCGCCAATGTTGAACCCGATAGAGAAAGTTTTCTCTAAAGTAAAATTACACGTTCGTCAAACTTTGGCTGATACTTCGAGGGAACACGTACTGACCGACTTAATCCATGCAGGAATCGCGAGTATATCACCATCAGATTGCTCCAATTTTTACATGGATATGATGATGTAACTTCCCACCGCTGCTGCTGGAAACGAGTTGCATTAATATAATAACAAAAAGTCTCTAAAAGTCGGTATTTGTTTCTTCGAAATACCACCCATAGTTTGCCGCATAGGCAGCTTTACTTTAGAGAAACCCTTCCCAAATGTGGGTGCGAAAATTGCAACATTTGAGCAAATCACTTAAACTTATGGATTCTTCCATTGCCCATAATTACTTATTCGTCTTGCGAAGGTTTTCCAAGCATTTCTATTAAGTAGTGCACGGAACGGTTTTTTTCGGCATTGTAACTAAAGTTTGCTACTACTGATACTTTGATACTTCTGATTAATCCATAGTTATAGTTATGTAGTTAAGCAATGAATATTTAATATTATAATCTTATTAAATATGGTTATATTATTCGGAATATTAATGTTTTTATTAATAATTACAAATTTTTAATATTTCACAGATGATGTTTAAGTCGACTTGGAACATCGTTATTTCGATTTGTTGTACCGTTGTTTTGACTTGGTAGATCGGAATTTTGTGTTGAACAATGCTTAATTTGTGTTGTGAAAGTGTTGTTTTCATTTGTGAGACCGTTGATTTCATTTGTGAGAGCGTTGTTTTCATTGGTAAAAGCGTTGTTTTCATTTGTAAGACCGTTAATATCATTTGGGAGACCGTTAATTTCATTTGTGAGATCGTTGATTTCATTTGTGAAAGCGTTGTTTTCATTTATGACACCGTTGATTTCATTTGTGAGAACGTTGTTTTCATTTGTGATACCGATAATTTCATTTGGTGGATCGTGAATTTGTGTTGAGATATCGGAAATTTGTCTTGAACAAGGTATATATTTTACTAGTACCTGTCATTTCGGACATATAGGTACTTCGTATTGCCATATACAATGTGAAAGGGTAAATCTCAACAGAACATTCTCACAAATTAGTACTCTTTTGTATTTGGCTTTCCATATACAGTCACTCCTCGACTTAAGCATTTCATTCCAAAAGTCTATACGTAAGTCGGAGTTTTACTTAAATCGAAATCTTCCTAATACTCATATCATTCTTATTATTTAAAATGCCCAAAAAGTTAACAAATGAGTGAATTTTAGGCTTAAATTAACATGTGCAAGAATTTTCTTAAGTCTTTTTCTTAATTTTCGAAAATACCTTGGATTTTCCTATAGATAAATTTGTTTAAGTCTATCATCCAAGGATTTTTCATGAGATATGGCTTTTACGTAAGTGCGCCTTACGTATGTCGGGGAGGGACTGTACACATATTCTTTAGAAAATAGTGACTAAAATTATTACGCAAAACAATAAAAATACATTTTTTGTAAATAGTAGCAACATTTTTTTTGTAAAAGTAGCAACATTTTTTTGTAAATAATGCAGATAGCTAGTTGTTTCCTTACAGAGATTAGCTTCACAGCACGTGCCATTTTATTCTAAAGTTTAGATAATAAGAATGACACTCTTCCTTCATCAACCACCGAAACTAGCAGTTATTCCATTTCGCATTCGTTTTTGTTGAATCCAAAATAAAACCCAAATTCAATATTTTATTAACATTTTATTAAATATATATCAGATTTTTCCTCCTAAATTATCATAATAGTCATTATTTCTCATGTTATCTACAATTTCACGAGTTTTTCTATTTTATCCATTTACATAATGCATAATAAGAGTTTGATTCATTTCTGTTTCGTTAAACTGATAGATTGTTTCCAGCATTTATGATATACAGACGTAATAGATTTTAACGAAACTTCATTCCAATGTCATTGTGTTGCCACATTTCTTCAACAGCTATTGTGAAATTGTTATGGCAATACAGTAGAGCGTCGATTATCCGAACGTCGATTATCCGAACATTCGATTAACCGAACCGGGCACTCGGCCTCTTCGAATCGAATAAAATGAAAATCAAGGGTCTGAAGGAAGCAACCTCTCATCTGCACCGCTTAATTACCTCGCATTTTTTATTTTTTGTTCAGTTCTAGTTGTTTTACGCGTTTTCAGTTTGTCGCTTAGTTTCACATTTGGGCTATTTTCTAATTTTTCTATGGAAGCTCGATTAACCGAACTTTCGTTTATCCGAACCACCCTGGTCGACATTAGTTCGGATAATCGACGCTTAACCGAACTTTCGTTTATCCGAACCACCCTGGTCGACATTAGTTCGGATAATCGACGCTCTACTGTAGTTGAGTTTATTTTTTTTTTAATTAATATACTCTCCTCATCTTGATCTATTAACATACTTTACACTAATTTTTTCGTTTTTAATTACAATTAACGTTTTGAGAGTGAAGAGAAGTTTCACTGTTTTTTTTTTTTTCAATTCTGCTAAATATTGATTTGATTTTCTTTCGAAATGTCAAGAAATTTTCACATTTATACATAAGTTATTCATATTTCGTAATTATTATTTAAGATAATAATTAGAACTTGTTTCTTAGTTTTTTCTGATCACACATACATATGTATTTTAAATTATTTTGTTCTTTCTGTACATTCATATACGAATAAATGTAGTATGGCAAACGTTTGGTTTGTTGTAATTTTCTAAAGCTTGCTTCTGTCTATTGGTAAAATTTTTTATACAATAGTAATTTTGTACGAGATATTTTTTCTTGTTTGTTAACATTCAAATCTGTTATTGATATTTCGATAAATAAATATTCAAAGATATATAATTTTTCGTTTTTGGTACTTTGGGGTTATTTTTCTTTGGTGTACTCGAAATTCGCTGGACTATTTAATTATTATTATTTTTGAGGCTGAATCGCCAGTTTCCGTTTTTCATTCAATAAATACCTAAGGGTGTCAGGGTACACGACCAGGAAGGCTAGCTAAAATCTCCATTTCATCAAATTAGGGGACTACTTTACGGTTGGAAAAAATAGTTTGATATGTGGATCGACAAATAAAATATTTTACAAAATTTCACTATCGCCGGTATTTTACTTTTATTGCTATCATTTATCATCAGATTTGGGAGATCGGTACCAGTACAGCTAGGCTGAGAAGCAGAATATATTGTATTGGATGGATGGACTTGTAACTCAGTCCAGCAAGAATGTCGTTTGAACGTTATTTATTGTTATCAAAGTGCATTTGCCAAACTACTGCGGAAAGATCCCGCATAAGCTCAGTTAGCAGTCAAAAAATAGCTCAGTGGAGCAGTTATTTCTCAAGCACCTCACCTTGGCAGAAGTTGGAGAAAATTGAGATGGAAAAAAATATTGTTTTTGGGTCAAATCACGCAAATTTGACTTTGAAGCTCTGTAAAAACCATGTGCGGCACATGCCCCCGGGGGACAATTGGACCATGCGACGCGAGCGTTCCGACATGTTAGCACTAAAAAACGTATTCTTGCACTGCAGTAGACTATTAAATGAATACGATCCAACTAAAATTTAATTCTAACGGTGTTTTGTCTGGTACTTATTAACAAGATATAGGTACATGCCTCCGGGGGCATGTGCCGCATATGAGTAATAATTGATTACTCCTGTGCGACACATGCCCCCGGAGGCATGTATTATGTTTCTATTATAATATTATAGAACAGGGCGAACTAAGTAAAATGTTCTTTGTCTCGCTAAAATCGGATGAAAATTAGAGATTTTAGCTTTCGCACCTGGAGAATGAAAAGCAAATTTTTCAGTCCGACACAAACAATAACTAGTTACATGCCCCCGGGGGCATGTGCCGTAGCCAGAATCGTCAAAATCTTCATATGAGTTAGTCGACGTGATTCTCAGATCTAGGACAATCACTTTTAGTCTAGGATCAAGGTGCCTCTTGGATTTTTTTTTAATCTTGTCTCAAAAAATTAAATAAAAAACCTTTGAAACATGACTCAAGCAGAAAATTTGCGTTGCTCTGCTTAAAACGTGAGTTAAGTTGTGTCATTTTTCCTGATAAAAAAATAGAATGTGAGGGGCCCCCATTTTGATTTCGAACACAAGAAATTTGAAAAATGTTACGGCACTGGTAAATGGTTAAATGAGCACCACGGAGAACTTCCTGCGGAAGCGCAGTTCCATCTTATAATCTTGTACCAAGCAGATTGGTGGAACGAGTATCAGACAATAAACGAATTTTGAGAGGGTTTAATGCTACACTGTGGCGAAATTCTGGCTTAAAGTCCCAAATTCAATTTTCTAGACTTGATGCAAAAATCCTCTTATTTTCATGATTTGCCGAATAGAGGTGAGGTTTGAGCAATGATAATACAGAGCACCATGGGCGTGGCCAGAGGGGGTCAGGGAGTGGCGGTCGCCCCCCCCCCCCCTGGGCGATGAAGATGGTAGAAGTGTCTTTCAGGTTATTTAACCAAAATTTATTTTCTAGCTGAATCATACCAGCAATAAAGTTTAGCCACTGTTAATACATACTTTGAAAAATTTAGAGAAAATCTTATTAACCTTCCGATTTTCGCTCGTATGTGAAAAATACGGTCTGCTTTTTGCATGCTCGTCACTCACATATAATGCCAAACTGCTGGCGAGCTCCGTCTTATAATCTCCTATAACGCTGAAAAGAAGCTTCCAGTCGCTTTTTGAATGCCGCAGGATCCTCCTGCTCCGAAGGACAGGTAAATTGTATGTCTCACATACGCGCGATCATTCTTGACAGTTTTTCGATTTTATCGGTTTATTACTTATACTAGGTATTCAAAAAATTCAAAAAAATCACAATATAATTGCAATTTATTCATTTGCTAAATGTCCAGATAATAATAATAATAATTAATTGTCTTGAAACTTGGATCTGCGGCAAATGCCATTCGCAGCCAACATTCAAATCAAATTTACTTTGATTGTACTAATTCCTAAGCACCTAACTTTTCATGAATAAATGCCTGAGTAATTTTCTGCATTTTCTGAAGAGTCCTTGATTTTATTCTAGGCAAATCACATTGAACGTATGCGTATGTGAGAGATACGCGCGATCATCCTTGTCACGATAGACGTGCGAGTATCGGAAGGTTAAAACCGTAAACCATATTTCAATCAATAAAGGGTTTAGAAATATTCTGACAATGCTACTTTGCTGAGATGAAAGTGACAGACGAAACAAACTCATTTCGCAAGTGGAATATGTAGTCCGAGAACGGACAAATATTGCACTGAAAATATAGAAACTACACCCTAAAAGTAATCACAATTCAGAAGAAAATCATTCCCATCTGCTTTTTTACAATTTGACTCTAAAATCAGCAAATCAATCAAATTTACAATCTCAGCGAAAAACACCATAAAATGAATTCGTTCACGGCGAGTCTGGAATCCATGACCCTGTGCACCAATCCAAGCACAAGCATGGCACTCTAAAGTTTGCTAACAATATTTCTGCGACCGAAAATTTCAATTCCTACGAAAACCATGATGTTGAACAAATTTTGGGATTGCCCCCCCCCCTCCCTGGCCGAAATCCTGACTACGCCCATGCAGAGCACCTCAGAATTAACGCACATCACGTTCAATTTGGTATTGTATGAACACCAAAATTAATGTTACATCTGCGTAGGGCACGTGGCTTGTTCTGCTATCCATTCTCATGGGGAGAACTTTTGTGTTTCCGATATTTTCCTGTATATGTCCGCTATATGGCGGATGGTCAGATAAGTATCGCTTGTCTCGATAAGAAGAACAAGAAAATTCTTCTTGTGAGAGTTGATAGCCTAATGTTCCTCTAGTTTCAAGCGTCGAACGCCTGGATACTTCACGACTAGAATTACCGAGACTATCAAAATGCTTGGTCGTTCGGCAAACAGGCACGTATGCGCGAACTATGAGTGGTAGGTACTTGGCGAGTATGAATGAAAACAAAGAATGAATATGAGCAAGGGCATGCATATCGTACTTTTTCATAATCGGAGACTTAAGTAACCGCGTGTGCAGAGGCCCTCAGGTTTTTATTATTAGCAACTGCATTTCCATTTACTCGATAATAAAATTATGTGATCAGCCTAGGTTTTGAAAATTATAAATATGTAATCAATAATTTGGCTTATTAGTTGGTTTAGTTGTGTTATTTTCAAATATTGTATATATCGTTTTCTGGGAGAAAAGACAACATTTATCGGATAGAGAAGGAACTGTTTTACATATCTACATTATTTTAATTGTATTCAGAAAAATATACGGTCAATTTGATTTTCTCGCCATTATGATCTTCATCAAAAATAGGTACACTATTTATTTTAATGTTATTTTTATAACAAATATTTTTTTTATATAATTATGTATGTATATTTTTCTCTTTAACTTTAAATTTACTTTATTTATATAAAAGTTCATAAGAGGATACATAGAAATCATGTTCACGCTTTATCATGTTTTCGATATTTTTTTTTGTATTTTATTTTCTATAAGGTGTTTTTTATCAATTTTTTTCCTATTAGACCAATAACGATAAGACAATTTTGTATTGTAAATAAATTAAAAACTGCTGGTTTAGATAGTCGGAGACGGTTTTAGCATACAGGTATCTTTTGTGTGGCTTGGAAGGTTTCAAGTATTCAAAATATTGTTGTATGTGTAATACAAACTAACACGTAAATAATATTTTCTCATTATAAAAATATTTTTTAACATTATGTTTTAATGTCGTAATTTTCTATTACATATGTCATTTGACTATCTGAAAAACAAATTTATGGTCCATTGTTGCAATTTATAATTGTATCGAAGTTTTATCAGCAAGTCCGATACTCGTTGGATTTTCAATACTTTTTAAAGATTTATCAGGATATTTTAATTCGAGTTAAAATTTGACATTTATTTTTGCAAAATTTACCTATACATAGATATTTAGTAGAAGTCCAAATTGTGTTTTTTTTAAATTGTTTCAATTTTCATAACAATGTAATGACATTGACTAATATTGAGTTACTTTTTTCTATCGTTTTTTTTTTTAGGTTATATTGAATCTTCTAGAACGAGATTCCTTGGTTTTGGTTTTAATATAAAGGTTTCAATTTGATAAAGCTTTCATATTTATTGTAAACATTTCATTCACTGGAAGATTTACATATAGATAGGATTTAAAATAGAAAAATCTTGATGTTTCTAGGAATAAGTAAACAAAAAATGTTTTGACTACAAATCGATCTTGCTTATTTTGTTCTTGGAACACGTAATTAAATCTGGTATTTTTTTTTAAATAAAATAGGTAATAAGAAAGGTGTAGATTTGTTTCATTAGCTACTATGGTTCTCTCTAACTACATTGATTTTACGTACATTATTATGTCGCACCCTTTTTTATTTGCTAAACGCTTCTATGTTACTTTTGTTAATAGTGTCTAGTTTTTTCCATAATATGTATTTAAAATCGTCTTAGAGGCCTAGTCAAATATTCTTCAATTTTTCTCTACATCAATTTTTTGCTCGAGAATTAGTATTTTCAAATGTATTTTGGCATAAAGGACGAGTGTTTAAATATTTTAATTATTGATTAGTTAGTTGTCACGAGTGTGAAATTGTGTCACTTTATATTGCTACTTCTTAATGCTGGCTTCAATTTGCCAAATTGACGCCTTCGGTCCCTATGCAGGGTGGCCCACATAAATTGTATACGTTTACAACTATAAAATAAGTGTTTTGTTTGTCAATATTTTTTTTTTTCAAAATTTTCCAAAAATAAATAGGGATGTCAAAAACCGGTACTTTCAAAACGAACGACCGGAGTGTTTAGGTTTTTTCGTCTTTCGGTTTTTTTACCCCGACTGTTTTTCAAACTCTGCAGGTGAAGATGCCAGCTGCTGGGCTTCCGAAACTGGAGAAGGTCACGTAACCGCGACAATTGGAGGTCAACGATTTAGGCGACCAAAGACCGACCGACGTCGGGCCATCGTGCCACATTGATGATGATGTTGTTCAATTGTTCGGTTTTAACCGGAATAGGAATTTTCTGTCATATTTGCAAGAAGAAGTTGTAAATTTTTCTCTTGTCTCTTAGAAAAAACCATGGGTTGGCTACGATATCCCGCCCATCATGTTCCCGTTTTTTTTTTTCAAAATCCTGACATTCATAATCCCTCCATTTCAATATCCCACCAGTTTAAAATCTCGCTCAATTTGGCGGATTTTGGGTTATTTGAAATCGCTGGTTTATGTCGATCGACCACGGAGCATACGTCACCTTAACAACAACATTCGCGACGGCATTGCCAACATACCAATCGATACGCTGCAAAAAGTGGAGACGAACTTCAAAAATCGACTTAATCAGTGTATGCAAAATAGGGATGAGCATCGAACATCGATGTTTCGAAAACATCGATGTTTTTGGTCCGATGGTCGATGTTTTTACCATCGATGGTTTTGCGTCGATGTTTTTGACCATCGATGGTTTGCGTTTCGATGGTCGATCGTTTTCACCATCGATGGTTTTCAACTATCGATGTTTCTTTCCTCAACATATTTTTTTTTACAACCCAACTTTGTCTTTATAAGTGTATGCGAATATCTTCAAACAAAAAGGAGTGCCCGGTAAGGCACAATTTCCAAATGGGGTTTCGCCCTGAAATAGTTTCAACCTTTCCATTGCTGTTTACTTTGAAATTTAAAGAGGTGCGGTAGGTGTGCTACAATTTTGTCGCGCATCTTTTCTTTTCATGCACCGACTACTCGTCAAGATACAAGTACGACGGACGGCCGTTTATCCGATTATCGTTCTTTCTCTCTCAGTGTTCAGAGCCTATGAGAAAGTGGAACAGCAGGCCCACTACAATTCCGAAGCGTATTTTTACATGTAGTTGGCACATGGCCAGATTTCCGCACGGTACCGCTGGTTGCCAGCCTGGCCTGGGCCAAATATCAGTGTCCTAAGGTTTAAGCGGGCCGCAGAATAAACAAATTGAAAACGCGTGTTGAAACCTATGTATTTTTGCAAATTAATCCCAGAATATTTCCTTTAAGATGTGACCATTAATGTTAGTCAGTAGCTTCCTTGGGATTACGCCCTGTAGAAATTATTAATCTTTTGAAAATGTTCTCAAATGAATTGAGAACCTTAATTAAGAAGTTAAAATGCCAACATTATTTGTAATTATTGGGACAGCTGATCCATACATTGTAGAACCGGTCATAGCGTCCAGGTAGCCCAACACAACCTTGGGAGCGAAAATTCTTAGTTAGTTAGGCTGAGTTACATCAAGTCCGGTCAGAAAAAATGGCTAATAATAGACAAAAATTTGTTCTATGATGAGATGTGAAACAAACGCATGTACCAGTAAAGCTTAATATGCTAAAAGGAAAAAAATCTGTACTTGGGCTGAAATGGCCATACTTACATTACAGCATTTCACGTCTAGGTGATTTCCTCACCAAATATACGATTTCGGGGCCTTACAACTTTGTCCCTCATATAAATCTCAGCCCAAGATGTTCTTGTCCAATAACCTGAAGGATGCGAGTTATAGTGCAACGTGGCAGATAACTAGCAAGTTTGGCTAATACTAAAAAAATCTGGACCGAATTTTGGGACAAAACAATTTCACAAAAAGGCTTAATGTTTTCCTCCACAAAAAAGGATGCCTTAAGCAAATGTAACTCAAATAATCGGGGGCGATTTTGTTTAAGCGTGCATAAGCCACCGACTTCTTGACGAGTTTTAGTAAATAGTTGAAATGAGTTCAACAGCTCTTTTTAATTAAGTTCTTCGATCTGGCCGCGGGCCGTTAGTTTGACATGTCTGCTGTATGCGGTGGGTTGTGGGTACGATACGAATGCGTATTATGCGTTTTATTTTTATTTAAAGTGATTATTTTTTTGAGTACTCAAAAAACCCAAAACATCGATGTTTTTGGTTCGATGTTTTCTTACCATCGATGGTTTCGTCTCGATGTTTTTTCAATGGTAACCATCGATGTTTTTCTTTCGATGCTCATCTCTAATGCAAAAATTTATTTCTTTCTTTTTTGAGAATACAATATCCCAAGTTTTTTTTTCATACAGCCTTGAAAATGACATCGGTTAAATGGCAACCTCTATTGTGCATACACTGATTAAGTCGATTTTTGAAGTTCGTCTCCAATTTTTGCAGCATATCGATTGGTATGTTGGCAATGCCGTCGCGAATGTTGTTGTTAAGGTGACGTATGCTCCGTGGTCGATCGACATAAACCAGCGATTTCAAATAACCCAAAATCCGCCAAATCTGGAGAGCGTGCCGGCCATGGGAGATCGCCTCTGAAAGATATGAGGCGGTCGGGAAATGTTTTCGCAACAAATTCATTGAGCCTCGTGTTGTATGTGCTATGGCTCGATCTTGCTGAAACCACACGTCCCTAACGTTCATTTCTTCGAGGCTTGAAAAAAAAAGTGCTAGATCATGTTCCAAGTGAGCGACGGTTAAAGAAGAAGCTCTCCGCTGCTCTCTTGACCTGAGCCAGAGCATGGTGGCAACTGACTAGAATGGGAAACAAACTTGGAAACTTCACCCTCCCACCCCCCTACCCACCCAACTCACCGCTCGTGAGTTTTTCAAACAAGTAAGTTTCTCTGGCGCACCCTGTACGTGCATTTTGATTACGTGCATTTTGATTTGGTATACAATACGACAAAACCAGCAATACGAGTGTGTATGCATTTTTGTACTAAAATTTTAAGCAAATCAACGAAAAGACTCGGTTAACCGGAAAACCGGTACTTTGAGCTTGGTTAAAACCGGACGGTCTAACCGGCTTTGCAAAAAAAACCGAAAACAACCGAAAACCGGGTTATGGGCCGGTTTTTGACATCCCTACTGTAGGGGCTAAATTGTCATCTTTATCGAAGAAATAAACAAATATTCCGCCGGATTTATGATAAGAGGAAGTATGGCACTAACTGCTGGGAATCACATTACATAACTATTTATTTTTTTGTTGCCAATGAAAATAATTTTTGGCGGTATTTTGGCGGGATAATTTCACTATCCACCAGCGGCGGGGCGGGGTTTTTAGTGGGCCGGATTTTGATGTGGCGGTACATATTTTATAATGGCGGGATTTAGTAATGTCGGGATAATGTTAAACTGGATTTTTTGTAAAAAGCGGGATTATTAACGGGCGGGACTTGGTTGTTCGGATTATGTAGCTATCCTAAAAATTATGTGTGAAACGATTCCCTCAATAACAATCCCGGCAGAAATGTTTTCATTGCTGGAATCGTATATCGTGATTAATTATTAATTATTGGGAGCATTCGATCGAATCCAATAAGTGGCACTAACAATCAGTGCGGTTGTTTACGACAAGCAGACTCTGCTTTAAAATGCATACATATTCCCTCCCAGTACTCGGACAATAGGAATATCGCACCATGTTTACTAATTGACGAATTGTTGTTTTTACGTACCTTATCGAGATTTTCCACACAAGGAGGGTTACACAGTTAAAAGCCCATTTGAAGGACTTTTACCTAATGACCCCAAGGTAGTAGTAGTAATAGGAGAAATTAGGAATGCTCAGGTAATTCGTCACCTTGTGACTCTGGGTGAGAAAGAACAACTCTGGTAGGATCACCTCAATGTGCCCTCGGAGACAGCATTTGAATTATAAGGTAAGTAATGAGAGAAAAGTGGTAGACCTAAGTTGTACTGTGAATTTATAATCGGTATACTTACCTACAAACTGAACAATCCTTAAAACCTTACTATACCGCTGATTCTGTAAGTCTCACAACGAAACGTCTATATTATAATTGAGAGGGGAGTGCTACCTCCTCCACATGCTTTTATATCTCACGCGGCTCTTTTGTCGTCGTGCTGCTAATTACCTTCCACTTTGTGAACAGAGATAGCCAGCTATGGCAAAGAGAATCCTTCACGGGTTATTACCTTTCCAAGATAGCAAAATGGTTCACTTGTTCATTGTTTGCTACCTTCCTAACAAAACGAAACGAGTTTCAAACCAATCTAAGCTCTCAGTCGAAAACACAGAAAACTAAACACGTTTAACATGGGGCGTCAGACTCCGCAGACTGAAAAAGGTTGGGAAACACTGTTCCTATACGGACAGCCATATAAATAACAAAGGCGTTCTGCACTCGGTGCTCTTATGCTAACATGGAGAAAATCCTTTCGAAAGGTTTGAGAATCGCTTAACCTTAATCTTACCCTTGTGTGAAAAATCATACAAACGCATTTGATTTTCGATTTTTCCCCATGACTTTTCCAACCGATACCTATAACTCGTCTTGACTATTCCTAAAACTTCGTTTTAAAAAGAAAAATATTAGTTTCAAAAAAAAATTATTTTTTATTTTTAAATATTTAAAAACTTACGTTAAGTACCCTATTGTGTGAAAATTCACACATATGGTATTAGCTGTGTGTTTTATATGGGTGAATTTTGTTTTTACCGTAATAATATTGCGAAATCTACTTTTTTACAGAATGCATGAATCGATATCGTTTGGAGTAAAGTAATTATGCGAAAAATTTGATTCATGATGAAATTCTGGTTAAGGACACACCCTAATTGAAAATCTTTTGAAACATGCAGGTTCTGGTGGTCTAGTCATGTTAGCATTTCAAATACGAAAAAAAAATCAGAGTAAGAATAATTTTTGTTGTTTTTGAATCAATTGGCTCACAAAAATCTAAAACTCATTTTCGTTAAAAAAAATTTTGAGCGGAAAGGTCCCAAAAAGGATACTGTTTAATCCTTGAACTGAGCTCGTCATGCGGGGTATCATTTCAAAGGAGACTTCCAGTACATTACATATCCAGTGTTAGTTTCCTTTTTTCAGGACCCTCAAGGTAATAAATCGAGCTTAAATGTAAATGAGTCAGCTGTAGTAGTAGTAATAAAAAATAATGTTTTAGAAATTAAAAAAAAAGAAAGATGAAGAAAAATACCTGCTATTTCTGTTTAGTTTCAGTTTATTCTATTTATGGTGTTAACGTTTTGATGCAATGTTAACTCTTTTTTAGCGATAATGTAGATATATACAGGGTGGCCCATTCAAAGTGAACTAGTGTAAACCATGAATGACTTTTTTATTTCTAAACAGATTTTTTTGAAATTTTCACATAAAAAAATAAACACTTTGGAGATATGTTTACACTATGTTCGAAAAATTATATCCTTTAGATGACCACCCCGGGCGGCTTCGCAAAGACGGGATCGTTCTACGGTGTGTTCCATTACCCTTCGCAATATTTCCTGCTGCAAACCTCGGAACTCCGCTACAATATTTTGCCTCAATTCCTGAATTGTCCTTGGTTTATTATTGTAGACTCTCTCTTAAAGATATCCCCACAGAAAAAATCTAGTGAAGTTAAGTCTGGAGATCTAGCCGGCCAGTTAATTGCAGATCACCTAGAAATGACTCTTTCGCCGAAAACGTCCGTTAAAATCTCCATTGTGGCTTCAGCGGAATAGCAAGGCGCTCCATTTTGCTGAAGCCACATATCTGTTCGGTTTTGGACAAAACGACGAATAACATTGTAGAGCATCTCACGATATCGTTTGCCTTCTTCGGGTTGATGTTGTTGCATCTGATTCGAAGCTGGCTTCCACCCGCTCAATGATTTCGTCCGTCCTCGCACGTCGTCTCCGGGCTTGTCGAGGGCTATTAACGGTTCCTTGTCCTCGAAAACGGCGAACAACTCTGCGAATCGTTGATCTCGTTGGAGCAACTCTTACATGGAGCTTTTATCGATACTCGCGTTGTGGCTCGACAATCGAATTATTATTCCGCGTGTAAATTTGTATTATTTGAACTCGTTGCTCAACCGTATATCTTTCCATGTTTTTTTTTCAATACTAACGCATATGAGTCCATTCCATTTTATTTTATCAATGTAATTTCTACAAAAATTGTCTAATATTGGTAATTTTGGCAGCAATTACCTATTAAACATTGAGTTAATGAATCGTTAGCAAAATTACATTCTGCCTGTCCGCATACGTACTTTTTGTGAATGAAATGGTTTAAAAATAAACTCTTTCGTAAAACCTACCTAAATCGACCCTTCCTCAACGCGTATTTACCTGGAAAGTAGTGTAAACATATCTTCCATGTCTCTAGTTTATTCTTACCAAATTTCAGAAAAAATATTAAAAATAAAAAAGTTATGCATGATTTACACTAGTTCACTTTTAATGGGCCACCCTGTACATGATCTAAGATTTATCCCCTAAGGTCTAGTACTGACCTCGAGAGTGAAATTTTTCGCCGTTGCGATTTTTTCAATGAAAATGTATTCTTACTGTCGTGGAATAAGTGAGGAATGCTGGGGAATTCCATAAGCTGCAATCCGAAAACAGTTCCATAATTTGTCCGGGCATTTTATGTATATTTTTCCGATTCCCCGGTTATTTCATCGGGAATCGAAAAATAATACATAAAATGGCCGAGAAGAATTATGGAACCGTTTGTGACATATTCCACAACAGTAAGTATCCATTTTTATTGATAAAATTCCTGGGCGAAAAATTTCACTCTCAATTCAGCCCTCAAGGGGAAACTTCACGTAGTTTTTTTTTTAGAAAGAAGTTTGCTGTCTTGCGTACCTTGCTTTGATATGCGGTTTTAACGTATTTTACATACATAGTTAGAAACAGTAGTGCTTGTCCGACGCCGATTGCTCATATCAGAACTAATTTTAATAGCAGCAAGAGCCAAATATATCACAAACGATAACTTTTTTGAACCTGTAGTAGCTCCATTCATTGATAAAAAAAGGAGTGGTTTCCAAATTACACCAACTGGACAGTCCAACATGAATGTGGAATGTTTTGACACAAATGTCTGTAAAATGTGAGACTGAAAAGGCACCAGCAGCTTCAAAGGGCCACAAACAAAGAAACATGGTAGTGCAACACCGAAACCAAAGCAGCAGTGCAATCCCAATTAAACGCATTCAAAGTGAGGACTGCGGATCTCGAAATATGAGCCAATAAAGCATATACTCGAATTCGACGAAAAATATTTTTGGTGAATAGTATATGGATGCCCTCTAATGGCGATAAACCAAAATGCAGCCTCCTGCTCCAACTTTGGGGGGTCTGGATATTTAAAGTCCAATTCCAAAATTATGCTCTGCGGCCGTGATCTTTCGGTCGCCACTCTGTGATATATAGATTCATAGAGAAATGAGTTATAGAAACTTGGCATGGCCGTCGCCAAGAAGAAGATAAGAAATAAATAAATAAATTTTCCTATTGTAGAATATTAAACTGAAATGCGACTAGGAGTTGTGCGATATGGCTGACACTAGTGCCGGATTAACCACGTGGCAGAAGGTGGCAAATGCCACAGGCCCCGCGCTTAGGGGGGCCCCGCGCTTGCCTAAAAAAATAAATAAGCTGCAGAATTTTGGAAAAAAGCATAAATTTCCGTTACTTTCGTTGAAAATTTATATTCATTTTTATTTTCCTTCAACCTATCGGTGGGGTATTTTCACGAAGGTCATACAAGATACTGGTTCGAAAATATCAATCTCTGCACGATGGAACTTTTAGGTGGTTTTCCCATTATCAAACGAGTTTTGGGTGACTTATCCAATAACCAAGATCAAAAGCTGAGTGTCGTAAGCAAGCTTACGGACTAGCTTCCAAAATGAACAGGCAAGGAACAGAAATATTGATGGTAGAATGGAATGACATTTTAGAACGCTTACAAGCGACTAACGCTTCATTACAGTCGACTGATCAAGACCTTAATGCGGGATAGGCTCTGTATAAGTCATTATACATTGCTACATACAGGGCCGGATTTCGCATATGGGCAACCTGGGCAACTGCCCGGGGCGGCAAATTTGGAAGGGCGGCATATTTCTGAAACTTTCATCCTTCTATTGAATTAATGTTCTGTGAAATATACACATTTCGATATTTCAGCAGGCAGTTTAAATAAATTGGATACAAAATAGAGGAAACTCTGGTCAGTGGCGGACTTACATATCTGACGACAATAGGCGTTTCGACTTTGGCCGCTCTACCGACCTTTCCCCTTATTTTTTACAACCAAACAATTAATAGATTGATCCAAGACTCCCAAATACTTTCAATATGACTGGCTAACGAATTAAGCGAACACTTCTAAAATTAGAATAAAGTCTGATCACTGAACTATTAATTTTTTTTATCTGTGCACGGGGCGTTAAAAATGCCGCCGTAGGCTTTAGCCTGCCAGTTCACCACTATAGCTTTGGGAACCAAGAAAACCGTACACTTTCACGTTTTTTTTTACTTCTACCCTATTATAACGAAAGGTCTTGACCACCAATGAACGGAGCTATTCCCTGGATTCGCTTTCTTCCTCCAGGTATAGCATACCCCACCTGCTCCTCCCGGAAACTGCGATTTCGGGCTGGTTTCATTAAGTATTGAAAACGACCATTTCGTGGAGCTACAGCTCGAGAACGGTTGTGACTAAGAGAAAAAGGACTTAATAAGGACATTGTTTGGGAGTCGAGACCTTTCGATTGACTGCAATTTCATTAAACGTTACGGAAACTTATCCCGTACTGAAAACAATCAATTTGGTGTGCCGTAGCGGGTGAACGGGGGTCACTCCGGGCGAAAAGAGTTCAGATCCACTCCTAGGGCGTCAAGACCTTTCGCGATAATGATGATAATAAATATCGAATAAAAAAGTACCCGTTTTTGGCACCGAGTGAATGTACTTAAGGAATGAGAGATTTTTTGTCAGTTCAACACAATAGAGCCAAAAAATTAATTAATTGATCAGCGAGAGATCCGAATCAAACTATTTCTTGGGAAATCTGGAAAACAACCAAGGCGAAACGATAAAAAATGATATCCTCATACTAAAATTCAAACAGTCCAGTTTCATGGAGGCACTGCGCACAAAGAGCAAAACTTGAGCTGAATGTCCGAGGGAGGGAAAATATTTTGTTCTTTCGATCCAAAGAATTCCCTTTAGTCTTAAATCATCAAAAGGAATAACATATCGTTGGAAAGTCTAAACACACTAAAGCGAATTCGTTCACCTCTGCAGGTTTACCAGTTTAATGTACTGTTATGAAATTATTGTCAAGATTTTCAAGGAAAAATCAAGGAAGAAAAAATGTTATTTTTTTTTTTAATTCAATGAAGCCGAAGACTCACCCAATTTTAATTTAATGACAGCACAATTTTTGAATTACTTACTACTTTTTATGACCAATTCTATAAAATATAACCCTGCCATTTAATTTGTGGTAACGATTAAAGAACGCTCAGGACCCACGAAGCGGAAATCTCAAAGCTCATGCGTGCGTACGGATTAATGTGCGATTTTAAGACGCATCGTGTTAAAAGTGTTCTTTTGCGAAATTTATTCTAAAGAACGAAGGTCACCCCGGGTAAAAAGAGTTCAAATCAAGACCTTTCGCGATAATAAAGTAATAAATATCGAATAAAAAAGTAGGTACCCGTTGGTGGCACCGAGTGCATGTATTTAGTTGTATATAGCCAGGCATCGAATTATTCCCATCATGTGACAATCTTAGGGCTTGCTTATGTATCCAATGCATAAATTATCCTTTTTTTTTTTCAAATTATCAAATTTCACCGAACTTCTGCTACTTCCGAAAAAGCCGGAAACCAACGTATGGTAAAAAAACTTGTACAATTCACATGAATGCGACTGATCTACAGCTTAAACTTGTGACAGAGGGCGGCAACTCGACTACTGCCCAGGGGCGCTACAGAGGATAAATCCGGGCCTGGCTACGTACAAGCAATGCGGTTCGCATACAAAGATATAGAATCAAAAGCCATATATCTAATTGGTTGTGAGGAATACCAATCGATCGAAACCGAAAGCGGAGCACAAATTATGACTATTTCAGTGGCTCCTCAATCCCCGATGAAATTGTTGACAGCCAAGGACCTGCCTAAACCTTTGAAGTCAATGTCTTTATTGTCACAATTGATAATATACTTTCTGCACGAACTAGACACATGGAAGCTTATAATCAACTAAATAGTGTATTTGGTATACTTCGGGAGTTGATGATTTCATCGGCAGAAGATATCTTAGAAAGAGGCGGAATTGACGTAATTTCATATCCGGACCTGGGAAATGAACTGGGCAGATCATGTAATTCAATTTGAAAGTAATTGCTTTCGAAATAGCCAAAGAGGTATCATGTAACTCGAAAACGAATAGCTTCTTTTCGAAAGTAATAGGACTATCGTTTTTCGAGCACACGAAATGAAAATCCTATATCATGTAATTCAAAAGTGTTCGACGGTTTGGACGAACGTCAAAAATTCATTCGAAAGATAGGGTACTCTAGAAGAGCGATCGTTTATGTGTTTTGTTGCAAGCAAAGATGGGGTCATAACCCAAAAATAAGGTAATGGAAGGCGAAGGACTATGGGTTTTCGTCAAAATTATGCGTTTATAGATTTAGTGAAGGCGAATAAAATTGCATTAAAAATGCTACCTCCTTTACCCTGTGGGCGGTAATGTACTCGGCCGTTGGTTAACGTGACGTCAGAGGTACACGGCCTCCTTGACTAATAATACATTCTTGACAGTAGGCTGCGTTCGGTATGGGAAATATTTACTATGACACTATTCCACCGCCGTCTATATATTAAGGCCACAATGTAGACTCGTAAACGTCAAATCATCAGATTAAATTGCATTGCATTGTTGTTGCTTCTCATGGCATTGTTGTTGTTTGCCCGTGTCCGACGAAAAATTTAAGCATCAGGATCCATGACGTCATCGTACAGCTGAGTTGCGGCTGTGATATATCTAGATGGCGTTGACTATTCTCATACATCAATAGCCGCTGTAAACACAAATTGTTCGGTTCGGTCGTGTGCTCTGACGTGCCGTTGCACGACCACGAACTCTGCCATTTGCGTAGCAACAGTACCCAATGGCGGACATAGATACCATCTACGGGGTATACCGCCAGAGGAGCACCTAGCCGTTACGGCATTATTTCCCGGTCCTTCGGGCGGTTTGGACCTTCGGCGTTTTACTGACAAGGTCTTATTGTCAGATGGGGATTTCTCCATCAGGTGAATGCACTCACCTTCAGGAACCCAACCCCGGGGCTGCATCACCAGCTCGATGTCCCAATGGTGGACATGTGGAAATAAAAGGAAAAAAAACGTGATTAAGCGAAATAACGTTTTGCAAGGATACAGTTGGTAAGTGTGGCAACCACTTAACGCTATTGAGTTCAGTCCATAGTGAAACGATACAAAGCGTTCTTCATTTTCCAACCACAGGGCAGGGCACCAGGACAGTGTACACGGCCTAGAAATAGCTATTCTTTTCGTCGATGGTATAGTCAATGGGTGAATTCATATTGTAAGACGAAACCGGACGGGTAAACTTGCAAGACAAGAACCATCGCTCTTACAATGTGAAATGCACAATGCTTGTCTGCTGGCCACTACAAAAGCTCTCGCTGTCCGTTTGTTTGTGCTAATAAACGGACGGCGAGAGCTTTTGTAGTGGCCAGCAGACAAGCATTGTGCATTTCACATTGTAAAAACGATGGTTCTTGTCTTGCAAGTTTACCCGTCCGGTTTCGTCTTACAATGTGAATTCACCCAATAGGTACCCCAACCATTGTTCCCCTGCAAGTTGAACTTGCAAAATGTTGCGTAATTCGGAAGGAGCATGGCCTGAGGATTAGTATAACAAAGAGAGAGTTTCTGTGCTACCCGTTCTAACATCCTGATGAACCGATACAAGATACCTACATCAAATAAGAACAGTCCAAATATCTTGGCTAGATGATAAATGAAAGAGCTACATGCGTTGATAGTATCAAACATCGGACAGAACGTGTAATCGAAATAAATACTCGTCAAATTTGCCACCATACATTGAAAGTACATTTCACCGTATTCTGAATAATCCAAATCGACCCTATTTGTTAATCATAATCTGTGTCTGAGTCTTATACATTTAAGAAACAAAAAAAAAATTAATGCAATATAATTTTAAATTTATTTTTTTAGTTATTCATTTGTCCGAATCAGTTATGTTCATTATCTAAACAGTAGTGTGAAGTCTAACTTAATATTCATTCGACAGTAAAGTCAATTAATTTTCTATTGATCAACAAGAGAAAATTATCTTCTTAACAGTATTTAATGTCTCAATGAAATTATTGAATAAATTCATTTTCTTTTTATTTTACACAACTTGCCAGGATCAAATAACAATAATATACATTTGATTTGATAAACGGAAACAATAAATTTAATTTTTGATAAATTACTTAAAAATATTCAATGAATTTAATACACTTTGATACAAAATGTTGTTTAATTGTTTCTTTCTTAACTACTAAATGCTATTACTTTTAAGATATTCTAAAATTTTTTTTTATTAATTTAATAATAAATTAGTTTACAGTAAAGATTATCTTAGGGTGATTTTAGGCGATCGCGGTACTTTCAGAGACTTTTTGCTTTTGTTATCTGAAGTTTGAGAAATTTATACACTGCCTGTCATAACTATAGCCGCACCATTAAACAGGATGATCCTTTAAAATTCTAAGCAATCACAGTTATTCCACATAATATAAACATAATAAAAAGAAAAATAAATTCACAAGAAGTTTCCTTACATTTCAAACCGTTATTTCTCTGTAAAAGAAAATCTAAATTTCCCGTCTGTCATAACTATAGCCGCACTTGGAACAAAAATGGGAAATACTGACTAAAAAGCGGAAATTGAGGAAAATAATAACGGGAGAGATCATTTTGGAATAAAATAGGCTATGAGGAATTGTTTTGTTTATTTTTCACGAAATCATTTTAACAGTTTTTCGAGTTTTTTGCCTATTAACCCTTAAGCATCGATAACCGCTGCTTTTACATAAAAAACTCTTCGAAATTTCTTTTTTTTTTATAAATTGTACGTAATAATGTTTCTCCAAGGTTTGCTGTCTAATTTGGATAGATGGATAGCCCCCTCCCTAATATTTGTACTACTGGATGGAACCAACTTTTAGTACGATGAATGGTGAGAGATGATGCAATCTCTTGCTTCAAAACCCGTTATGTGTCCTATCTTCTGTATTATATGGAAGCTGTTTATCGTCAGGACATTCCCATAGAATTTTTCCTATGCTGGAAGTGACGAAATCAACTCTTCTCTAGGTCGACTATCCAGGCTAATACTTTTAATGAGCACTTGCTAGATTTCCATAGATCTCAGCACAAACTTCGGTCAAAATTCCTTAATAGTATTAATTAGGGTGGTTTATGCATTTAAAAGATGTTGTAACCCCCTGTAATACAGTAGAAATTTCTCTGGAATATCCTGACGATAAACTGATTTCGTTTTAATACAGAAGACATGACACATAACGGAATTTGTAGCAAGATATTGCATCATCTCCCACCAATTTATTGCACTTCAAGAAGGTTTTAATGTAACAAATGTTACGGAGGTGACCCCTCCTTCATCAAAATTAGACAGGAAATCTTTAAGGAACATTATTTCATAACAAAAATAATATTTCAAAGAGTTTTCTATGTAAAAAAAGGTTATCGATACTGAGAGGTCAATATGCAAAAAACCCAAAAAACGTTATAATTATTTATTGAGAAATAAACAAAATCATCCCTCGGTATCAATTTTATTTAAAAAAGATTTTTCCCATTATTAACTTCCTCAATTTCCGCTTTTTGATCAGTTTTTCCCATACTAGCTTCAAGTGCGGCTATAGTTATGCTTATGACATACGGAAAATTTAGATTTTCCTTTACAGAGAAATAAAGGTTTGAAATTTAAGGAAATTTATTGGGAATTTATTTGTCTTTTTAATGTCCCTTATGTTTATAGTATGTGGAATAACTGGGCTCTTTTTCAATTTTAAAGGATCAGTCTGTTTTATGGTGCGGCTATAGTTTTGACAGGCAGTGTATTTTTTTTATTTAATAGAACCCACGAATTATTGATTAAGTAAATTGATTAGACTATGCTTTTCTAAAGGAGATAATGTATATTTGGCACTTTTTTATAAAACTTTGAAAAAATTGATAAAATTTCAGTAACTCAAATATAATTTCAAATTTTGTTGAAAAATAACTTTATTCGTAATACAGTAACTAACTACAACGAAACGGCCACACATTTAAAATCACGCCTTCCATCACCCCGATAATACGTGTACCAAATCGGCTTGACTTCTATCAAAAGAAGATGTGGTCCTATGCTAACAAGAGACACCCTGTTTGGCTACTGTATACCAGGTTCGAACCCTCACTAAAGATGGTGATTCGGGAACTTGCAATTGATCACTGGACAAGGGTTGACTGGAGCTGATCGGTGCACGTCCGCAGCCCTTATTATAATTATTGTTGAGGCCGGATGCCGCACTAGCGGTCCTATACTGACTATTTTGATTTCGACTACCACTACAAACGGACTTATCGCTAAAATTCAAATCGTTACGACGCATCTTCGACGAACGTCTGCTAGGGTTTGACGACGATGCCGACGTAGAGGGCGCCAAATGCCTACTACTTCGACTCATACTAGCACTACTGACACTATGTATGTTACCGCTACTAGTTTTATGTTTATTGTTCTTAGAATGTGCACTATGCCTATAGCGGTGAGCCATCAGCAGATTTTGCGGACGTGCACAGTGCCGACATATTGCAGTCAACTCACATTCCCCGGTGTTTTCGGCTTGGTCGCTATGATGGTGATTGCCGTGACCGTTATTTTGGACATTGCGGACTTGTTGGCCTCTGGTGTTTGGTGGACAGTTACTATTCTTGGTGTGCTGATTTGATTGATAAGTCGATTGTTGCTGATTATGATCGCGATTCTGACTGGCTTGATTATGATGCTCACGTTGAGAAAATGGTTCACCTGCATCGGGAGGATATGGTCAGAAAGATGTGTCGAAGACGGCTATGGATCGAGATATAGCTTCGTCGTTACGGCAGCACATAAGAAATTCATCAAGTGTTACGACACCATCACGATTGATGTCCATTTTCTGGAAAAAATAAACAAATTTGTATTTTCTATCTAGAGTCTTTAGCTAGAAGAATGGCTTCGAAAACACCAAGATGGTTAATTATAGGGAAAACCTAGTTTCTGGTCGGGAGTCTTCAAATAACAAAGAATCAGTGAAAACCGATGAATCAACTATTTTCAATATTATGGTATCGGACAATTATCCAGCAATAAAAGAACAATAAAAATGCGTCATTAAATGGAGCGTTTAGAAATTACAATCAATCTATATTCAGCTTCATTTAAGTTTAATGTCACTAAATGCCCGAATGGATAGCAAATTATATTGGAAATTGTTTCCGAAAACGGTTGAATCCGTACGTACGAAATATATTTATATTTCGAAAACATTCTTTTCAGAAATCCTTCTCCTTCTCTCATAATATGTTCAACGTACCCAGACTACAACGACACGATTTCCTTTTGTTAATACCAGCATTATCCCTACTTTCGGTAAGAGCTGAAATTGCTTCCGAAATGATGGAAAATCTACGTTTTCTATCTTTATCTTTTTTTACCGGTCGGCGCTCGGATTTTGTACCGCAATACCAAATGAAAATTGATATTATATATCTTAAGTGGATATAACTTACCTGAAAAATTCTTTCGACCTTTTCCTTAATTTTCTCCTCGTCGGGACAAGTATCAGGAAGTCGTCCGACGAGCTCGTATATGGCAGTCACAATGTCAGTCATTTCCTCTCGCGTAATATAACCATCTCCGTTGATATCGTACAGCGAGAACGTCCATCGTAGTTTCTCTTCCATGGATCCGCGCGAGAGTATCGAGAGTCCTTGAACGAAATCCTGTTTGGAAGGGAAGAAGAAAAGCATAAAGAAGATTAAGTAGAGATGTTTTCGGTTTTAATTTTTTATATGTAGTGTGGACGGGAAGGACTGTGAAACGTGATATTGGCTTGCGGTGAAATGTGCGGTTAAGTAAACTTGTCCTGCTGTTGTTATTATTCTTAATGAGCGATACTACTCGAGGACGCGGTGACATTGATATGTTTAGTAGAGCACGTAGCTGCAATAAGGTTATTACAGTTAAATCGGAATAGAAGAATATTACAAGTCAATTAAAATCGTGTTACAGTGGGATACAGAATAAAAACTAACTGACTTATTAGGGGTTTTAGATAAAAAAAAACCCTTATAAAATCGATTTATGTCCGTCCGTCTGTTCACTAAATAACTCGCGAACGGCTCAAAGGATCGACATGAAATTGGTAGGTATGTGTAGAATGGTTACAGTCTTTGGCACGAAGGGGTGAAAAAAGTCGGCTTTTTTATTTTTTATCGGATGGGCTTTGGGCACTCAAATCAAAGGGTACGACGGCGAGTACATTTCATATCAGTTACAGTTTTCCAAATAATCAGTGGCGTAACGTACGGTGTTCGATGTATTCGGTCGAACACGGGCCCCTGCCACCAGGGGCACCCAGCGTAGTGACGCTCATTGGTACATTTTGGACTGCGATCTTGTAGATTTCGGGTTTATTGAAGCTATTTTCAAAGGGGATTGAACAAGGCAGGGCTTCGAGAAACATTTGACTATTGCGCTGAAGAGCTACTAACTACCCAAACATTCGTGCCCGAGATGCTCGAAAAAGTGATAGAAAACGCAGCAAAAAATAGTCCAAATAAATTGTAAAGGGCTAAATTAAATAACAATACCTACTGTGATGTCTTGCAATGTTTTTTATTAGATTCAACTGAGCTCGTCGGCGGCAGACAAACAACTGAGTGAGCAGAGAGGTATTCGGTACAGCTAGACATATAGTAGCCACCACTACAATTTCCCCCTTTAATTGTTTGCCCTTCACTAATTACAATTAATAGTTCACTTTTTTTCCGTTGTCTTAATTCATATTTCCGATCATTAAGATTAGAATTAGAGTTAATTACCATAGTTTCTTCTGGGTTATTTTCTTTATGTTCGTTTGGTAATTCAACATTTGGTTCAATCTCTTCATCCATATTTTGATTGATTTGTTTGTCTACTTCTTTAGATTTATCCTCAAATTGTGGATTAGGAATATACATCTCATTATTATTTTCTGTACATTTAATTATTTGATTTACATGCCGTTTCCAGATTTTATTTGATTCAGTAAGTTTAACTATATAGATACGTCTGAATTCCTAAACGTTTAACAATTTTTGCTTTTGACCAACATATTTTATTCGGCTTAGCGTAGTTTTTTACCATACATATTTCATTAACTTCAAAAGGTTTTCTATTATACTATATTTATAGTTTCTTTTTTTTTGATTATTTTGTTGTTTCTTAAGATTAACTTAACAACTTGAACCATATTATTGGGATAAGTATTCAGTAAGTCTAAACGAATTTAAATGATGAAAGATGTTCCGTTGTCCGAGACCAAGGTTATAGGAATACCAAACCGCGAAAAAATGGGCCTTAAGTGCTCAATTGTAGGTTGACTGGTCGTGATAGTACCCATTTCTATGCATTCGGTCCATTTGCTATCGTCGTACTGTTTCGATTCAGATACACACGCGGAGGCGATTTCTGTTTCTAATCCAATCAATAGAGACGAAATAATAGGGGTTAGCGTGCAAAAATTGGGGACTTCTCAAATTTTTGATATGTTATAAAGACAGGTGGGGTAAGTTAAAATCCAAGTTTGCGTCACTTTCCCCCCCTGTGCTCCCGCCGCTATCTTCAAAAAACCATCTAAAATCGGCCCTTTCATCAGTTTTTGGCCTGTAACTTCTTTACAGTCCATTTGAGCACAAAATCTGCCGAGACAATTTTGTAGAGAACAAAATTTCCTACAAATTTAATCTAAGATGTTGTACTCTTATCTAATACTAATTATCAGAGTTATAGCGCCAAGAAAATGGAGAAAATATCAAAAATCATGCCAATTTCATATTCACAAAAACGCATTGTATACCAATAACTCATAGCCTCCTCTGCATTTTAGTATAGAGTTCTCGAAGTATGTTTTGAAATTTGTTAGTAACGATTTTTGGAATTTTTAAGCATATTCTTTGCGCTATATCTCTGCCAATTTTGATTGTAGAGTAAAACTTGTCAGATGAAATTTATAGGAAATTCTGTGCTCTACAAGATTGGCTCGGCACATTTCGTGCTCAAATGGACCTGGAAGGAGTTATAGACCGCAAACTGATAAAAGAGCCGATTTTAGATGGTTTTTCAAGATAGCGGTGGGAGCACAGGGGGGAAAGGGACGCAAACTTGGATTTTAACTTACCCCACCTGTCTTTATAACATATCAAATATTTGAAGAGTCCCCAATTTTTGCAAGGTAAAATCTCCCCGTTGATTGGAGTATTCGCCTCACTGGCACTTTTTTTTCCAGTACATTCCCACATAGAGAATCGGCCGAATGTATTTATATGCGTTGAGTTGATGTTCGGGATTGTGCGGCGGAAAAATTATCGCCTCACTTGTATGGTGTACAAAAATTATGATGGGGATTTTGCGATTGTATAAAGGAACTTGTATGTGAGTTTAAAGATAACTTTAGGGTTTTTTAATCATATTTCATGAGTTATGTTTTGTGATAATTCAAAATGTATAATTCGGCGGAAATCAAGGTGAGGCGCGCCTCATCTGAGGAGCCGCCACGCCACTGCAGGCAACCTATTTATTCCCTTAATATAATTAATGTACAAATTATCGTGAAATATTTGGTTCCCTTCTTGCTAATGTGAACAAGGAAATCGAGAAAAATAGTCCGCAACATTACCTTCGGACTTCACATGCTCAATGTCAGAATTGTATCCCGCCAAAACTTAAGCAATTCGCTGCAGACGGTGGGCTGCCATCACGGGAATCCCTTTTTTGGAACCTAATATGTGCATGAGGGGTCTATTGTCTGTTACTAAAGTAAAATGTCTACCATAAAGGTATTGGTGGAATTTTTTCACCCCAAACAAAATCGATATATTGCTACTCTATCTAGTTGAGAGTATATTTCCTCTCAGCTTGGGTTTATTTCCTCGATGCAATCTCAAACTCAATCGGCCTTTCTAATACATTTTTATAAACCTGTGATAAAACAGCACCTAGCCGCACAGGGCTTGCATCAACTGCCAATTTAACGCGTAAGGATGCTTTGAGCAGGTATTAATAGAAGGAGAGGGCGAAAGTCATGAATTCCATACAAAGTGACTCAAAAATGTGCCGAGAATCTAATACATGGGAGAGCAAGCATCTAACAGTAAAGTAGTAATTGAGTCAAAAATTCGTGCGCGCTTGGTTGAATTCTTCTTCTTCTTCATTCTCTTTGTCTTTAAAAGTGGGTTGTCAAAGCATGGAACTTTGTTTGAATCGAGATGTACTGTTACTCTACTTGTGTCAAATCGCTTTGCTTCAACAGTGTTGTTATTGTATTTTTCTCTCCCATGAATTTGCGCTTTCGGCACACTTTTTAAGCGATGTTTCCTCTCCTTCTATTATTACCTGCTCGAAGTAAGGATGGATCAAAATGAGCTAATGCTCTATCAGACATTAATCCCTTCTTTATTACTTCGACGGCTTTAGAATGCGAGCTCGTCCAATGAAAGGAAACATTTTTACGCAAAAGTTCATACAGGGGAGAGCAAAAGCTCGTTATGTCTGGTAAAAACTTTCTATAGAAGTTCACCAACCCCAAGAATCATTGAACTTCCTTCACATTCTTTGGATCTTCCATTTCTTGTATGGCCTGTATCTTCTCTGGGAGCGGACGCAGCCTATCTTTATCAATAACATGTCCCTTGTACACAGAGAAAAAATCGTTATAAAATCAACAATAATTGCTATGATTCAAACATTTTCAAATATGATTTGGCTCCATAGGTATACGTTTACGTTTAATTCAAAAATGTTTCATTTTGAATCAATAGTGGAAATATTAAAGTGATTCTTGTACTTTTAAAATTGCTGCATGTCAAATCAAAATTGAATATCACTTTATTTTCAAAGTGATTTCACTTTATTTTAAAAGTGTTTCACTTTAAATTTAAAATGTTTTGATTGTTAAATTAAAAAGTGGAAAAATATCTTTTCCCTTTTTTTCTATTTTTTTATTTTTTTTTGTTTAGTTTTATTTTTTTTTATTTTTTTTTATTTTTTTTATTTTTTTTTATTTCTTAATTTACTTTTTTTTATTTTTTTTACAATATTATAAAAACCTTATTTTCTCACTTTGCTTCTACTGGGAATCGAACCGGGTACCTCTCGTTTCGTAGTCCTACTTCCTACACCTAAAGCTATCAGAGATTACTAGCACTGAACAAAATAGTGACGGACACAGCCTTCAAAATGAAACAACTTTAAAACAAAGTTGAATACATTTAAATCGACGTTTCAGTCAATTTTGAACAGATCATTAAAGTGAATAATATTAAATTTAATATAAAACTATTTGTTTTTAAAATGATTTTTTGATGTGATCCAATTTTGTTTTTAATGTGTTTAACCTCAAATTTAAGTGATGGTTTTTTTCTCTGTGTACATTACGGATTTTTCAAAAAATCTACACTTTTCTTTATTTAATTTTAATCCAGCATCTTTTAAAATGGATAGTACTTGATGTACCTTTTCGATATGTAGCTTCCTACTAGGTGCCGTTAGTATTATGTCGTCTAGAAATATGGCTACTCCCTCTATCCCGATTAAATGTTTCTCAAGAGCTTTTTGAAACTCGGCTGGCGCCGGAGACAGCCCGTAAACTAGCCGTGGATACCGATTGAGACCATGGCTTTTGGAGATAGTAATGATATTTTTGGAAGACTCATCTAACACTAGTTGTTGATATGATGTTGATAGATCCAGAACCGTGAATTCTTCTCCACCATGAAGCTGAGAAAATATCTCCTCCGCTCGAGGAAGTGGATGCTTCACGATTTTCAACTGCGGGTTGACTATCACTTTGTAGTCTCCACAAATTCGTACCTCGCCAGATTGTCATATGAATGTCAATTGAATTATTGGACGCACTCCACTCATCTGTCATACAACCAATAAAGTCAGTCATTATCGTCACCTCAACTAACTCGTGTTTCATCTCACAGATTTTTTAAGAATTGGCACGATCGGAGTTCCCCACTCACAATAATCCATGGGTTCTATTATCCCTAAGTTTACTAAATTATCAATTTCATTTTTGACTTTTTCCTTCAATGCAAACGGAATTGGGCATGGCTTGAGGTACTTTGGTACGTGATCGTCTTTCAACTTTAAAGAAATCGTGCATTTGTTGCATTTCCCTAATTGACCATCAAAAAGACTATTAAATTTCTGGCAAATATACCTTAGATCTGATTGTTTTTTTTTTTATTGATTTTTCTGTATTGTTTCAAAAAGTTCATACCTAGTAAGGGTGGGCCACTATTTATCTACGACCACCACGTCAATTGTTTCATTTTTGCCCTTATAATGCACGGTCAATCCACAAACACCCATACTGGTTTAATTAAGGTGCATTATAATTGTTGAAGACTAAACTTCTCTTTTCCAAATTTTCGCTTGAAAATGTCTCCCGATACACCCAGCAAAAAACGTGTATTAAAACCAATGAAGTTTTTACTTTACTTCTAATAAACAGAAAATTTCTTTAAACTTATGAAGTTTGAATATGATTAATTAAAAATGCCATTGGGTCAAATACACTTTCATAGAATGTATGATGAATTTATCGAATTAAAACATGCCCACATACAACTAATGCAACAAATGACTTAGAATGAAGTAAATCAAATTCATGGGAACTATGATTATTTTGCATAGCCTCTATGTATAAACATTTTCAGTTTGTATTGCACAGCGTATCAAGTAGTTCAGACTTTAGAAATGTTGACAACATTCCACATCTGGTCTCATGGCAATGTGAACGGAGTGGCTCGCAGGCGGACCGGGTTCGAATCTAAGTTTCGGCATAAGGTTTTTTATGAATAAAAAAAAATATTCTTTTCAATTTTTATATAAAATTCAATGAAATTTTTTACATAGAATTGATGACCAATCTCATTGTTATAATCTAATTTTGACTTGATATTTTCAATGATATTTCTATCATTGTCCCAAAAAGGCTATTTCATCGGCTCCAAATCATAGCCAAAATTTCATACGTCCTATGTAATTTTTTTTCTGGGTGTATGTTTTCACCGAAATCGCGAATATTGACGCACCTGTATCTATTTCCATTATAATAGGAATACCATTCATCCAAACTTTGATTTTAATGGGATCACTTCGCTCAAAATTAGAAACAATATTATACAGTGCTAAATCGCTGTTATTAATGTATTTAAAATTATTTAAAATCATTACGACCTGTGCTGACATACTTATTAGGACATACTTTTTTAAGGTGGCCACGATCGTTACACACATGGCATTTATAATTTTTGAAACGACAATTCTCACCCGAATGGTTTGAGGAACTACAAACCTTAAATTTTTGCCTTCTTCTTCACAGTTGTTGAGTTGTTATCACCAAATTTGTATATGCCGTCAGGTGTGCTCGCCTCTTTTTTAACTTCAACATCGTACCTCCGCCTGGCACAGACTACTTCTGCGATCTCAATCGCTTTATCCAATGATAATGTTGTCACACTATCGGCAAAAAGTTTATCTTTCGATGCACCATGTTCCAGGCACATAACGAATTTGTCGCGAAGTACCGTATCGAGCTCCGTTTTGAAATCACAACGTACCTCTAATGCTCTAACTCGTACTGCCCATTGTTTCACACTTTCATGTGATTCTTTTTGAGCCGAGTAAAATTTAAAACGCTCCGCGAATCCAGAAACGGTTGGTTGAAAATGCGTATCTAACACCGCCACTAGCTGTTTGTACGTTGCTTCCGCAATTTTCACTGGATGAAGCAAGTTAATGAGCAGCTTATAAGAATCCTCCACCAATGCGTTACTCAAAATTGCTACCTCACATACAAAGTGACCCAAGACAACTTTTAGTCCAGTACAATTGGTTCAAAATAGCCCCAAACCTAAACATCCAAAAATAAAAGAAATTTTTGATGCCAAATTGTTGAATACACTGCCTTATATACGCAGCAAAAAGTTACACAAATTTGCGCCATGGGTTAAGGGGGGAGAGGGTGGCAAAGGGGTGAAAATTCAGTTTCTTGCAAATATCTGGAAAACTATGAATCTGACCTTAAAATGAGCTGAGGACAAAACAAACTACATAAAATTACCTTTGTAATGATATGTAACACTCTAGACATTTTCTTAGAAAATTATACCCTAGACCCAAAAGTATTATAGTGAATTTACATTTTTTGAGTTTTACATTTCGCACTGTAACTCTTGATAGAATGGACATACTGTCATAAGATCTTGTCCATATATTGATAACAAAATTTATTTAACTCGTACCAAAAATTGGAGTGCTCCGACCATTGACGCCCCCCTCAGTCCTCCTAACATTTTTAAAAAAGGCATGCCTGTAGCTTCTTTTTAAACTGGTGGGGTGCCTAGTCTAAGCTCCATTATGCTCCCCACCAAAAATTATTACCATCCGATCAGAACTAAGGGAAAGGGTACCCCCCATACAAAGTGAACGAAAATTCTAACAAATTTCACATTTTTTCACTTCTAAATTCTATCTAAAATGAAAAAATAAAATTTATCTCTTAGAAAGTCATTATGATAGTTAATTGTAGTCTTCTGAATGTATGTTCAAAATTTTGCATCAAAGCGTACACTACAAGTATAAACAAATTGTGTTTGAAAGTCATTGGTACTAGTTCAAAGGCTAGTTCCGAATAATATCAAGTAACGTGTACTAGCAACCTTCAAACCCCATTTTTCGTACTTGTAAGGCACGCTCTGCTACGAACTTTTGAATATACATTAAGAAGACTACAATTAACTGTTATAATGACGTTCTAAGAAATAAATTTTAGTTTTTCGTTTTAGATACAATTTAGAAGTGAACAAATGTGAATTTTTTTAGAATTTTGGTTGACTTTGTATGGGGAGTAGCCTTAGTTTTGATCGGATAGTAACAATTTTTGGTAAAAAGCATAATGGGGCTTAGACTAGGCACCTCACCAAATTTTATCTGCCTGGCTCAATTTGAAAAGAAGCTAGAGGCATGCCTTTTTGAAAAATGTTAGGAGGAGTGAGGGGGGCGTCAATGGTCGGAGCACTCCAATTTTCGGTACGAGTCAAAAAAATGTTGCTATCAATATATGGACAAGATCTTATGACAGTAGGTCCATTCTATCAAGAGTTTCAGTACGAAACGTAAAACTCAAAAAATGTAAATTCACTATAATACTTTTGGGTCTAGGGTATAATTTTCTAAGAAAATGTCTAGAGTGTTCAACAATTTGGCATCAACAATTTCTTTTATTTTTGGATGTTTGGGTTTTGAGCTATTTGTACTAGACTATTTGTTCTACAGTTTATAAAATGAGTAGTACGTAGAACAAACTCCTAATGGGTCACTTTGTATGGGAGATGCCCTTAGTTTTTATGCGAATGAGCTGATTTTTGGCGGGTGGGGTGACTAGGACCTCCAATCGCAACAAACCAAAATTTAGCACTCTCCTCCAATTTGAGGGGGAGTTATGGACATGCCGTGTTGACAAACTCAAATGGGGGGATAATGGGAGTCCTTGACCGGAGGCCGGAGCGACTCAATGTTTATCTTGAAATTATCTTGAACTTATTGTGAATACTTATACGAAATTTTAGGGCTGAACTAGCATTCTTTTAAAAGTTATGGAGCTCTTAAAAAAGGTCTAAAATGAAAATATTCTAATTTATTTTCTAGTCATATGCCGAAATATTCAATTAAATTTTAGTGTGTTATATATCATTGCAAAAATAATTTTATGTGGTTTTCTTTGTCCTCCGACTATTTTTCTGTATCTCTTACCGTTTTTAAATAACTCGCAAAAAAAAACAAAAAAAAAACCTTTTCCTTTTTTTAATGTTGCAGACCCGCAATCGGTTGGGACTTTTAATGCCATAATCTGGGGACCATCCCCAACCATAATCAAAAAAAAAATAAATTCCGATGTAGGATTTTTGCCGACCAAATATGCCATTTTTCGAATTACGATATTTGCGTGATAGTTGGTTATGGCACCCTGATTATGGGAAAAGTGTTCTGACCGATTGGGAGTCCGCAACCTTGAATAATGGGAGGAAGGGGGTATTTCTTTAGTTTTTAGTGATTATTTAAAAACGGCTAAAGATAATGATGCAATGAAAATTCGGCGGTAGACTAAACGATAAATTAAAATATTTTGGACCTTTTTAAATTCTTGAAAATCGCAAGTTCAGCCGTGGAATTTTATGCGACTATTAACATTAAGCTGAATGTGAGTTTTGCTGAAAATAGAGTCGCTCCAATCAAGGACCCCGAATTATTCCTCCCATTTAAATTTGTCAAAAAGGCATGTTCATAACTCCCCCCCCCCCATTAAAAAAAAACTACAGCTAATTTTCACGTGTGCGATACGAGTTGAAGAGAATGAAATGTAGATAGCTAATAGGGAAAATACGAGAATTTCGTTTTTAGGGTTTTTTCGTTTTTTTTCAAAAAACCCTTATGAAATCGATTTCGTCCGTCCGTCTGTTCACTAAATAACTCTCTGTGCTGTGGTGCTCTTTGGCTGCGTAATAGTGTTGCAAAACCATAAAAAAAAAAACATTATGAAAAGTACAAAAAAAAAAAAACACCCTTTGGACAAGTTTCTTTTTTTATTCGAGTTAAGTTGAGTCCGTCGAGGAGAGTCGCATATTATCTGTCGACGAGGTGGGATGGTTTACGTTCGTCGTGCGGCGGTTCATGTAGTCTGGAAATTAAATTGTGTTGTGTGTGTCTACCTGAACGAGAAAAAGGATTTCAGTGAAAAAAAAAACCTTTAAGAAAGTATTAAACACGGAAAAAGTTCCGCGTGTGTGCGGAGAGTGTCTGGTAATCGAAATGAACCGCAGCTTCCGTATTGCGCTCTAGTGCTCGCTCTGTCTGTGTTTTATCTGCTTCCTGATTGTCATCTTGTGTATCGCCGTGTACCGTTTGCGCATCCGGAGAAGAATAAAAAAACAACACACTTGAGAGTGCTCAGACGCGTAATTTCGGACATTTCTCGAATTTTGTCTACGGTGGTTTTGGGTGACTTGTCGCGCGGTGCGAGTGTTAGGCGGTCGTTTGTTTTTGTGATCTATTTGTTATATAGCCGTGAAAGTGTTTTAATGAGTTATTAAGCGACGCAAGGAGAGCGACGGGCGGATGGCGCAGGGGTGATTTTGCCAAATTTTATGTTTCTTCGAACCACAACCCCCCCAAGTTAGCCGGGATCTTTGATGGCCACTAAGCCATCAGGAGTTGCAATGCTGTGACCGCGCAAGGAGATATATTTTTTTTTGTATTCACCAGGTTGTAACAGATGGCGCCCAACGTGGGGCTTGAAGACTTCGCTTCTTCATTTTTTTTCTTTAGTCACAGTTGGTGCGAATTACGGTTTCTTCTGTCTGGTAGAATTTTTGTGATAGCCTGTACGGCATATTTATTTCAAATCTATCGGGGTCGCAGCTGGCGCCCACATTTTTTATAAACTTTTGCAACAATTTGATCATGCTAATTTCGTTAATATTGCGGGTGATACTACACAGTGAAATTCGCGAGTGTATTTTTCGACTTCTTTAAAGTTTTGATTACGTTCGTGACCGTAGTATAGGTAGTCGTTGGTATAGTAAGGTTTTTCGACGTTTAATGTAATGTTTTGATTCCTTATGAATATAAATTTCTAATTTGATTCCGTACTACACTGGAATTCTGTCACTTTCAATGAATTAATAGTCTGTCTGTTTGTCCGTTTCGCTGATGTGGTTTAATTTGGTTGTCCCTCGTAGAGTCATCCTGTCCGTCGTTCTCTTCAGGTGAGTGATATTTGATTAATAAAAACATCGAATCTATTTTTGTGAACTGTGAAGACTAAAAACATAATGGCTTTCAAAAGTGTATTTGTGCCTGGCGCAAGCTCTACACCGGGTGCTCCGGTTGTTCGGTCAGCTGATACTGGATTAGGTCTTTCAGAAGACCCAAAAACCAATCGGTCGTTTAATCCGTTTATCAACGATCCAGAGGATATTTCCGCGGAAACTATAAATACCGCCGAGATATTAAAATCTCCTACACGCATTACACGTCCGGTCCCATACATGCCAGCTATGGACGCTACATTTGTTCAACAACGTACAACAGCTTTTAGACAACCTGTACTGCCTATGTCAAAGTGGGACCTACACTATGATGGATCTCGCTCCGGCTTGAGTATCAGTTCTTTCCTATATCGCGTAAATGTTTTGGCCCAAACTCATGGAGTATCTGATGCAGAGTTGACAGCGCACTTCCATTCATTAGTTCGAGGAGTTGCCGGCGATTGGTTTTGGAAGTTTCATGAACTCCAGGGTCCTCATTTAACTTGGTTAACATTGAGTCGAGCTTTACTTGAAAGGTTCGGCTCTCCTCAATCTGATGTAGATATTCGGCGCAATATTGATTCACGGCTTCAAAAGCCATATGAGGCATTTGTTGACTTCTTTGACTCTTTGCAGACTATGGCTCTTCAATTAAAGTATAGTCTAACCGACAGCGATTTTCAATGTATTGTTTTTCGGAACATGCACCGTAAGATGCGTGATCATTTGGCGGGTCGTCAATTTGCAAGTACTCAGGAACTCGTACAGTGCTGTATTTCAGTTGAAAATGTATGGAATATGGATAAGCCAGTCGAGAAACCTGTTGTTCAGTTCAAGAGAGCTGTAAATGAAATTCATACTGGAGAAACCTATTCGAGTCGTCCTTTGGTTGAAGAAGTAATTAATACACAAACTCAGTCGTCGGAACAGAATTCCCCATCTGCTCCAGGAACGGTTCGTTCACTTCGTCAGGACAACATAATATGCTGGAATTGTAAAGATTTAGGGCACAATTTTATGAATTGTCCTCATCCCATTAATCGCATATTCTGTTTTGGTTGTGGAGCCGAAGGTACATTGAAAACTAGGTGCAGTAAGTGTTCTATTTCGGGAAACGGTCGCCGGAATGTGGCGACGGCGGGTACTCGACACATTCCGTCAACCTCTCGTGTGGCGCGTCAGCCGAGATACGAGGATGCAGCCACGAATGTGGACCCGGAATTTCATCGCCGACGTTGATGTCTTCCCCCATGTCATGCAATATTCCTACTCAAACTACAGAATTTTCAAATGTTTTAATGCAGTCCGATCTTTCCGACATTCCAACACAGGAATCTATTAAAGTACCTCCTTTTCATCATTCTCCATCAATGTCCTCATTTCTTCACAAACGAGCTGCAAATCGTCGTGATCGATCTTCAGCCTATTTCTTTGGAAGGCGTTCTATTCGTAGGGGCATTGTAAATACCATCTTAACCTCGGGAATTGAAAATGATCCTCGACCCAGATGTGAAATATATATTCAAAATCGCAAACTCGTTGGACTCATGGATAGTGGGGCTAGCATAAGCGTTCTTGGTAAGGGATCTGAAGAGCTTCTTGAAGATCTAGGTCTTAGTCCTCTTGTTCATAGTCTGAAAACAGATATTAAAACGGCTTCAGGTGAGGATGTACCGGTTAAGGGATACATTCATATTGATGTTACATTTAATAACTCTGTTAAAAGCATCCGTTTCTTGGTTGTGCCATCATTAGTAAACACAATTTACTTAGGGATTGATTTTTGGAAAGCATTTAATATCGAACCTGCCCAGAGTATTAATATTGGCGAAATATCTGACGATTCTGTCAGTAGTAACCTTATTTTTCCAGGCCTATCTTCTGAAGAAAATTCTCAATTGAATAATGTCATCATAAAGTTCCCTTCCTTTAATAAACTTGGATTAGGAAAAACTTCGTTAGTTACCCATCATATTGATGTCGGCACTGCAAAGCCTATCAAACAACGTCACTACGCCATATCTCCTGTCATCCAAGATCTACTATATAAAGAATTAGACCGTATGCTTGCACTAGGCGTTATCGAAGAAAGCAACAGTCCTTGGAGTGCACCGGTTACTTTGGCTCGGAAACCGGGAAAGGTTCGCTTGTGCTTGGATGCGCGTAGACTTAATGAAGTAACTATTAAGGATGCCTATCCCTTGCCCTTAATAGATGGCCTGCTATCTCGCTTAACCGCTACTAAATACATCTCCAGTTTGGATCTTAAAGATGCTTTCTGGCAGATTCCTTTGGATGAGGAATCCAAAGAAAAAACTGCCTTTACCGTACCGGGACGTCCGCTATATCACTTCAAAGTGATGCCCTTCGGACTATGTAACGCCCCCCAGACCATGTGTCGTCTTATGCACAAAGTTATTCCGCATGAGCTTCAGGATAAGATTTTCGTGTATCTGGACGACTTACTCGTTACTAGCGCCACCCTTGATGAACACATCAAGTTGCTTGATAAGGTTGCTGAGTTATTTCAGGGCGCTGGTCTTACAATTAATGTCGAGAAGAGTAAGTTCTTGCAACAAGAAATTAATTACTTGGGATACATCGTCAGTGATGGTCTACTGAAGCCTGATCCAAAGAAGATTTCAAGTGTGGTTGACTATCCTGTTCCCACCTGCGCAAAAGACATAAGACGATTCATGGGTATGGCGGGGTGGTACAGACGGTTCATTTCGCGATTCGCAGTCATTTCGGCCCCTTTAACCGATCTTTTGAGAGGAAAAAAACGTTTTGTTTGGACGGACGCAGCATCAAATGCTTTTCAACAGCTTAAAAACGCTTTAATAACGGCCCCAGTACTTACTAATCCAGACTTTTCGAAACGATTTTATATTCAGTGCGATGCAAGCACAACAGGTATCGGTAGTGTATTATTCCAGACGAATAGTGAAGGGCATGATCAACCCATAGCTTTCATGTCAGCAAAACTGAGCTCTGCTCAACAAAAATATTCTATTACAGAATTGGAATGCATGGCCGCCGTACAGAGTGTAAAAAGATTTCGACCATATATAGAAGGACTACCGTTTACGATTATAACGGATCACGCCAGCCTAAAATGGTTGATGAATCAGAAAGACTTATCTGGTAGATTAGCTAGATGGAGTCTTAAGCTTCAAGGTTTTGATTTCGATATCAAACATGTAAAAGGAAACACTAATATTGTACCCGATGCATTATCTCGTGCATTCAAAAAGGTGGAAATTATTGAGTATTCCACTCCTTCCCAAACAGGCCACGCTATTGCGTTTTTACCTGAACATTTTCATCTTGAGGAGATATTGCCCGATTCCGCGTTCGTCGTACCTTCATATCTGGATTTGATTGCAAAAATTACTTCAACGCCTGAACGTTTTCAAAATTTATATGTGCGGGACGGTCGAATTTACATCTATGTTGATAGTCCATCTCACGTTGACTTCGATATTCCAAGGACTAAACTATGGGTGCCGGAGGGTCAACAACTCAAATTGATTTCAAATGCGCATGATCCACCATCAGTATCTCATTGTGGCAGTCGTAAAACCATTGAACTTTTGAAACGCTATTATTATTGGCCTCGCTTGAGACAAGATGTTACTAAATATATTTCTGATTGTGATATATGCAAACAAATTAAGGCCCCCAACAAAATTCTGCGACCATCTATGGGGCAAGCAAGATTTTCAGACCGGGCCATGCAACGACTTTTCATTGATTTCCTAGGCCCTTACCCTAGATCGAAATCGGGTAATACTCAAATATTCGTCGTATTAGATCACTTCACAAAATTTATCTGGCTTAAAGCAGTGCCGAAAGCAACGGCTGATTCTGTAGTGCGTTTCCTTAAGGATTCAATATTCAATACCTTTGGTATTCCGGAGTTCATTCATTCGGATAATGGAGTCCAGTTCACGTCTAAGGTGTTTTCTGATCTATGTAAGGATTATGGCGTCTCTCATATTTTTACACCCCGATATTCCCCACAATCAAACGCGTCGGAAAGAGCTAATCGGTCTATTTTATCAGCAATTAGGGCGTACATAGGAGATGATCATCGAAATTGGGATGCCCATCTAGTGGAGTCTTGTGCCGCATTTCGCAATGTCGTTCATGAGTCCACTGGATGCACGCCACATTATTTAATGTTTGGCTTTCAGGCAATTCGCCATGGATCAGAATATAGTATCTTACGACAGTTGACTGCTTTTGAAGACGGTGAAGTGAAATTGAGCTTCAATTCAGACCGATTGCGCTTAATACAAGAAAAGGTTCATGAAAAACTAGCTGAAGCGTATTCTAAAGGCGCTCGCCAATATAACCTTCGAACCCGCGTGCGTGAATTTACTGTGGGCCAAAAGGTCTTCGTCCGGAATCATACGTTAAGCTCTGCTATTGACAGTTACTCTAGTAAATTGGCCCCTAAGTTTATTGCAGCTAAAATTATCCGTAAGGTAGGTAACGTTGCTTACGAAGTGGAGGATCTGAATGGGAGAATCTTGGGTATTTGTCATGCACAGGATATTCGCACGTAGACATTACAATGTATTGCTCATTTCTTTTGGATACGGATTCCTTCCTCTATTTGGATCACAAGAGGATTTTCTTTTGCATTTTTTTTTGTTTATTGATTACCAGTTAAGTCTGAGGTTATAGGTGGATTTCATAATTCACATATTTAGACGTAGTAAACATGCTATAATCATTATTTTAAAATAATCGTAGGTTAATCAACACTTTTAAGGCACTATGTTAAGATTACTTCATTGGTGGCGGGTTTGTGTCTGCATAATTGATTAAGTACTGCTCAATAAGTTTACATTATATCTTCATCATGCTACTAGATATTATTGTTAGAATAACTAATCTACGACTCTTAAGAATTCCATTTTTGTGTTTTATTTTTGACTGAATTCAATCGCTACTTTACTCTTCATTTAGATTCTAAGATCATTATTCTAATATATTTTGACTAATAGGTGGATTCCTTCTTCTATACCGTCATACAAGTTACTCATAGGTTAAGATATACAATTTTTGTTTTTCTTCACAATGAATTGCAGGATAATTTGACGACTATTTATTTAATCATTGAAATTGATTATTTTCTTTAATGTTATACTTGATAACAGTCGAACAGTTTTATATTCATTGTAAGTCATAGCTTTGAGATGGATTATGAAAGGGATTTAGAATAGCAGTCTGTTCGTCTATTAATATTTCATATTCGACACTTAAGATGTTTTGAATTGTAATACCGATTAGATTTGAAGGGCTCTATGGAAAAGTTCCTGTTAGAGTGTGACTTTATACGACATATTGAACTTGCCCGGCTTTGGATATGAGATCCTTCTCTAGGGGTGGGTCGTCCCCTCGTTCTGTTGCAAAACCATAAAAAAAAAAAACAAAAAAAAACATTATGAAAAGTACAAAAAAAAAAAACACCCTTTGGACAAGTTTCTTTTTTATTCGAGTTAAGTTGAGTCCGTCGAGGAGAGTCGCATATTATCTGTCGACGAGGTGGGATGGTTTACGTTCGTCGTGCGGCGGTTCATGTAGTCTGGAAATTAAATTGTGTTGTGTGTGTCTACCTGAACGAGAAAAAGGATTTCAGTGAAAAAAAAAACCTTTAAGAAAGTATTAAACACGGAAAAAGTTCCGCGTGTGTGCGGAGAGTGTCTGGTAATCGAAATGAACCGCAGCTTCCGTATTGCGCTCTAGTGCTCGCTCTGTCTGTGTTTTATCTGCTTCCTGATTGTCATCTTGTGTATCGCCGTGTACCGTTTGCGCATCCGGAGAAGAAAAAAAAACAACACACTTGAGAGTGCTCAGACGCGTAATTTCGGACATTTCTCGAATTTTGTCTACGGTGGTTTTGGGTGACTTGTCGCGCGGTGCGAGTGTTAGGCGGTCGTTTGTTTTTGTGATCTATTTGTTATATAGCCGCGAAAGTGTTTTAATGAGTTATTAAGCGACGCAAGGAGAGCGACGGGCGGATGGCGCAGGGGTGATTTTGCCAAATTTTATGTTTCTTCGAACCACAACCCCCCCAAGTTAGCCGGGATCTTTGATGGCCACTAAGCCATCAGGAGTTGCAATGCTGTGACCGCGCAAGGAGATATATTTTTTTTTTGTATTCACCAGGTTGTAACAATAGGTCAAGAAACCTAGTTTTAGAGACCTGTTCCGATGTATAAGATCATTAAGATCGACCTGTTCTCTCAAAAGAACAGGTTGTACCATGCCTAAACTGAGCTCGTCGGCGGCAGAGAAACAACTGAGTGAGCAGAGCGGTATTCGGTACAGCTCCACATATAGTAGCCACCAGAACACCTACAATGTATAAATTGTTTTTTTTTTTTAAGTTATTAAATTTTCACACGCCGACGTAAAAGATGGCGCACCTTCTATAACTTCTGTGACCGATTATGCATCCTAGGCCAAAAATAACTGCCATTTTTTGCATTTACATTTCTTACTATAACTTTCGAAGAATGCTAGTTGAGTAAATTCCAAGACACTTTCGGAAAATATCCTTAATTAAATGAACTTGCTTTTGCCAAGAAGGACACGCGTTTCTCACCTGTCAGGACTTTTAAAAACAACACATAATTCATTCCGATCCAAAATAACTCCTGTACATTGCGACCCACCGCTCATATTTTTTTTTAGAAAGTATAATAGAGTCCTCCTTTGATGTTCAGCCAAAATTCGCCCGCTTCCTACTCCTGGGAGGATATTTAATTTTGAAAAGTTCCCACAGGAGAGACTGACGTGTCGTTAGTCGGAGCCACTCCATTTTTTACAAAAGTCAACTTCATTTACTTCCATTAGTAAATTTTCAACAAAGTTCCGTGCATTGTCCTCTGATTAGAAAGGTCGGTTCGCAAGGAAGTTGACCTTAACTGTCTATGAGTCACATGTGTAAAAAGCGGTCTCTCAATTTACATCAAAAGTCACATGTGACACGTATGGATTTTCAGACTTGGTGGCCATTTCGGCGAAAACCGGTCAGACAGTTAACGTGTTAACCGCGAGGAGTCCGGACAATTACACCGTTTCGTCTTAATGGAACGGAATGGAATTCATTCGAGTGGAATCTTAACATGTCTATCCAGACAGCTATTCGAAATTTTAGCTAATAAGTCAGAAGATAAGTCAACCACCATTTCGGTATGGCCATGTTCACTCTGTCAATACTTAGCGAATTCTAAGCATCTTATCTCGTCACTTTATCGAAAAGACAAAGTCATGTTGTTCACCAAAAAGTCATTAGTCTTAAGTAAGCAATAATGTTTTCCGATTCTCTCGAGTCTGTAAATATCAAAGCTATTACATTCCTCATTCTACGAGTTCTATGAACATTTGACAATTAAGCCTAAACCCAGACTACCTTTTTCTCCTTTATTCTGTTCCTTAGCATCCCACAATATCTCTAACAAGCATTTCAGTCAGAGTCCTTTTGTCTTCGATTTTGTACCGGGAATGTTCTACCAAATGTTAAATGGTGCAAGAAAATGGGATAGAAGTATGGGGACTTTCGAAATATACTGCTGTGTTTCAGCAATCTTTTTCGTAAGGCAATTAACTTTATATGCCAACCTGTTGGTTTCTGGGAAATTGTTTTGTCGTTTTGTTAAGGTACGTATACCTTATTTCGCTTAATGCTCGTACATTTCGTGAGCGCACGACCACGTACAAAAGCCTTTGTACGAAAACTGTGTTTGGATCACAAGCACGCGGGATTAATGAAAAGGATTAGGGACTCAAGATAATGAAATTAGTTGTAAAGCTTTTCGAATAATATGAGAAATGATACATTAAAATGAATTAGATGGGGCTGAAATATAAATTGAACATTCTGGCAAAATTGCGTTAAGGGGTATAATGTTAAGCTTACGACTCACCTCAAAACTCACAATACCGCTATGATCCTGATCCAGTGTGTTGAAAACATAGTGTGCATAAAGGCCAGTATTTGCTGCAATGAAATGAAAAAAAAAAACAAACGGTTCGTTAGCTAGTTTTTAAATTCTATGAGAGCAAAAGCGTGAAAGAAGAAACCTTAAATGTGAAGTTTATCGTAAAATTTTTTAACTGTATGTATGCGAGGAAAAAGTTATCTAACTTTGACGTAAACTGCACTTTCTTCCAGTTAAATAACCGCACAGCATCATTATGTAACATCCCCCATTACAACAAAGTAAAAACAGTGTATTTTATTTCCGGCTACGAATTCCTTCCGTCAAATAACAGCTCTCATTTTGTTCTTTGGAAGTTTACACCCGTGAAAGGAAGAAGTTGCATTTTGCACAAAATAGCAAACATAAGGAATACCAATATGTCTGACTTGTGTAATTTGATACGCCCCATATTCTCATCGTCCTCGTTCCTCTTCGTGCACTCTAGCAGGAAATTACATTGTAGGTATACGTGTTCCTTTTATTTGCTTCCTAACTTGATGCAAAGTCGTTACTGACTGACGACCACCTCCCTTCAAGCTATACTCGAATTAAGTGGATGCTACCACCCAACGAAAACTCGACAAAGTTACGCTCGTTCGTTATGCGGTGGAACGTATGTATCATACGACCGGACTGTAATAAATGTTGCACAGTGAGAATAGGAAAACAGGATAACATTGCACTAAGGATGTACTGAAAACTTTTCAAAAGTTTACATTGTAGAGTTAGCGTATGCTTCTGAGCATACCTATATACATACGCGAAAGAATAAATTTTTTTGCCTTCCTTATCTTTCAGCTTACATAAATGTCAGAATTTGTATGCACTTATGCATGTTTTTAAGAACTCGTCTAGAGTACCTATGCTCCCAAAATGAGACAATTATTCTGCGAAAATATTATGAAATCATATCATCAGGTTGATGAGGATGCCAACTCAACGAGTGCTAGTTCATCACTTGGCAATTCCAAATTTATGTAGCCATGCATTCCTAAATTTAAAATTGTCCATACGTTGTAAAGGGTGTGTGACACAAATTCTAGAAATTCTCGTCGACGTGATTCTGTATTATGTGCGTAAAGAGGTAACTCTTGGTCGTACTGGCAACCTCACGGCGATATCAAGCCTTTTCGTATCCGTTTCATAAAACGGCGAAGGCGAAGGTTTGGATACAGGAAGGTTGTAGTTGTCTGTGTATGCACTGTCTGTCATCAGGTTAGCCCACCAATTCCCGTGAGTACTTTCGGCTGAATTCCAATCAAACTAAAAAAGTTAAAATTCCAAAATCTTTACAAAACGAAAAAAATCTTGTTCCTTGATGTTTATACCCTTCGCTCATAGAGTAAAAGGGTATATTAACTTTGTCATGAAGTTTATAACGCATTGAAGGAAGCATCTCCGACCATATAAAAAGTATACATATATGATCAGCATGACTTGGGGAGTCGATTGGTCGATGTCCGTATGTCTGTCCGTCTGTTGCGACGCGTTTTACTCCGCCAATTTAAAAGCTATGAAGCTGGAATTTTGCACAAATGCTCCTTTTTGCTGCAGGGGCAGTTTGTATGTATGAATCGGTAACATCTGACATACAAACCCAAGGTTCTCATAAGAAAAACATTAAATACAAGTCATAGGTACACCCGATAAAACTTTTAGCCCGAGGAGAGCGAAGGGTATCCAAATTTCGGCCGCGCCCGAAATTGGCCTCGGTCTCGTTTAATGTTGTTTTATATTTGTTTTTCAAAACATAACAAATTGGTCTCTGTTGTTGTTTGAGTACTATATTAGCCTTAACGTGGATAAATTTTAGTTTCCATGATGACAAGTGAAATAAATGCCAATCGAAAGTTCTCGATTCCGAATGGCCAGTCAACAAACGGTAATTTTTTCGTGGATAAAGGATAATCGTTATCTGTGGATGAGAGATCAAAAATTGAAGCTTACAAGGAGTCTAGGCTGCCAAATTTTCGAAAAACTGAGTCTGAATTCATACGTTCGCCGTAAAAATAATAAAGGCATGAATACTTGTCAATACTTATATGTGAGAGTAATCTTGACGGAATCATCGCAAAGCCTAGGGCAAAACCTGGCATTAACCCATTAATGCCTGATGTTACATATACCTATGTAACAGTAAGACATCCTTCGTTTCAAACGGCTGCTAAAGGAATAGGATATCAATTCGGCACTAAAAAGTGTTTTATCCTGTACTGGACACTATTAGCAATGCGTACAAATCCATTTAGCTCAATTTGATTTACTATTGTGGAAGTTATAGAGGTTTCTTTCTGATGGTTTTTTTTTTATGTTGACGAAAATCGTCACGATGGCAAAAGTAGTAGAGGAATTTTATTTTTAAAAAAATTGGAGAAAAATTAATGGTATGCTATTACATGGTCTTTTTGAAACAAAACGAAAAATAAATGAAATAAATATTGTCCGATGAATTATGTTCGCTTAGAAATATTTTGGTTGCCCACGGACGTAGCCACGGGAGCGTTCCTGAGCGCTGACGCAATTGTTTAAAACAGCATCGAAATTTCAAAGGCGACATTATAAAAATATTCGTGATGCACACTCATTATCAAGACCTAAATTTCTGAGGTGATTTTTTCATTGTCGATCTAACGTATAAACTCAACAAATAAAATTTGCGATTGACATCAAATTTGACGCAAATACTCCAATAAACGAAAGCTTAAGACAGGTTTGGATGGAGACACTTTTACTTCATGTGGGACTTTTAGAAAATTTAGTGGCAGCCTGACCTCGATTTCGAGAGATTTTTTGTTTTCGATAAAAAAAAATAACCTAAAAAATTACCTCATTGAAGTAATTCAGAAAATGTCATTCGGCGCTTAAATTTTAAATAATGTTTGGGGAATGGAGTTTTTTAATTTTTTCTCTGGAGAAAATATGAAAACATTGCCAAATGTTAACATTGTTAAAAATTTCGAGCTTGTATATGAAAATCTTTCATTCACTCAATCGTACAATAAGGAAATTGTTTACGACTTTTTTAATGCCGACTATGATGGAATCAGTAATTATCTTGATTCTATCGATTGGGCTACCTATCTTTCGAGACAAAATCTTGATGATACCGTCCGTTCCTTTTACAGAATAATCTTCCAAGCTATTAGTAATTATACCCCCAAAAATAAAGAAGCGTAACACACTTACTGAGCCCTGGCTGGACAGACACTTGAGAAGTTTAAGAAATCGACGAAATAAACTGTATAAGGCTATTAAAAATAACCCATTATCAGCATTGACCTTATTGAGCAATATGATAACTTGGCCAAAGAATTTTGCATAAAATCCCGTGAAGCTTATGAGTCTCATCTCAATTTAGTGGGAGAGAAAATTATTAACGACCCCAAAAAATTCTTTGACTTTGCTAACACCAAACGAAAAACTAGAGGTTTTCCTTCTTCCATGTCTCGAGATACTGCGGTATCTTCTTGTCCACAGGAAATTTGTAATTTATTTGCTGATCACCTCCAAGACAGCTTTTGCTCACATAAAACTCCGAGCCCCTTAACTCCACCGACCAATTTCAATCCCGAGTCCCTAATTGACGGAATAGTTCTTTCACTTGATGAAATCCTTAGAGCTTTACAGGAGCTGAATGTCAACAAAGGACCCGGCCCTGACTTAATTCCTCCCTCTTTTCTAAAGCAATGTGCTAATCAGCTGTCACTTCCACTGCACATGATCTTCAATAAATCACTCCAACTGGGTGTCTTTCCATCCCTTTGGAAATACTCGCATATCACACCTATTTATAAGAGCGATGATGAGAGTTTAGTTGACAACTATCGAGGCATCGCCATTCTTTCAGCAATCCCGAAACTATGCGAAAAAATTGATTTGCGATAAGCTCACTCCTATCATTGACCCACTACTCAATGATCAACAACATGGATTTCGTAAAGGTAGGTCAACTACATCCAACCTTTCCATTTTAGTTTCTGACACCCTCTGTAAAATGGAAAAAGGGTATCAAGTTGATGCGGTCTACACAGACTTTAGCAAGGCTTTTGACAGGGTTGATCACCAAATTTTAATCGATAAATCATGTTGTTTTGGTATTTCTGGTCTGCTTCTTAATTGGCTCCGGTCCTACCTTTGTGATCGGACTCAGTCCGTCAAATTCCAAGGCTGTTTATCTAAAAGTATATCTGCATCCTCTGGTGTACCACAGGGCAGTCATTTAGGCCCACTTCTGTTTAATATCTTCATTTCTGACCTATCACAATTATTAACGGGTATACCTCACCTCTTCTATGCTGATGATTTAAAATTGTACAGCGCCATTAAAACGCACTCTGATTCGGCGCATCTTCAATCTAAGCTTCAATCTTTAGAATTGTGGTGCAGCCAAAACAATCTCTATCTTAATGTCTCTAAATGCCAGGTGCCGTAAGACTAGTATTATAACTAATTGTTACTACCTTAATAATTTCGAGCTAAATAGAGTCGCCCACATCAAAGATCTCGGTGTTGTTTTGGACAAAAAAATGTGTTTCAATTTGCATTATGACAGGACTTTATCTATGGCCTGGAAGCAGCTCGGTTTCATTAAAAGACGGGCGAAAGAGTTTAAAAATGTTTGGGTCACTAAATCCTTATACACCGCGCTTGTGCGACCTATACTTGAGTATGCTTGTGTAATATGGAATCCAGTGTATGAGATACATCGTGACAGATTTGAATCCATTCAAAAGCAATTTGTCCTTTTTGCTTTGAGAGACCTTTATAATCCGCGTGACTTTCATAACCTCCCTTCTTATAATAACAGGTTGAATCTTTTGAATTTAATGACTCTTTCATCTAGAAGAACATTGCTTTGTGCCTGTTTTACTTTTGATATTATTAGTGGTACTGTTAATGTTGATCTCCTCTCTAACATAATAACTTTTAATGGTCAACAGAGACGCACTAGGCACACACCTCTCCTTAAGGAGTACCAACACCATACTGTCTATGGCTATAACGAACCCCTAAATAGATGTTGCCGAATTTTCAATTCATATAGTATTCACTATTCTTCAGGCATGTCTAAAACTGTCTTCAAGAATAATCTATCAAAGGCCCTCTTCACCTCCCAGTCTCATTAATCCATCCTCAACCATTTTGCCTCTCACCCAATTTAATTGATTATTGCTAAGTGTTTGTTTATATTTATATTGTATATTCTGCCTTGTTTGGTAAATAAATAAATAAAATCTACAAAATTTGATAGCAAATGCTTACTTTCCAGCTAATTCAAAATGAGGGAAAAACACATAAAAGCGCTTACGTTAGAAAGAACTCTGATGTCGCACATACACGAAGACGCGAATATTTTTTTTTTATTTTCGTTCTGTAAATTCAATACAATTGGAATGAATTGGATTGGCCTAATTAGGCCAGTCAATTACCGGTTTAGGTCGCAAAAAATTGCTCGGGTCTGGTTTTTTGGGATATTGTTAGGATCGATACCAGAAGTGTACCACTAAGTTTGCAACTTCGAAAAACCTGTGCTAACCCCGTGACCCTCAAAAAACCTCAAAATTTTCGGACTTTTTTCATATTTTTGTTTGTAATTTCTTCCTACAAGTAAGTCGTCCACTGCACTTTTAAAGCTAAGAAAATCTTCTTTAATTTGAGTGTCACTCCAGCTTTCTAGGTGCAAAGGATCCCAAGATACAGCACTTTAAAAAATGTGATTTTTTTGTAAAAAAGTCCGAAATTGTATTTTAGGTTTGTATGACAGCCCTATGACGTAATGTTCCGATTCCATCCATTCCTAGATATGTTTTGAGGCTTTACTAGGAACACATTTGGATGAGGTTTGGTTAAGATTGGTTCATAAAGAAAAAAGTTTTTCTTAGAAGAACCTAATTTTCAGGGACAGCCCTATGACCCATTTTCTGATGCAAGCGAAAGCGCATATGGTGCATGCGTTTACATCAGATCAATTAATGCTGATGGAAAGGTATTCGTAAATCTATTAACCGCCAAGTCTAAGGTGTCGCCATTAAAGTGCTTGAAAAATCCTAAACGGACTCCGAAAGAGCCAATCACGATACCCAAATTAGAGTTGTGTGCAGCACTGCTCTCAGCTAAACTAGTTGAAAGAGTTAAACGCAGCTTTGATATTAAAATTGATAACATCCTTTATTGGTCGGATTCGACCATAGTACTAGGTTGGTTAAGAAAGGAACCATACGCACTTAAAACCTTTGTAAGCAATCGTGTGTTTGAGATACAATCTCTTACAAGTATTGATCAATGGTACCACGTTTCATCGGAAGAAAATCCAGCAGATTTGCTATCGAGAGGAGCATTTCCGCAGTCCTTGGGAGATTTCTGGTGGAAAGGGCCTACTTGGCTATCTCTTCCAAAGTATAATTTACCGCCTCCTATGGTCGAAGAAAATCTTCCAGAGCTTAAAAGCTTAAATAAAGTCACATCTATTTGTAGCTCCATTAAAAGAATCATTGATTTTGAAAATTATTCAAATTTAGATAAACTAGAACGTATTTTAGCTTATTGCTTACGTTTCATTCAAAATACGAGGAAATCTAAGGCCTCGCGTCAATATCAAAGCATCACGTTCAGCGAGATTCAGAACAGTCATGTTCAATTGGTCAAATTTTGCCAATATGAATCGTTCGCAGAAGAGATTAAACGCATTACTGAACAGAAGCTGATCAAGAAAGGCAGCAAACTGTTTAAATTGAACCCTTTCTTACACACAGACGGAACGCTGAGAATGCGCGGGCGCTTAGCAAATTCGAATTATTCCTTTTCGAAATGTAACCCACTAATCCTTCCCTCTAATCATCACCTTACAAAATTGATATTTCGGAGGGAACATCAAAGACTTTTACATGTCGGTCCACAAACTTTACTTTCACATATACGTGACATGTATTGGCCTATCCGGGGCAGAGATTTGGCCAAAAGGACAGTCAGCGAATGTACAATTTGCTTCAAAGTTCGACCAAAGAGTTTAAACCCACTGATGGGTAATCTACCTCGATACAACAATTGGCGCAGCCGGTGAAAAATAAGTTTATTGATTGTAAATCGTGTTTTTGCGATCAATTCAAATAAAGTGAATGATGAAGAAAGATTTAAATACATTGTGAACTCAAATACTGAATGTTTAAATAAATTAATTGAAAAGGTGAACTGTTGAAATAAGATAACGCACAAATTAATTACTCGTAATATAAAAACTATTGTGATTATACAAAAAGGAAAAAATATAATCCTGAGTTCAGTGAAAATATTTGTGTGAACACATTTTCTCTCGTTGAGAATAAGAAACCAGTGCATAATAGAAAAAAAAAAACACAAAAACTATTAAAATCAAGCTGTCAAAAATAATTAATATTGGGTGATTTAAATCCGTGATACTTATTGTTGGCTTGACTAGTGTTCTAAAAAACCACAAGAATAATTCGCTTTAATGAAAGTAAAAACGGTAACATACTAGCCGATAAAAAATATAACAAAATAACAGAAAAATTTAGAAGACCCACGACCGTAAGTCCTTGCTAGCTCTAGAGCGGAAGTATTTGGCAAAAGGTGGGCAGTGTATAAAGACCCGGATTCCTCAACTCTAGGGCGTGAAGTCCGCCGGGCAAATTGATGACAGGAAGGCAAAAAAGAAGACAATCACGAAAGTCTGGTCTATTGAAGCCAAGGAAAAGGAGCATCATTAAGGATTTAACGCTAGGACGTGACGTCCGCTGGGCAAATTGATGACCGACGAAAACAGAGGACAACCAGAAAATACAGGCCTATTGGAGCTACGAAATAGGACCATCGTTAAGGACTTAACGCTAGGTGAGTACCTTCTTTCCTTAAGGCTGAAAGCTGAAAGATCTTGTGAATTTGAACTGGCAGATTTGAGTCGCCTTGATAGGTTAATTGAAACAACAAGAATTAAGAGGCAGCAACAAATTGATGTCGCGAAGCTATTTTCCAAAAGATTAAACCAAGAACTAGATCAATTCACGGGATCTTCTAGTTTTCAAGAAGGTACTAGTTTTAAGGACATTAGTAGTAGAATAGACGATAAGGATTTTCAATTAAATCTAATTGGCTCATCAATTTGCGAGTCAACGTTTTCTGAGGCAATCATGACCGAGCCAAAAGAAGAGTCAATGGCCAACTACGAAAAAGTGGTAAAACTAACTTCGCAACTGGTGCCAATTTTTACCGGAGAAGATAACCCTAAAATTCTAACAGAACTTCATGCATTTTTAGGGTGCTGCATGCAAGTTTTAAATTGTTTAAATGAACAAGATAAAAGCCTCTTCCTCCGTATTATTCCAACGCGTTTAAGAGGTGAAGCTTACTTGCTATTTGCAAACAAAACTATATCAAGTTTTGATGAGTTCCAAGATGCCTTGAATCGCAGATATGTACCGCGTGAAACTTATCAGGACTTGATTAACAAACTAGTAACAAGTAAGCAACATCCACAGGAATCCTTTTTATCATTTGCAATGCGAATGCAACATTTGCTTAGTACCTGCAAAGAAGCGGCGAAGAGCAAATACGGAAAAGAAATGCTTTACGGTATCAATCAACAGTTAGAAGACTTAGCGATGACCTCTACCAAAAGCGGGGCGTGTAATCCACATTTGCTGTCATACTTACTTACACAGCAGGAAAACACGCTAGAATCCCTAATTAAGAACGCTCTCGACATGGAGAGACTTCAACAAGGGACTGTTTTTTCCATGCAAGGCCAAATTCCCAATCCTTATTCACAAGGCCAGAGCAGCTGGAATACTTGCGGATACCAAAACCAGCAAAATTATCCATCTGCAATGGGACACTATCAATACCCCAATATTAATGCTAATACTGTTGGAATGAATTATATGCAGGCTCATGCGCCGATTCCGAAGGATAACTCTATGTTTGCACCATATAATACCCTAAACATGTATACAACATCATATAGCGCCCCCTATAATAACCGTCAGGATAATGGGTCGCGTCGCTTTAGTGATCATTTTAACTATGGTAATATTCAATCGTTCGGAAACCAATCTCCTCCAAAGGAGCGGGATAACTCTCCAAGTAGAGTAAAATGTAGCTTTTGTAACTGGCTCGGCCACACCTATGAGGAATGCTTGAAGCGAAAGAATACGCCTGTGTGCATACTTTGCAAATCCTATGGACATGATATTCAAACTTGCCAAAACGACTCATCAAAGAATACGACCCCAAATAACAAAAAAACAATACAGTCTTTAATATGTCATTTTTGTGGACGACAGGCTCACCTAGCCAAAGACTGTGAGTATAAAAAAAAATGGGAGTCTAAGCAGGGAAACTAAACAAGGCTGATCAAAACAACCCCTGGTCGGCCCATAGCAGATTTTCGTTAAATTCTGTGGAAAATCGAAATAATATGGGGAACAGAATCTTATCACCAATTGTGAAATTACCTCTAAGTATAGCAAATAAGCCAATTGTTAGGTTAATAGTAGACACGGGTGCGGAGATAAGTCTTTTAAAACAGGATGTCGTCAAGAAGACAACTCCAACCAATCCCTCCACGGTAACGCTGAGCACCGCCTTTGGGAAAGGTGAAACGCTGGGTAATTGTAAGGGTACATTTACACTCGATAGTGAATTCGAATGTGCGTTTCATCTAGTGGACAAGGAAGTCTCCATTCCTGAAGATGGCCTTTTAGGCAATGACTTTTTGTCAAAGCATTGCTGTATCGATGGACCGAAGGGAGAGCTAAGATTTTGTACGGAACCAAATAAGGCGGACATTGTGGTACCTTTTCATACGGAGCATAATCCAAAAGAAGATGCGACCACATATAACTACAATCAAATAATGGTAAAAAGACTAAAACTTGAGACTCCTATTAAATTACCTCCTAGGTGTAAGAAAGCAGTTAAAATACCTCTAAAATTGCATAAGGATTCGGTTTGCCTTGCAAAGGAACTTGAGGAAAATGTTTTCATCGCTAATTCCCTCTTAAGATCAGATGATAGTGGCACGATCATTGGCATTTTAAATGCGAATAGCAAAACGATCGAGTTGCATGATCTACATCTTGAAATTAGCTCTTACGATGAATTCAACACATTATTTTTGCATCCCCAGAAAAATTGTCACTTTACAAAGCAATTAGATGAGGAACAGAATAAGAATTCAATTGTAAACAATTTAGGGGCAGTCTCTCAGACACACGAATCTACTAAGAAAGGCATCTTGGCAGAAAGGATAGCCCGACTTGACCAGGAATTACGTCTTGACCAAAATTTGAACGAAGAGGAGCAGAGGTCAATCCTTAAAATTTGTCATAATTTTATGGACATTTTCCACCTAGAAGGTGACCAAATGACTTTCACGACCGCTCTAACACATTCTATCCCTACATTGGCAAATACAGCTCCAATTAACCAAAAAAACTACAGACTTCCAGAAGCACACAAGGAAGTAATAAATACCCATGTCTCGGAAATGCTGGAGAATAACATAATAACTCCCAGTAAAAGCCCATGGAACTCTCCTCTACTAGTTGTCCCAAAGAAAGCCGGGCCAGATGGGCAAACCAAATGGCGTGTGGTCGTAGATTTTCGTAAATTAAACGAAAGTACTATAGGTGATGCTTTCCCCCTTCCTCGGATCGAAGATATTTTGGATCAGTTGGGTAACTCCCGTTATTTCACAACGCTCGATTTAGCTAGTGGTTACCATCAAGTGTTGATTGACCCCAAGGATTCAGAAAAAACGGCATTTAGCACAAATCACGGTCACTACGAGTTCAAAAGAATGCCTTTTGGGCTCAAGGGCGCCCCGGCAACTTTCCAACGCCTAATGAACTGCGTTCTTACTGGGCTTCAAGGGTTAGAGTGTTTTGTATATCTGGACGATATAGTAATCCATGGCAGAAACTTGGAGGATCACAACAACAAACTAGTTAAGGTATTACTTCGACTTCGGGAGAATAACTTAAAACTGCAGCTCGCTAAATGCCAATTTTTACGAAGAGAAGTGGTTTACTTGGGGCACAAGTGCACGGAAAAAGGTGCATTACCAGACGAGACTAGAATGACTTGTGTGCAAGATTATCCGACACCCAAGACGGTAAAGCAAGTGCAATCTTTCCTGGGTCTAGCAAACTATTATCGTAAATTTATTCCGGAATTTGCTAAGATTGTCAGACCCATAACAAATCTTTTGCTTAAAGGTCGAAAATTCGTTTGGTCAGATGATTGTGAAAAAGCCTTTTTAACAATAAAAAGGGCCCTTATTTCTCCACCCATTTTAATGTACCCAGACTTCACAAAACGGTTCATTCTCACTACTGACGCAAGTAGCGAAGCATTAGGAGCCGTCCTCTCTCAAGGAGAGCCTGGTGATGATAGGCCAATCGCATACGCCAGTCGGTCTTTAAACAAGGCGGAGCGAAACTACTCCACCATTGAAAAAGAGATGCTCGCCGTCGTCTGGGGAGTTCGGAACTTTCGTAGCTATTTATTGGGTAGAAAGTTTGTTGTGTACTCCGATCATAAACCCCTCAAAGGCATCTTCAAATCTAAAGATTATAGTTCACGTATATTACGCTTTCAAATCAAATTATCGGAATTTGACTTTGATATTGAATATAAACCGGGGAAGAAAAATACCAATGCCGATGCACTCAGTCGAATGTACGCAGAAAATAGTGGGGAGAACACTCCAAAGCCGGAGATTTCTTCTGAAGCAATTGAGAAGGTCAAGGACCATGACCGTCTTGAAAAGAGAGACAAACATTGCTTCATAACTACTCGAGCCCAGAAAAAAACACAACTGGAAGCCGAAACTGAAACGGAACGGGACTTAGGGGACTTAGAGAAGGACGATGAAATTTCTCAAAGCGCAAAGTCACTAGCAAACGAAATTGACCAGGAAGAAAATAATAAGTTACCTAATAGAGAGAATATTACAGACCCAAATGAAGTTAAAACCATATTACGAGACTACCACGATTCTCCACTAGGAGGTCATCAAGGGGTAATCAAGACCTATAATCGGATACACAGGAAATACATGTGGAAGGGCATGTTAAAGGATATAAAGAATTATATCAAAAAATGCCCTAAATGCCAGAAAAAAAAGTCAAGTCTGTTGTATCGTATGCCAATGGTTTTAACCGATACCGCTCGTGCTCCTTTCGAGAAGATTTATCTAGATATCGTTGGACCACTTAAACCCACACATGAGGGAAATATCTATATCTTAACTTTCCAGGACGACCTTACCAAGTTTGTTGATTGGTATCCATTGTCAAGCATGGATGCAGAAGTAGTAGCCAAGACTTTCTTTGAGGAAGTTATCACTCGATACAGGATACCCAAGAAGGTTATTACTGATCAAGGAGCCAATTTTATGAGCAATGTATTTAAACAAACTTGTAAGCTCCTACGTATTAAAACACTAAATACCACTGCATATCACCCACAAGCTAACGGCTCTCTGGAGCGTGCGCATCATCCATTAGGAGACTATTTAAGAACGATTACGGAGGAAAATCCGCATACCTGGGATCAGTATTTGAGAACTGCCGCGTTTGTCGCAAATAACAGCATACACGAAGGTACTAAACTAAGCCCAATGGACTGCCTGTTCGGGTTTATAGGTGACGTGCCTTCCAATCTAAAACGGGATCCCGAGCCCATTTACGACCATGAAAACTACTACAACATCCTGAGATATAAATTACAATCCCTTCACAAATTAGCTCGGGAGAACCTTATATATAGCAAGCTGAAATCTAAGGAATATTACGATAAAAAAGCTAGACCCATTAATTTCAAACCCAATGATAAAGTTCTTCTTAAAAATAATGCCAAAGACCACAAACTAGCTGATTTGTGGTCAGGACCCTATGTAGTGGTTTCAGTGCCGAACGAAGTCAATACTGTTATAAAAACAAATCGAAAAAATGTGACTGTACACAACAATCGACTGAAACCTTTTCACGAATAATTGAAAAAAATTATCAAGGCTCTTTCTCTCCTATTACATCTTTCAGGGATGATCGCGATAATATTCCTTATCAGTGCCATGCCAATGGCGGCCGTTTCCGAAGATACTTATAATATTCAACAATTGGATGAGACGGGAATCATTTTCGAACAACTAGGGCAAGCGTTCTTCTTCCACAACACCTGGAATATATTCACCGAGTATAACGTAAGTGAATTGGATCGGCATATATATGTCATACAACAGGCCGAATATAATTTGATAGAACTCTGCAAAAATTTTAATAACACACTCCCCTGTACTACGCAAAAGCCAATTCTACACAACTTAATACAGACCGTACAGTTGAGATCTGAAACTATAAAACAAATGATGAAAGTCAAACGAAAGGCCCGATCTCTCTTCGACGGGGTGGGATCAGCTCTTCACTACCTTTTTGGCACCCTAGATCATAAAGACGGGCAAACCATATACAGTAAACTTTCAAGTTTACAAAAAGACACTGACAAACTATTAGAACTACAGAAAAATCAAATCTCAGTTGTAAGAACCACCTTGCATGATTTCGAAAGGCCGATTAGTATAATCGAAAAAAGCCAGAGAAACACTACGATAGCCATTAATAATATTCTAGAAAAACTGAAGGGGGATGAAGGGGCTCTATACTTACAAGAGCTCCTTAGCACAATTACTATGCAAGTCTTAGAGGTGGAAATTCGACAGCAACGATTGATAGACATGTTGTTTGCTCTTAAATATAACCAACTACATCCATTATTAATTTCGGAAGCACAATTGCAAAAGGTCTACAGTGAAGCTCATCCTGGTCCAGATGAGCCAGCTCTACTAAGCCAAGTCTTAGAAGTTAGAACTCTTATGTTAAACGATGTGATGGTAGTTCGAATAACGTTCCCGATCATGGACATGCCTCCGTTTGTGCTCCAACGGATTCAAACATTTCCGATCACTGCATCCCCTAATGTATCATTAATATTAAATGTTAAATTTTCACACGTAGCTAGCCACCCGGCGTTACAAGAATTTATTTTACTAACTTCAGAAGAGTTTCGGGGAATGGTTAAAATAACTAAATCAATGAACTTTAGCACATATATAGGTAAATTACAGAACCCGATTTTCAAGGGCAATGTTTCAAACGTTTGCCCACTGAAATTTGTATCTACCACCATTAGGGAAAGTCGACCCTGCGAGTGGCTTGTACAGTCTCAAAGGAATAATTTACTCCTAAAATTAGAAAAACCGAACACATGGCTATATTCCCTCGAACAGCCGTTAGAAATCCATATAAGCTGTAAGGAAATATACCTAACACATACTCTAAACAATAATGGTATACTTTCTTTGAATAAACCCTGTTCCTTCCAGATTTTGAATAGAATTATATATTACGAAAGGGAAGAACAAAATTCCAGCATCCTAATAATCATACCCAAGTTAACAGAGCTCCCCACATTGAGTCCTAATCTGAGCCATATATCGGCAAATAATAATGTAAAAGGGGATCACATACTAATCCTGAGCGGTGGAGATATAACTGAGACATTGCATAAAAATACTAAACCTTTACAAGACCTCGAGTATCAATTAGAAATATTCGAAAATGAACGCAAGGAACGATCACAGTCGAACCTCCTCCCCGCCATTTCTATCTCTATCGGAGGAATATCAGTATTCTTGCTATTGGTAACCACTGCTACAATTATTTTCATAATAAAAAGGCAACGTTCGAAAAAAGTTCAACCACCAAGCGTCAGTATCTCGTTTAGGCCGGAAACAGGTCAACAAAACATTTCCTCAGAAAGCGTTGACCCCAAACTGGAAATAAACTCTACCAACCTTGACATTGAATCCGATGTAAAAACATGCCAACCTAAGTTAAAGTTTGCACAAGTAGTTGCATAAGAAATAAGAAAAAAAAAATCAACGTAAGTTAAAATATAAGTAGTCGAATAAAAGAAAAAAAAATATAATATAAGATAATATACATTTCTTAAGCATTATGTACAGATGTGTTGATGTGTATTAAGATAGGTCAGTGTACTTATCAAGTATCACTCTGGGAGCTTCCGCTTGCATCAGCTAATGTAACGTGGAAAGTCCCGTTCCGAGGACATTCCACTTTTTCAAGGGAGGGTGGAATGTTATAGATCCGTAATTCGATGCAGCGACTGCAATGCATATGTGGCACATGTATGCAAATTCTACACCATTGTCTGGAAATTTGTGCCATATTGCATTGTAGTCGCGATCGCATTACAGATTGATCGCACCACTTAATTGTGCAATCGAACCTAAAATTGTTGACTTTACGTAAACGTGGGAAAACATTTTGGTGATTGCGATGCACAATTATGGGGTGACTCGGGATTGCGAGTTTACTTGGGAAGTAGGCTGGCCAAGAAAAAGAGCAGTCGATTAGCCGTAGCACACGAACCAAGTGGCACGGAATAGAATATTAAGATAATATTAATATATAATATAATATAAATAAAACATATATAAGAGTGTAACATGTAACAGAGTGTTTGAATTAATACAACAATGGGGTTAGCACAGGTTTTTCGAAGTTGCAAACTTGGTGGTACACTTCTGGTATCTATCCTAACAATATCCCAAAAAACCGGAGCCGAGCAATTTTTTGCGACCTAACGCCTTATTTTTCGGTTTATTGACTGGCCTATAATGGATTGTGTGGCCTAATAATCAGGCTTCCAGTGTAGAACACCTTTAGCGCAAGCGTCAATAGCCTACTTATCTGCTTGGAATTCGCGACTCATCAAAACTTATTTATGATTGAGGAAACTTATGATTTTCTTGTCACCTCGGAGGGTCAGAAAAATCGAAATGCACGAAATATTTACTAGAGAAGCATCGATTTCACTTTTTTTCCAATCTGAGGGAACTTTAGGAGACTTGTAGTCAGGAAATCATCAGCTCACGGCCAAGTAATCCTGAGTTAAAAAAATGTCCCATATTTAATGTAGGAGTTCTTTGAATGTTACACCCAAACGCTCCTCCAGGCTTCCTATGAAGAAGACACAGAAGCATATGACATATCCGTGCCCTTGTTTAAAGTGAAGCCAATGCCTTATGAAGATGCTTATTCTCCTTTAAGGATATGATATCACCTTTTGAATTTTTTTTCTTGAAAAATAAAGTTAATTATAATGATGGATTTAAGTGATACCTTAAAGAATATGTATACAATACAATAAAAACCGTCTCCCAAAAGTCGCATGTCGGTCACCTTTGTCCACTCATGTCCTCAATCGTTTACTGGGAAGTTGCTGTATATGCACGCGACATAACCTGGACGGTTAAAGAGACATTGACTCTGTCCACAGGGCATCTTCTTACGAGCACCGTCCTTACAGCTTCAGTTAACTTGAAACGTTATAATATATAAGACTAGTAATGTAATTGAGTTTAAATGGCGAAGGTTTCATTTTTTTATATGGAAAAAGTTAATTCTCCGCCACTTAATTGTTCCAGAGAGTAATGATCTCTTTTGGTGTGGGCCTGATCTCGATGTAAATTAAGTTATGTAACTTTAAAGTAGCTGCAATTTATTATAGGTTATGAAAAGCAATTCCACATAAGTACCTAGCTCCACACTCAGATTCATCATAACTTTACACACTTTTCAGGAACCTAGGATCTGAAGAAGACCGTTTGATGTCAAAATCGAAAATAGTTCCAAAAATATATTCTTTATTTTTTTTTGCCGCTGGGATGCATACGGTAGCATTCAATGACGCCAAAGACGAAATATAAGACTACGAATCGAACCTTGGCGACAACCTATCTTTCGATTGGTTTCCGTGCATGTGAATTACATTTGAACATCTATTTCTAAATGTTAATTAATAAATCGATTCAATGCCTCTTCAACGATTCCGTAGGTGTTTGTTAGACAAGCAGAGAATGCGGTTTCATTGCCGTTCTATTATGGAACTTATTTAATTACATATTAGTATACCTACACCGGAAAATGGAATATGTATGAACCTACACGATACTCGATTCATGAGCACCATTTCTGTTTGCTATATGTGTTGAAACGTTAATGCGAGGCAAGTGTGGTGCAATTTAAATTTGATTTGAAATCAAACAGAAGTGCCAATCAGATTGCTTTCACTTTACCCTGTTGCTGTTGCTAATGTTGCATTTTCCACTCCCGATTTCCATTTAAAACCCTGGGCCGTACAAATAATCCATAAGGGATTCGGATTCGAATGACAGCCTATCGTAGTATCTAGTAGCAAAATTATTAATGACAAGCATGTCAGCTGCGTTATTTGCAAAACCACAAGCATTCGTGGCTTTCTGAACAAGATACGTAGAGGTGAAATAAACTTGGAAAATTGAGAGAAATTCAATGTTATTATTGAATAAATAACGCAATTATCGAGTGTCGTCTGTCTAGGGTTTTAAACCCTAGATCAGACGTGTCAAACTCGCGACCCGCGGGCCACATGCGGCCCGCCTTGCAGTTCTGTGCGCCCGCGGCCATGTCGAAGCAGTACAATGTGTATCAATACAAAAATGTTGAAATTGGTAAAGTGAACAAATTAAGCCGTTGAACTCAAGTCTACAAAAATTACTAAAACTTGTCAGTGGCTTATGCAAGATTATTTTAGGATTTTTTCTCCAAATACTACCAAGAATTTGAGGTCGGTTATTTGATTTTATAAGACAGCTCATCTTTTTCGTACAGGACAATACTAAGTCTCTTCATGAAACTGTTCTGTCCCGAAATGCAGTTAATAAAAAATTGGTTGGCTTTACCGAACATGAATTGAGATTTATTTGGAAAAATGGCAAAGCTCTAAAAACTACAGATATCTTGGAATTGTTAACTAAATCACCTGGATGTGAAATTAGAACATAATAATCACAGCCCAAGTGCCTGATTTTTAGACCTATACTTATCAAGCTGTATTGGTGCATGAGTTTGTACCATATCACAAACAAATTATTGTCTCTTTTAGCAACCATTCTGCTTAAATTAATTTAATCTGACTATTTTGTTACTTTGGGTGACCTGGATGACTGGTGCTAATATTTTTTAATCATTTGTCCCAAATTTGACGCAAATCATGTTATTCACAAAAAGTGGTTACTTGAAGCTCAATCATATTTTCACGTTTTCGTTTTCTTGTCTTAATTGTATTTAATGCCCCTCCGCATTCTTTTTCTTCCGTCTTGACAAAAGTTTTGGGCTTGGTTGAAATAAGTGGGCAAATAAAAATATTTACTCGGAAAATTTTATTGGGGTTGCGGGAGCATGACTCCACTGTACGATTCCATTCGTTTTTAACTTTTTTGTTGCTTTGGTAAAGACACATTAATTCAAGGTTTTGTGAAATTGGTGCAAAAAATGTTTCTTAGAAGAACCAAAATGGGGGTTGGGTTTATATGGCCACCCCATGACCCCATGGTCAGATTAGATAAATTCTTAGATATGTTTTGTTTCATCAAGAGAAACACGTTTGTGTGTAATTTTGTTGAAATTGGTGCTCAAATAAAAAAGATTTTCTTAGACCTAATTTGGGGGGTTAGGTTTGTATGGCAGCCCCATGACCCCATTATTCTTAAATATGTTTTTTGTCATCAAAAGAAAGACGTTTCTGTTAAATTAGGTTGAAATCGATCCACAAACAAAAAAGTTTTTCTCTGAAGAACCTAATTTGGGGGGTTGGGTTTGAATGGCAGCCCCATGACCCCATGGTCCGATTTGATTGACTCTCACATATGTTTTATGTCATCAATAGAAATACATTTGTATGGAATTTGGTTGAAGTCGGAGCACAAATAAAAAAGTTTTTTTAGAAGAACCTAATTTGGGGGTTAGGTTTGTATGGCAGCCCCATGACCCCATGGTCCGATTTTACCGATTCAAACATACAAACTGCCTGCAAAATTTCAGCTTCATAGCTTTTAAATTGGCGAAGTAAAACGCGTAGCAACAGACGGACAGACAGACAGACGGATATCTCCCAGTCGACTCCCCATGTTATGCTGATCATATATATGTATACTTATTTTATCGTCGGAGATGCTTCCTTCAATGCGTTACAAACTTCATAACAAAGTTAATATACCCTTCGTTGGCCAACTACAAGCACCAAACTGGATGCGTCAAATGCCCAGTATATCAGGAGGCCATCAAAATGATCCCTAAATGAGGTTCTTGCAGCTTAACTTGAATCACTGCCAGGCAGCTCAAGACCTGTTGTCACAGACGGTAAAAGAAAAGGAGGTAGACGTTGCAATTATCTGCGACCAATATAAAAATCTACGTAGCTCAGTCTGGATCGCAGACAAGGGCAACGAGGTAGCAATTTGGACTTGTGGACGTTATGCGTTCCAGCAGGGTGTATCGGGAGAGTTAAATGGGGTTATCACAGCTAGGATCAACGGCGTTTACGTGTATAGCTGCTATGCTCCGCCACGGTGGAGTGACACAGAGTTCGAGTGTTTTTTGGACGCACTTGTGCACGACGCAAGTACTCACACACCCGTGATAATTGCGGGAGACTTTAACGCGTGGGCTCGGGAATGGGGCAGCCGCGAAACAAGTAAGCGGGGACGGACACTTTTAGACGCTTTCTCCCGGCTCGATATCGTTCTAATGAACTCGGGGAACGTTAACACCTTTAGGAGGGGAAATACGGGGTCCATTATCGACCTTACATTCGTAAGCAGTTCTTTAGTCACAACCATGGAGTGGCAAGTTAGTGAGCACTATACGCACAGCGACCACCAGGCAATTCTATTCTCGATAGCGGATAGATCACACATGAGTACAACGACAGCTCCAACTGAGGGATGGTCTACCAGACGCTTCGATGAAGATTCGTTTATAGAAACCCTATCCAGTTTAGGTACAACTAACGGCTCAGCCGAAGAGAAGGCATTGCAATTGATCGACCAACTATCAACAGCATGCGACGCCTCCATGCCAAGAAAAAGTTCGATCACTAATCGCCGAGAGAACTACTGGTGGACCGAGGAGATTGCCAATAAGAGACGTGAATGCTTAAAAGCTCGACGCCTTTGTCAACGCTCCATCAGATCAACGACGTATAATGTTCTACTCGAGGCTTATAAAGCAGCCCGTAGATCACTCAAAAAGGCTATTAAAACTAGCAAACAAAATTGCTTCAGACAGCTTTGTGAGGACGCCGACGCAAATCCTTGGGGAACGGCGTATAGTGTGGTCATGAAGAAGATTGGACAGAGAGCTCCCCAACTCAAATGTCCGGTTCTGCTCGAAGATATTGTCTCCACTTTGTTTCCGCAACATGATTTGGAACCAGCGACAGAAGGACTTACATCGAATATCAATATAATTCCACCGATTACAGAGTTAGAACTTTTGAAAGCAGCATCAAGGCTTGAGGACGGTAAAGCACCAGGTCCTGATGGTGTCCCTAATAGGGCGTTGAAGGCGGCCATTCGGACGACGCCAGCAAAGTTTATCGACGTCTTTGGAAAATGCCTAGAAGAACGGACTTTCCCACAACCATGGACAAAAATTGGTGCTTATTCCAAAGCCCAATAAGCCTGCTGGTGAGCCTAACTCCTACCGCCCTATTTGTTTGCTAGACACAACGGGAAAAGTGCTCGAGCGAATCATATATAACCGATTATCGGATGTAGTGGAAGCACAGGGGCGTTTATCGGACCGCCAATACGGTTTCAGGCGAGCACGATCTACGGTGGACGCAATTACCATGGTAACTGCTATTGCAAGGGAGTCATTACGTAACAGCACTTGTTGCGCTGTTGTAACTTTAGACATTAAAAATGCATTCAATTCTGCGAGCTGGGTTTGTATCTATGCAGCTCTACAAAGAATGTTTGTTCCCGACTATTTAGCTACTATAATTAGGAGCTACCTCTCGCAACGCGTCTTAAGCTATGACACTAGTGCGGGACGCAAGGAATACGTGGTCACAGCAGGGGTGCCACAGGGATCCGTTCTTGGTCCACTTCTGTGGAACATCATGTATAATGCTATTTTTGAGCTTGCTATGCCAAAAGGTGTGACAGTGGTAGGCTTTGCTGACGACATAGCTGTCGTTTCGGTCGCAAAAGACCCGGAGTTGGTCGAGATATACACGGGTGAGGCGATTACAACTATAAAGCTGTGGCTTCAAACCGTTGGATTAGAGCTCGCTGATCAGAAAACGGAAGCAGTTCTAATTAGCAAGCGGAGAAAAAAGTGTTCCCTCAAGATCCGAGTCGGAGAGTATGACATAGCCTCTAAGCAAGCCGTTAGGTATTTGGGAATCATGATTGACTCGAGGCTAAGCTTTGGAGAGCACATAAGGTATGTAGGTGACAAGGCGGCGACTGCCACCGCAGCACTAGCACGAATCATGCCAAACATAGGTGGTCCGAGAACAAGTAGGAGGCTGCTACTGTCAAGAGTGGTAACATCTATCATTATATATGCCTCGCCAGTTTGGGCCAGTGCATTACGTTTCGCATGCAATGCAAAACCTCTAAACGCGATATATCGTAGGTGTGCTTTGAGAGTGTGTTGTGCGTACCGTACCACATCGCATGAAGCGGCCTACGTGGTGGCTGGAATGATGCCTTTGCCGATCCTTGTAGACGAGATCAGCAGACTGTATAGCGATCGCCAAAGCGAATCACAGGAGATGCACCCAGGGCGAAGAAACAATGAAAGGGTGGAATCTATGAGAAGATGGCAGGTTCGATGGGATGAGGCATCTACTGGCCGATGGACACATACCCTTATTCCGGACATAGCCATATGGGTTAATCGAAAACACGGAGATGTGAATTTTTACATGACCCAATTTTTAACAGGTCACGGAGGGTACCGACAGTATTTGCATCGGTTTAAGCTGGACGATTCGCCAGAATGCCCGAGTTGCAAGGGAGTTGCGGAAGATGCCAAACACGTTGTGTTTGATTGCTCCAGATTTGGACATATCCGCAGCCAACTAGAAGCAGAACTGGGAGACAACATAAGCCCCCAGAATCTAGTGGCTCTAATGCTACTATCGGCGGATAACTGGGACTCAGTATGCAGGCCTGTTAGTGCCATTCACATGGAGCTACAGAGAGAGGAACGCAGACGGAAGTGTGGTACCCGGTGATGGCTGATTAGCCGGAATTGGCCCTGTGAAGTAATGCTGAAAGGCCATCCCGCGGGGTCAAGCGGTGAAAAAGAGGTGTAGGTTTAGTCGGTAGAAATCCGACAAAATTGCATGCCGGAGGTTTTCTGCTACGCGGCATGCAGTATCTAAGAAGATTCCCCATCTCTACCCAGGAAAAAAAAATATACCCTTCGTTGACTCTATGAGCGAAGGGTATAATAAAAAATCTCTGAATTTCGTCATGAGCAAAATTGATATTGATGTTACTGGACCGACCAAAATCCGTAAATTTTGTTAAAAAAAAAACATTTGTAGTCTTTAAATGTTTTTATAAAATAAAATTTACGGATTTTGGTCGCTCCAGTAGGATCAATATCAATTTTGCTCATGACGAAATTCAGGATGCGGAAATCATGAAATTTAAATAATACTTCCTAAAATTCAGTAGTTCCAAAATATGGGCTGCACTTACAAACAAATGTTCAAACAATTTAAATTGCGGTAATGGATTCCTGGAATAATCTTATGTCCAAAATTAAAGCATTCCTTGCCCATGACATGGGGGGGGGGGGCAGGATCAGCAGATCTCGCAAGGGGGGCACAAACTGGATCACCACTGCGCTAAAGTGATCCAGACTTTCTGTCACATTTTAAAAGTAATATTCTGTAATCAACTTTCGTAGTACGATTATATAAAAAATTTTTAAATTTTCCTCCTGCGGCCCACCTAAACCTGAGGAGAGTCTTATTTGGCCCGGGGCAGGTTTTGAGTTTGACACCCCTGCCCTAGACAGACGACACTCGATAATTATCATTATCTCTTAATGATGTTTATGTAGCGCGTCTGTCATGTGCTGTTTCTTCTAACGTTCATTGAACATCATCATTCTGAACGTAATTAACAGAACGTCATTACGACTTAATGAAGTTCGCCTTTAACCGCTCTCTGGGCCACACGGTGTCGGCTACTCGATTTTTTTTTTGAAAAACTGGAATTAACAGCTGATTTCCAGTTGTCAAAATAAATTGTCAACAGTCTGGACGGCCAAATTCTACTCATTTTGTCCGCTTGATTACTTAAAAGAACACAAAACAGTGGCGGTTCGTGCCTATGGAAATAGATGAGACGAAAAAAAAACACATTGGAAGGGGGTTGTTATATTGATAGAGAATAATTTTACAGTTACAACTTTATTCAACATGGGTGTAGCCAGAGGGGGCAGGGAAGGGCGCTTCCCGTCTCTACGGGAAGGTAGCGGAATTTAACTTTATTCCATCTGAAAGGGACTTTAGTGACAAATAGTATACATCTGTGCTTTTCCTAGTTAGAGACCTTGTAAGGAACGAGTCTCATATTTCCCTGTCATTCAATTTATTTTATCAAGATTCATTTTGGAGCAGAATCATACCAGCATGAAATTAAACCACTGTTAATATTTTGTTAAATTTGTTTGGAGGAAATCAAAAAAAGGTTTATAGATTTTGCTCTGAAGAAAAACAGTGACAGACGACACAAATTGATCTCTTGGTCTATTTCTTTTAAATCGCAATTGGAATATTCAATCCGAGGGACAAAAATAGCACTAAACATAGACGGGGTAAAAAGCTAAAATTAAAGGCCAGTTGTATATCATCAGCAGGAGCCATTTTTCGTTAAATGGTGTAGAAAAATCATGCTAGACTGCCCTTTCCTAAAATTTGGCTCTAAAATTTGCCTAACAATATATTCGTGACCGACAATTTCAACTCCTAAGAATATCTTACCGAAATCCCATGCATCATAATATCCCATTTTAAATATTTGGCGTTTCCGCATAAATTAAAAAACAATCAAAATCAATTTGAAGTTTGGGCGTCAAAATATTAAAATGTAATAATGAACAGCGACAAAAATCACACAACTATCGAGCCTTTCTCAAATCATATGCAAGAAGCGACATCATCTAATATTTTCCTTTTTCTATTTCAACCAAAATGTATAAAATAGAAAACCAAAACTATGCTCAGTAAGTTCTTATCTCAACTTAATTTTGCAGAGCTACATTTCAATGCGCAAAGCATACGTACAACAAAGGGAGAACAAATCGTCGCACTGTTTCGATTCAGATACACACGCTGAGGCGATTTCTGTTTCGCCTCACTGGCATCTTTTTTCCCGTACATTCTCCCATAGAGAATCGGGTGAATGTTTTGATACGTGTTGAGTTGTTGTTCGGGATTGTGCGGCGGAAAAATTATCGCCTCACATGTATGAATTGGTGTACAAAAAATATTTTTGGGACTTTATGATTGTGTAAAGGAACTTGTAAGCTAGTTTAAAGATATATTTAGGGTTTTTTTTATCATATTAGATTAATTATGGTTTGTGATAAATTAAAATGTATAACTCGACGAAATGAAGGTGAGGCGCCGCCTCAGTTGCCTCATCTGAGGAGCCGCCACTGACACAAAATTACCGTAGCAAGACACAAAACTGTCCATTGTGAATTTAATGCAATCATCTGTCACCGACTGGCACAACTACTTGCCGCGACCAGTGTCGATTACTTGAAAATCATCATTGTCGTTGTTATGTTGTGGTTGTGTAAACATGTTTGGACTTAATGATCAGTGAATTAAACATGTTTAACGACTACCGTCTGTCACGGGCTTTAGTGTTCTTGCGACAATTGGTTAATAGATTATTTTTTTATAGAAGAAGCTATTTTGTCTTCCTCATTGAGTAACGTACACATATGGCAAAAAAAATAAGTTCACCCTATGGCCAAATAGTTATTAAAGTAAATTTAATGGATATTGGATATTTTGTTAGTTAATTGGAGGGAAATTAAATATAATGTACAGTAACCATTGAACAAATAATTATTCATTTTCCTTAAAAAAAAAGTATGAGACGATTAAACAAAGGCTGGACAAAACAATAATTTCATTTAACCTAATTCAATTAAAACCAGTTTTAATCTAATCTTTATGCTCCGATTCTATACGAATTGGATTTCTTTTTATTATTTCTTATCATATTGTCTATTATTTTGTAGAAAAAATCTGCTCTTGCTGTTTTACGCGAGATCACTTTACAGCATGGTCAAAATTCCAAGAAACTTCAAGAACATTTTTAAAATGTGTCCTTATTGTTACGTGCCCTTTTCCAAATTTTTTATTTAATTCTATACAAAACGTTCGACAAACGACTTCACCAAGCAAAAAATTACACTTGATTTTGATGAAGCTAATTCTTGACTAGTTTATGATGTATGCAAAATGGTTCTTGGCAAAAATTTCTTATACTGGAATTATCTCACAGTAGCGGTTATCGGATGTACTTAAATTACCACCAAACTGAGAAAAAAAAACCATAAGCTCTGATATTTTTGCCTCCATTAGGAAAAGTCCTTTCAAGTAGGGTAGATGAAATTATTTTCCTATCAGACAAATAATTTTTCAATAGAAGTCCATTACTTTCAAATTTATAACGATCTTAAAAAACAAAATACAGTAAACTTCGTTATATTATAACTCTCTTCTGGGGTCTAAGTAAAAAAAGCGCTATAACCGGGAAAACGCTATAGCCGGGAAGTCCAAGAAATATACTGATTAAAAAAAAAAACAGATATTTGGCTTTGTTATAGACTGGCAAAAAACTTCAGTAATACTGAGGTTTTCAATTTATTGTAAGGTGCTTCCTCTATGTCCATGCTATAGGTCAAAATTGCTCGAATCTTCTTTATTGCAACTAAAACTGCCTCTTTCTTGTTCTCTTTGGTGTCGACGGATGCTGATGCAATTACGAGATCTTCAGTTATACTTTCAATTGTTGTTATGTCTTTCTTTCCCCTTTCCAGGAAATTTGACCTTGATGTGAATTAACGGGACAACTTGTGCATCATGGTTTTGTTTGTAATTTAATTACATATTACAATGTAAAGACAGGCTACGTGCTCAATGAATTTGTCAATATGACAATATGTATATGTAAATTGTTTTAAGAAAATGAGACTGGGAAAAGAGCGTTATAACCGGGAAATAGCAACGTTAAAACGAATCGAAATTCTTTAACTTTTCGGAGAGTTGCGTTGTTTGCAAAAAAAAATTTTCAAACTTAAACTTCTTAATATATGCATAAAAAACTAAAAAAATCCAGTGACAAAAGTGTACGTACGATTGTGATATTTGAACAAAAATGATTAAAAATTAATAAAAAAAACTCTTTTAATATTTTGTTGGCCCTCCATTGGCATCTATAACTGCCTGCAAACGCCTTGGCATTAATGCGACCAAATTGTGACCAAAGTTCGTTAGGAGTTATTTGATTCCACTTCTCAGTGAGCTTCTCTTTTAGAATTGTAGCGTTTCTAATATCGTGTTTCCGGATTTTTCGATCCAGGAGTTCCTAAAAATGGTCGATAACATTCAAATCCGGACTTTGTGGGGGTGTGTTAAGCTGCCCTAGAGCATAATACAACAACGAATCCTTCACGAATTGAGCCGTGTGTTTCGGATCGTTGTCTTGTTGGAATAACCAACCTTCTCCGAGGTACAACTTATCGATCGACTCCCGTAAATTTTCTTCCAATATGGCCTTAGGTATATAGATGGCGATCCATGATACCATCGATAAACTGTTAGAAATGTAATATAATTGAATTCACTTTTCATTCACTAGCAATTATTCATTTTGATACTCTAGTACATTTACATTGTTCTAATACATTTTAGTTGTCATTGAATGTCACTGTCACTTCCTCCTCAGCTCTGTAAAGAAGATAGTCGAATAAATTTATTGCATTATACAATCTGCTCATTTTTCACCTTTGGACTCTTGCATCAAATCATCCAGCGGCTAAATCTACAGGTTATGGGCCCAGGAACGCGGCAGTAAAGGTATTTCTTTAAAGAATCAAGTGGAAATTGAATAATTTACCGCATAAAGAATTCGGAGGTTAGTCGGAGTCCAAGTACGTGGAAATGGCCGAAGCAGTAAAGTTTACGATCGCAAAGCTGAATAATAATAACTATCATACGTGGAAGTGGAAAATACAGCTTCTCCTCACGAAGTAAAGGACATGGAGCGCTGTTGTGGATGATCCCCCGAATCCAGCAACTACGGCATGGGAGAATATGGACTCGAGCGCGTACGCTACAATTGGATTGAATATCGAAGATAATCAGGCAAATCTCATAAGGGAGAAAACTACGGCGAAGGAGGCATGGAACGCTTTGAAGGCATACCACGAAAAAGGATCGGCAAACACGAAAGTTCGTCTTCTGAAAAACGTCATGGGAATGCAGCTCGAAGAGAGTGGCGACATGGAGGCGCATGTTGCGCGCATCAACGATGCATTTCATCAAATTAAAAATTCGTCTCAGTTAAACAAAATCGAGGACTGGAAAGTTGCGACACTACTTGGAAGTCTTCCAGAAAGTTACGACAATTTGGTTATGTCACTTGAATCCCGTCCTCCGGAAGATCTCACCGGTAATTACGTACAGTCTGTACTCATTGACGAATTTCATCGAAGACAGTTCAAAAGCGCGGGAAGCAGTGGTGAATCGGCTCTCAAGGTTGTTGGTAGTAAGGCGAAATCATGTTTCTTCTGCAACAAGGTGGAACATTTTAAGCGGGACTGCGAGAAATATAAGAGGTGGCTACGGAAACAAAACGATTCGAATGGGCACGGTAGTACGAAACATGTTGCGAAAGCTAATAAAGTCGAGGAAGGTGAATTTCTTTTTATAACCTCGAAAGTTCTGGACGGTTGTTGGATTGTCGACTCAGGGGCAACTTGTCATGTTACGTCAGATAGAAATTCGTTCGTGAATCTCGATACAGATTATAAAACCACCATCAGCGTTGCAAACGGAGAGCAGTTGGAAGTCAAAGGAAGAGGTTCTGTAACCATTCATACGGTGGATTCAGCGAATAATCCAAAGAAAGTCACTTTGACTGATGTTTTGTGGGTGCCGTCGATTAATGGCAGTTTGATATCTGTTAATAAGCTTGCGTCGAAAGGCTGTAGTATTGAGTTCAACAAACGAAGCTCTTGCGAGATCTATTTTAACAAAATTTGTATAGCTGTTGGCGAATTATGTGACAATTTGTATGTATTAAAGCAGTCGCATCGAGTTTGCGCGGTATCTACTTGTCATACGAGAAATTGTTATCATCATTGGCACTCAGTTTGTGGTCATCGCGACATTGAAGTTGTCAAGCGGCTAGTAACGGACGGTATGGTTGAAGGGGTACATATTGCGGATTGTGGGATTGCAGAGACTTGTTTGATTTGTCCGCAAGGAAAGCTGACGAGGGCTAAATTTCCAAAGGAATCCAATAAACATTCACAAGCAGTATTGGATTTAGTGCACAGCGATGTTTGCGGCCCCATGCAGACAAAGACGCATTCGAAGAAGGCTCACATTCTAACGTTTATCGACGATCATACGAGGTACACCGTTGTATATTTGCTCCAAAATAAGGCGGAAGTTTTTGAGAAACTGCAACACTACGTGGAAATGTGTTTCAACATGTTTGGTCGTAAGCCGAAGTTCATCAGGTCGGATCGAGGAGGAGAATATATTGGAACCAATGTGAAGAATTTTTTGAAAAGCAATGGTATACAGTCTGAATATTCGGTTCCGCATACACCTCAGCAAAATGGCGTGGCTGAGCGTAAAAATCGGACTTTGATTGAGATGGCGATGTATGTTGATTGACGCCGGATTGCCAAACAGTTTCTGGGGTGAAGCGGTTGTAATGGCCAATTACATTCAAAATCGCTTACCAACGAGAGCAGTTAGCACGACTCCTTTTGAAGGATGGTTTAATAGGAAGCCGAACATTTCACATTTCGAGAAATTCGGAGCGAAGTGTTTTGTACATGTGGATTCACAGAAGAGGCAAAAGTTGGACCCAAAAGCATTTTCAGCGATACTGGTCGGGTACGACCAACAGTCCAAAGGCTATCGTTGTTTCAACCCGGCGACAAATAAAGTAATAATTAGCAGAGATGTCAAATTCGTCAGGAATGAAGAGTCTCAAATTTCACTGGACGCGTCAGGCGATGCACTCAATGATACAGCGGAACTTTTGAAGGATACGGATGCAAGCAGTTCGCCAATTCGGGATAAGCAGGAGCGAGTCAAGCCCGAAAATGAGGTCAGTCGTGACGAGAACATCAGTCTACGTCGTTCGGAACGGGAGAATAAGGGAGTACCACCATCAAGATATCCGTGTGGTGTACACCTTGTCGAATGTGGACAAGTTACGAGTGAGCCGAAGACATTTAATCAAGCTATGAGTTCGATTTATAAAGAGCAATGGCTGGAGGCTATGAAGGAAGAAGTCGATTCATTACACCGTAACGATGTGTGGAAACTTGTGGATTTACCCAGCGACCGCAAGGCGATCGGTTGTAAGTGGGTATACAAGCTAAAGTATAACGCCGAAGGAAATATTCAACGCTTTAAAGCCCGGCTCGTTGCTCAAGGATATTCTCAGAAATTTGGAGAGGATTATGACGAAATATTTGCTCCAGTAGTGAAGTCAACTACATTCCGGGTGCTATTGTCAATTGCAGCAGTTGAGCATATGCAAGTCGTTCATCTCGACGCTAAAACCGCATTTTTGAATGGATCACTGGATAAAACCATTTACATGCATCAACCGCCTGGTTTCGTTGTGGATGGAAAGGAGGAGCAAGTATGTTTACTTCAGAAGAGCATATACGGACTTAAGCAGTCAGCGAGATCGTGGAACGAGACATTGCACAATGTCTTAATAGCGGGGAAATTTGAACAGAGTATGGCCGATCCATGCCTTTATAGAAGAAAGTCGAATCAAGATTGGTCATACGCGTTAATCTATGTTGACGATATCATTGTTGCTAGTAAAAGTAACATACACATTGAGGAAATACATCAAATGTTTTCATCTAAATTCAGCGTACACAATTTGGGGCCTATAAGGCAATATCTCGGATGGGACATCGAACGAGACAAGAATGGATCATTTAGTCTTTCCCAGAAACCATACATACAAAAGTTAATTGCCGACTTCGAAATGTCAAACGCTAAGACATCAAATGTTCCATTGAGTCCTGATTATGGAAAATATCCAGTTCAACAAGACGTTTTCATCGATAACGAAAAATATCGGAAGCTACTTGGATCTCTTTTATATATTTCCGTCAATTCAAGGCCCGACATTTCGGCGAGCGTTAGTATCCTTGCACAAAAGGTTAGTCATCCCTGCCAAGCAGACTACATCGAATTGAAACGAATCTTACGTTATCTCAAGGGAAGCGCAAATTTGAAGTTAGCATCTGTACCTACTGATTCTATTTGTGATATCATCGGATACGCGGATGCGAATTGGGCTGAGGACCGTCATGATCGAAAATCAAACAGCGGTTACGTATTTTTCGTCAATGGTTTCCTGGTGAGTTGGTCTTGCAAGAAACAAAACTGTGTTGCTTTATCTTCCTCAGAAGCGGAATTCGTTGCCTTCTCGGAAGCATGCAAGGAGGCGATTTGGCTGAGGAGTCTTCTCTCTGAATTCAATCAACCACCAACTGAACCTACAACAATTTACGAGGATAATCAAAGCTGTCTCAAGTTTATCAAAGAGGAGCGACTTTCACCGAGAACGAAGTACATTGACACGAAGATCTATTTCGTCAAGGATCATATCGACAAGGGACACGTCTCATGCGCTTATTGCACCAGCGAAGATATGTTGGCAGATATGCTAACTAAGCCATTGCCAGCACGACGACTTCATGATCTTCGATCCAAATGTGGTCTTATTGAAAAATAAATAATTGAGGAGGAGTGTTAGAAATGTAATATAATTGAATTCACTTTTCATTCACTAGCAATTATTCATTTTGATACTCTAGTACATTTACATTGTTCTAATACATTTTAGTTGTCATTGAATGTCACTGTCACTTCCTCCTCAGCTCTGTAAAGAAGATAGTCGAATAAATTTATTGCATTATACAATCTGCTCATTTTTCACCTTTGGACTCTTGCATCAAATCATCCAGCGGCTAAATCTACATAAACACTAAATTTCCAACACCCGACGCTGCGACAGGTCCCCAAACCATTACACTGCCACCACCTTGTTTGACTATAGGAATAATATTTTTTTTGCGTGGCGCTCTGCTATGATAGCCATTTATTATTTAACGTTCTTTGGATAGTTCTTGGATGCACCGTGTTCCCTGCTCGTTTTGCGATATCTTCGGCCAATTTTTAAGCATTTACTTTAGGGTTTTCATGCACTTCTTTTAAAATATAAGAAACGTCTCTTCTAAGCAACTTCTTTGGTCGACCGCTGCGAAGCTTATTTTCAACCGAAAACCTACTTTTGTAGTTGTTAAAAATAGTTTGGACGGTCGATTTACTTAAACCCAACATTTTGGCAATTTCTCCGAAAGATGTTCCTTCATTTCGATGTTTACCACCAAATTTCGGACTTCTGCTGAAATTTCTTTTCGGGAAGGAATTGTCAGATCAGCGGCCTTGTTAAAACTTCCAAAATTGCAGACAAACACGAAGTACAATTACCAAAACTTGACAAACGTACAATGATGTACAAAACAGACCCGCACAACAGCACAAATAATATTATAATAATAAAATTTACCTAGCCGTATGTTGACTTTTGTCAATGGTATTTTCTTAATTTTGCATGAAAAGCCTACCAAATTGACATCGAGGAAACATTTTTTTTTTGCTAGATATGAATTATGGTTGAAATAGATATCCCGCGTCAGCATCAGCATCGGCAGAGGCATCGGCATCAGCAGAAAAATTTCAATTTAGAACACACGCATTTGCCTTTGATGACCCACAATGACAGCAGCGGCAGAAGCAGAAAAATGCTTCTGCCGATGCTTCTGCCGCTGTTGTCAATGTGGGTCATCAAAAGCAAATGCGTGTGTTCTAAATTAAAATTTTTCAGCTGATGCCGATGCCTCTGCCGATGCTGATGCTGACGCATCCAATCTATTTCAACTATTAAATTAGTCTAAGAATAAAACTGCATGACTACTTTTTGAATAAGGGCCATGGATCCCGCTAAGCACCAAAAATAATGGTCGTATGTAGACTTTTGTCGGCCACTGTATGGTATCTTACAACTTGCTTAAATGGTTGTAAGGCATGCTTTGATTTCATGATTTGCTCAAAAATCTCTGAACTTAAGTAACCTCCCTGACAGCGAGCCAAATTATTAGGCTACCATTATACATATTGGCTTGCGTGTATATTTTATATGAGCACAATAACGTCAATGTCTGTATCTCTGCGTTAGATTTTCATCGATATCAGTGAACCATTGATTTATGATCTAATATGCAGAGCTCAAATAATAATCATCCCCGGGGGGATTGTCATAATTGCTACTCTCCGTCGCACACGCACTATATGAAGTGGATTCTCTCGATTGATAAGCTACCCCAAGCCCCCAGGCGACTATAAAGGAATCATTTTGTCGGTCATTGTTATTACGCTTTTAGTCCGTTGCTTTCTCATTTGGGGCTTTTATTTGTTCTGCACATCGTAAAACTCCTCGCCTACCTCGTCGTCTTATCGATTATGTCGTAAACTATTTATAGGCAGACATTTTACTCGAACTTGACCGTACACATACTCATACATATATCCAAGTTGTTTTAATCTTTTGGGAAAATGTCAGTAAACATCAACAATAATCGAAAATTCTTTTGACGGACGACAGATTTTATTATTTGTTATCGTCCATTTTGCCTAAGCTACCAACGTCCTTGTTCCCTGTTTCCCCATTGTTATATCTATAAAACTTTGAAGGCGTAACACACATGAAAAATCCTTTGCTCCTGATGTGATTATTGATTCTATTTCGGTTGGCGGTTTTAGCAGATTTATTTTATTTATTACGGACGAATGGAAATGTATAGAATAGAGAGTGTGCTCGGCGCGCGTATCCTGCGCAAACAAAGGAATTATTGCAGCGTGAAGTTTCAAATAAATGGTAGCGATAGCGAGTTCTTGGGAAAATAATAATAGCATTAATTGGAGCAAGTTTCATTCGAGAATAATGCATACAAGGAGATTATAATACATGGAGTAATCACGAAGCAATTTGGTTGAAGCCAAAGCGAGAGAAAAATGCGTTTGTAGTTGTGCTGCAATGAGAATTTAGCCATAGTCGTCACATGATTCAGATAAAAATTTGGGAGCTTTTGTGCATAAAAAGTATAGATAGATAGTGTTATTGTTATTGACTTAGCGCTGTTAGTAGTTTTTTTTTCCGACGGCGACGGCTAGTGGGATATAAAATATTATGTACGACAAGCAGAAAGTTTGTGCTTCCTTATTGAGTTCTGTATCACAGAATGATAAATAACACTGCTGAGCGTGATGCTGATCTCATTACCTCAACAAAAAGCAGAAAAAGATCTTGGAAATAGGATGTCACTAACACATCCTGCGGCCTTAGTCCAATGCTGGATTGTCGCGCCTGTTATTTATTTTTTTTTTTTATCACAGAATGTACTTATGCATTATTGAAATTGCAATACAATATGGTACAACTTTCACCGAAAGCCAGGGCTTAACACAACTTGCCCATAGTGTGGCTCTAACATCTGGGTAAACTTTTTGAACATTTAGGTCACTTTTCCAAATTAAACCGCATCCACACGTACTGCAAAATGCCAGGCGGAAAATGATATTTTATAATTAGAATTTCATTTTGAAAGCTTTAATACATTTAATTATCAAAATCGAACAGTGTGTTTGTATTAATGTTAGGTTATTCGATAATTTTACATTTTCCCACAAAAATTAAACAAAAGTTGCCAAACACTGTTGTCACTGTCACTGTTGTAGGTACAAGCATAACACCGTTTTCGTTTTTTTTTTTCAATTTGATTTATTACTTATAGTCCTTTTTCAAGTACCACAATGTTTCTCCTACTTTCTTTAAAATATCAGAACAACAATTCGTCGGACTTTTTTTTTTGTGCTGAGCCTCCCCTGAATATTTCTTTCCAAAAGAGGGCCAAATCCGCAAAAAAAAACCAAAACTCCACATTTTGGTGACAAGCTCTCCATGAACATGTTAAGCGCAGGATAGACCTCGAGAGTGAAATTTTGTCCGCTGCGATTTTCTCAATGAAAATGTATGCGTACTGTCGTGGAATATATGGCAAATAATGAAGATTTCCATAAGCGACAATCCAGAAACGGTTCCATAATTTTTCCCGGCCAGTTTATGTATTTTTTCGATTCCTTGATCATTAGATATTTTTCACGATGAAATGACCGGTGAACCGAAAAGAAATACATTGTTACACAATGACACTGTTAATCCTGGAAGAATCCTTTTCTTTAAAATGAAACACAAGAGTTGGGCGCCTATCGCCCATTTATTTTCGCCTATATGTACACTTGTTAAAATTCACACGTCCGCCAGTGACCGAGTACCAAATTAGAATGATGACGCCCGCCTGCACCTACTCATCTTCGCCTTCCATGTCACCCATCGTGTCGCCCTTCGCCTGTCCGCCAACTACCAGTGGGAACTAGTGACGGCGCATCGTGCCCCGCGTATTTGCTAACATTCGGCCTTCCTGAAAAATTCAATGTCCTCATTAGAATGCTTCATATTTACAATAGCGCCTATAAGTAATCGCATCGCCTATTCGCCATTCAACTAACGCCTTTCTCAATCGCCTAGAACACCAATAATTCACCACCTCATTCCTACGAACCCGCCTAGTAGTAACACCTTTTCACATTGTCATCGATTACGCCTTCAGTCGCCTATAATCGCCCCTCCTAATAGATCCTCGAGATCCCTTCGCGAAATTTCCTCATTGTCTTCGTCACTTTCACTCCCTTCAACGCCTTGATTTACGCTCACATATCGCCGCAATGAATCAACCGCCACTATCGCCTGAAAACGTTTGTACCCCCTTACGCCTTTAATAGACTCGATTCGATACCTATCATTATTAAACCTACGACTAACACGATATGGTCCATCAAATTTATTCGCCAATTTTCTATTAACGCCCTTGTCCGCCACATTTGTAGATGCATGCCGCCATAACACCAAATCGCCTATTTTATATTCGGTTGCAACCTTTCGCCTTTTGTCATATCTCGCCTTCATCTGCTGTGCAGTTTTGTTTATGTGGTCATACGCCCTCTTTCGCCTTACGCCCAGTTGTTCTACCCTGTCGCCATCAGTTCGCCTTTCGTTAACTGATTGCTGTTCATATTCGCGCATCTCTCTGGCTATGTGCCCAAGATCGTCAGCATCGTCACACTGAGACCCAGTTGCAGCAACACCAGAACTAGTCATGTGCCCAGAATTGAATGAATCGTCACCCACCAATTCAGTTGCATCGACACTAGTATCCCCAATATTCGCCAAACGCCTTAATGCAGTACCGTCTTTACGCCTATCGCCTATCGCCTTTTTATTAGAGTGATCACTTTTCGCCTGTTCGATATGACATTCCGCCTCGCCTGGACCATTTCGCCTCGCCTCTTCACCCGCCTCGCCTGGATCATCTCGCCACGCCTCTTCACCCGCCTGTTCATCCGATCCACCCGAATTTTCCACCAAATCTACAAAAGCGCCCGCCTTATGAGAAAACATCAATTCAAACGGAGAGAATTGAGTTGACGCATTCACCGTATGATTCATTCCCCATAAAACTTCGGGTAAACACCTGTCCCATCTACTCTCATCCACTGCACTAGCTGTTATCGCCTCAATGATGGTACGATTTTGTCTTTCCACCTGTCCATTCGCCCTTGGGGTAGCAATAGAGTTAAGTGAATGTCTAATCGCCTTTTCCGCCAAAAACTCCTGAAAGAACTTACTTGTAAACGCCAGTCCTCGATCACTTACAATGTGTCGGGGATATCCAAACTCAGAGAAAATTTCTCTAAGTCGATCAACAGTTTCATTCGATCTCAATGACTTAGTGGGTTTCGCCCATACAAACTTCGTGAATCCATCCACTACCATAAGTAAATAGGAATACCCTGTTGTTGTTCTCATAAACGGACCCACATGATCCACATGAATTGTATCCATTGGGATAGGTCGCCTTCGTATTGGATGTAAACCGCCTTCGCCTTTGCCGTAATTTCCCTTTGCGAACGCACACCTCATGCATGACTTTACATATTTTGTCACAAAACGCCTCATTTTAGGGAACCACAAACAATCACCAATTAGCGCCAAACACCTTTCAACCCCAGGATGCCCTACTTCGTCATGATGCTTCCTCGCCACATTAAATCTCGCCATTTTAGGAACATACAATCTGTCGCCATTGGTTGTAATTCTATACAAACGCCCATCTTTTAGTCGAAAACTCTTACGAGTGTCTAAGTTTGCTGTTCTAGTTTTTAACGCGGTCACGAGCTCCTGAGTACCTGGATCTTGCAACTGAACTGTTAAAAACCAATCGGCGTCGCCCATTCCAACAATCATAACAGGATTCCTACTCAATGCATCAACATGTCTCATTTTATCGCCTGGCCTATACTCAATAGTCATATCATACTCCTGGATCGCCAGCCACCATCTCGCCACACGAGGCACCAAATCTCGTTTGAGCAATGTAGACCTTACCGCCGAACAGTCAGTGATCACCTTAAAATGTATGCCCGCCAAATAAACCCGGAAGTGTTTAATTGATTCTACGACCGCCATTGTCTCCAACTCATAGCTATGGTAATTTTGCTCAGGAGCCGTCGTGGTTCTGCTAAAATATGATACCGGTTTCATTTCACCAGACCGTTGCTTCTGAAATAAGATCCCGCCTAACCCAAATTTACTAGCATCTGTATGCAACTCTGTCTCCAGTTCCGCCTCATAAATCGCCAATATCGGACGTTCCGCCAATAGTCCCTTCAACGTATTAAACGCTTTCTGCTGATCATCGCCCCAATGCCAATCAACGCCTTTCCTTGTTAAATCACTCATAGGTTTCGCCAAAATTGAGAATTGCCGAATGAATTTTCTAAAATAACTCGCCAATCCCAAAAACTGTCGAACGCCATGTACATCCACCGGAACCGGAAAGTTTTGGACCGCCTCGATTTTCCTTGACCCTGGTCGTACACCATTCTCATCTATCTCATAGCCTAAGTAATCAATTTGCTTTTTTAGAAATGAACATTTACTCAATTTTAATTTGAGTCCCGCCTTCTCAATTAACGCCAATACCTTATCCAAAAGTTCCAACCCGGAATCTACATCGTCCGATGGAATCAACAAGTCATCCATGTACGCCAACACATCCCTATGTCTCAATTCGCCTAACATTGCATTAATCATTCTCTGGAATACCGCCGGAGAATTCGCCAAACCAAAAGGCACCCGCAGATACTCATATTGCCCATCAGGTGTGATAAACGCTGTCTTGTGCACAGAATCAGGATGCATTGGAACCTGATGATATCCTTGCGCCAAATCTATAGTTGTAAATCGCCTCTTATTCGCCAATCTGTCAATCTGATCTGCTATCAGCGGTAATGGATATCGGTCTTTTACCGTCATCGCATTCAACGCCCTATAGTCAACACACAGTCTCACCTCGTTGTTCTTTTTAGGCACCAACAGTATTGGACTAGCGAACTCCGAATTCGATTCTCTAATAATTCCGCCTTCTAACAAGCTGTTAATTCGCCTTCGCACCACTTCTCTTTCACTGTACGATAACCGATATGGCCTGTAATACACAGGTTGATTCGAATTCAACTTAATCTCCATTTGACACAAATCGGTAACCCCCAAGTCTTCATCTCCCGTCGAGAAACAATTAGTCCGCCTTAGTAATATTTCTTCCAATCGATGTCTCTGCAGTTCGCCCATATCGCCTATATCAATTTCTCCCGTTGCCGTAGTCATAATTGTTTTCATCATTTTAGAAGAGTAATCCGCCCGCCCTATTAACTTCCCTTTCTTCCAATCTATAACGCCCTTCGATAGATTGTAAATCAACACGCCATTCGAACCTCCACATATAAAAACTCCTGGTGGAATTGCCACTATTTCTTTTCCAAAGTTAATCATCTTAGCCGCCATTTCTACAGTCTCTCCCACACGCCCGCCTACAATAGAAAGACCCGCCAACACTGATTGTCCAGCTGGTATAGAAATATTTTCACCTAAAAACACTTGTACCCGCCTGTCTTTAATGTCTTCGATTCGGCATTGAGATGACAACATCACCTGATCCGCCTTTACTAAATGCACCTGTTTTTCTTTAACTATAAGTGCAACACCTGGAGAATTTATACCCGCCTGACCCAAAATCAAATCTATCTCGCCCAAATCGTACTGGGAGACTTCCGCCTCAACATCTAGTAGAATACTGTCTACAGACACCCGAAACTTCACCACGCCCATTGACATACTAACCCCACCGGCGAACCCTTGTAAGATTACTGGCTTGTCATGTTTTATGATACTGCATCTCCTACTCAATTCAAGGCATGCAATATTACATACGCTTCCTGTGTCAATATAAATGTTAATTTTATACCCATCCACCAAAGAGCCATATTTCATAAAATTTTTCTCAAAGTGTGAATTAACAATGCTCACCTGACGCCTTTCGCCTTGATCCTGTCTTGTCGCCTGCGAGTATCTCCTTAACAGCGGACAGTTGGAAATCTCATGTCCAGTTTGTCCGCATCGAATACACCTGTCTCTTCGTGGATACGGACAATTACGGCTCATGTGGCCTTCGTAGCGCTGACAATTGTAGCACCTGAACACTGTCGTTGATTGACTCTCATCACGCCGAATCGGTTGTACTGGAGTAACCGACTCCTGCCGCCTGGTTCTTGATCCATCATGGGTCGCTGATCCGCCTGTCGCCATTCGCCTTCCCTCCGCCATTGTCGCCCTTCCCCTCTCCGTCGCAAACGTCTCCATACTCGCCAGGAATCTGTTGTACAAGTCTTCTGGCGAATAGCATTTTGCCGCGTGAGCGTTCGCCTTTAGCTCGTCCGGCAGCCCCTTAATGATGCAGGAGACTGCATTCTCGCCTTTCACCCCACATCGCTCGCACAACTCTAGTTTCGCCCGATAGTACTGAGTAATCGTCTCACCTGGGTTTTTATTTCGCCTTACCAACTCTTCCAAACTCGTAGCAAAATCACGCCTAATCGGAAACGCCGTCTTTAGTGCGGTTCGCCACTCGTCCCACGTTAAATCATAATTATCGAGGCGATTAAACCATTTTTTTTGCCGCGCCCGCCAATTTCTGTTGCATGATGATGCTCCGTTCTTCGCCCGACCAACAATGTACCCTCGCCAACTGATCAATTTTAATGATCCATCGTTCAACATTGTTTTCTGGATCGTCCGGATCAAAACGATCTATGATGTCACCACTCGCCATATATCGCGTCTTAATATCCGCCACTCTCCCCGCCACGCCAACATTCGTCGAACCACCCGCCACATCTCCGCGAAGCAACTCTGATTGCTTTTTAATAACGTCCCGGATTTTCGCCTCCAAACCGCCCTCCATCAACTCCTTCAACAGTGTGTCCACACTCGCACTCGCCCTAGTTCTCACCGCCTCAGACGCCAAACCACCCGACTCGACACCCGCCAAAGCACCACCGCCACTCACCCTGTCTACGATATCTCTTACCACGCCACTCACAATATCACCCGCCATTTCTAAATCCTCGCCCGACACGTCCATTCTCACAACATCCTCATTGTCCGCCATACTCCACTATTTTCTTTTAACACAAACGCCCGATTAAATATTTCACCAATCCACCCGAAAAAGATCTTTCTCGTCGCTACACAGTATTTTTTTTTTTTTTTTTTTTTTTTTTGTTCACAACGCCACTCGCCAGACACACTAACAACACCAAAATGAACAGGATCGTTCACGTCGCCACTAAACTGTACTTGTTCACAACGCCACTCGCCAGACACACTAACAACACCAAAATGAACAGGATCGTTCACGTCGCCACTAAACTGTACTTGTTCACAACGCCACTCGCCAGACACACTAACAACACCAAAATGAACAGGATCGTTCACGTCGCCACTAAACTGTACTTGTTCACAACGCCACTCGCCAGACACACTAACAACACCAAAATGAACAGGATCGTTCACGTCGCCACTAAACTGTACTTGTTCACAACGCCACTCGCCAGACACACTAACAACACCAAAATGAACAGGATCGTTCACGTCGCCACTAAACTGTACTTGTTCACAACGCCAAGATTGTTCCGCCCGTCGACCGAAATTCATAAAGAAAAACACCGAAAACATCCGCGTTAGGTCGATCCCACTTCTGATTTGTTACACAATGACACTGTTAATCCTGGAAGAATCCTTTTCTTTAAAATGAAACACAAGAGTTGGGCGCCTATCGCCCATTTATTTTCGCCTATATGTACACTTGTTAAAATTCACACGTCCGCCAGTGACCGAGTACCAAATTAGAATGAATGACGCCCGCCTGCACCTACTCATCTTCGCCTTCCATGTCACCCATCGTGTCGCCCTTCGCCTGTCCGCCAACTACCAGTGGGAACTAGTGACGGCGCATCGTGCCCCGCGTATTTGCTAACAACATAATATGGCCGAGAAAAATGCTGGAACCATTTTCGGACTTTAGCTGATGGAATTCCCCAGCATTTGTCACATATTCCACGACAGTAAGCATACATTTTCATTTAGAAAATCCCAGCGGACAAAAATTTCACTCTCGAGGTCTATCCATCCCTTTAGAGATAGCATGATCGGGTCCAATGCAACATTGATCTTCAAAATGCGTTAAGCGGTATCGTTAAAATGAACACTTATTTTTTCGACGTTTTTTTTTTTTTTTTGCGAAACAACGAAATTTTGTCCGGATTGTGATTTGAGTTCAGCACCCTAAAATACATAAACAATACAAATGCAACTTTCGCGACCACTTACATCGAGAGCAAACAATTCTTACCCCGCATATAGGAACCGTGTATTTGGAGTACGTTATGAAAACATTTACCATCAAATCTAATAAAATTTGAAATTTCACTTTAAATTCATCCACCAAATTCACATTCTAGCCCCAATCGGAAGTATTCTAAACATGTTCCACCACTGGCACCCATATGTCATTTCCACCAGTTTTCACTTAATTTTACAAAGTTTTGAATCAAAATTAATGAATTTCAGTCTAATTTTTTTTTAAATATCAGAAACTTCACTAAGAACGTTATTTTGAACAGCGTTTTGATGGATTTTACGGTCAATCACCAGGTAACACGAAATAAAATTCGAGCCAATCAGAGTCCCGGAAATTGGTTGGACTTCACTTCGAATGCAAATCACGCAAAAATCACACATTACATCAGTCTAAAAACGATTGCATTCTTTTAAGAACAATATTCACTGTAAATCGTATTTTAACATGAACTTCGAATTTGCGGTCAATTTGCAAGAACTAGACTTGAAATTCATATTTCGTCTAATTTTTGCGACAAGGCAGCTACTTTTGCATTCTTCGAATGCAAATCGTCCAAAATATACACTTATTTGAATACAAGCACTTAGCACAACACTTTGACTAATGTATCCCGGCTTCAAAAACACCAACTTTCACAAATAATTTTCAATTTTAAAACTTTACTTTCTTCAACTGTCAAATCCATCATGGCGAGAATCATATGTTCACTTCTTTCTCCTGCTCTCAGATAAAAAGTGTGCAGGGTTGTGAGAAAAATGTTAGCTTATAATTTGTGTGCAGTTCGTGAATAAAAAGTGTTCAATTGCGTTATAATAATGAGGATAACAGTTAAGAAAAGTGTTGATTTACAGTTAGTTATTCTTTTTGCGTGTATTGAGCGACGAGGAAGATAAGAAATAACCGAGAAAAAAATGTTGTCGAATGAATTTTAGACTATTCGATTATTGAAACTGTTATGATCAGCCCTGCTTTTTATTTGAATGAGAAAATGGGAGGAGCTTTCTGATTTGTGTGTACGGATATGGAGATGATGCGAATGTATTGCAGGCTTCAGTAGAGTTCATACTGGCGAGGCTCCGTGCGGCCTCTTTGTATTATAACCTCTTTGAATGCATACTTTCCAATTTATGAAACTGAAACCATAGGATAGCAAACGGGATATGGTGAACTATGAAAACAGGCAACATGTGGAGATAATTCAAATGAAATTGTGAATTTGATGCCTCCTTTTTACGAGAATTTATTCTGCATGAATGCGATTTTCTAACAACATTGAGTATCGGATTATATACGAACATGGAATAGAATTCACAGGAAATGATTTAAAACTTTCGATAAAAATGTAAATACAGTAGAATCTCCCTACTACTACCTCCCTAAGTTGACCACTCTATAACATGACCTCATTAAAGTCGCCATCTTTTTCCCGCCATTGTACTTTCAGCATATAGTTAAATAAGTATTCGTAAGTTGACCACGCTCTCTATCTTGAAGGCTGTGGGTTGTCATCTTATGGAGGTTTTACTATACTTAGATTCTAAATTCCAAAAGTACTACCATAAAGTAAATAATTATAATAGAGATGGAACTCCATTTAAAATTAAAATCTACTGAAAAACATTTTATCTTTGAGTGTGTGCTGTAAGTAACGTGTAGAGATAAGAAGATATCTTCCTGTATGTCTAGTTAAATTAAAAAAGTGTGTCCCATTACTTCAATGGGACCGGAATTCACTAAATTGTTGACCCTTCACGTTGTAGGGTATCTATATATTTTAAATTTGTCATGAAGTTTGTGATGCGTTGAAAAAAGCATCTCAGACTATAAAAAAAATATTGAAAAGAAAAGAAAGACATTCGGATCAAACATCAGAAACCTAACGCCTTTTATTATCGTCAATTACGCCAATATACTACAACTCTGATATGGAACACACGTCATAACACCTCGATAGTCGGACACTGAATGCGATGGAGACCGTGATGGGCATTTACTCCATTCGGAGTAGATCTACTCCTTTTTTTGGTTTTGCTCCGCACTCTAAAAAGTGAATTTAAATTGTTTATTAAAAGCAGTAGCCTCCTTACTACAATATTTTTTTTTATTCGTAAATATATATTTCGGGAACGACACGTTCCCTTCTTCAGTACATTTGCTACTAACTATTGATTTTTTTGAAACATAATTATATAGAGGACATTTTTAGTTTTACAACGGCACTTAATTCTACTTTTTACACTTTTATCCTAATTATGCTACCTGGTTTTTACCTGCTATAAATTTTATTAACCGAGTTGGGCAATTCCCTTCGTCGGTGTTGAGCAATTTATCTTGGTCTCGTCGTAATATCTCGAGGCTTTCCCATGCATCTAGGGTGTATGGCCGCTGTACCTGTACAAGAAGTTCGAGGTTGGCTGTGTCGATCTTATGTTTGTTGTTGATTATGTGGGCTGCTACTGAAGACCGGATTAAACTTGCATCACTTTTCGCTGCTTCCTTGATATGCTCATTGAATCTCGTTAATATGAGTCGCTTGGTTTGCCCAATGTAGGATTTATCGCAGTCGCCGCAGGATATTCGGTAGATCCCACTTTTCTCGGTTATCGCCAGGGGGTCTTTTTTCGCTTCCTAATCGCCTTTTCAAAGTTGCATTTCTCGACGATCCCACTATTTCGATGTTAAACCTTTTCATAAATGTTTTTATTGCGTGAAATTCTTGGGATATTGGTATGCTTATTCTTCTGGCTGGTTCTGTGTCGATGGTATTTGTGAAAAGGGTGGTGTGTTCGTTTCGTTTTTCTTTAAAGATTTTTTTGCGTATTAACTTCTCAATTGTCTCAGTACTATATCCGTTTTTGCTTGCTGTATCTAGTATGTACGCCTTTTCTTTTTTGAACGCCTGGTGTGTTAGGGGGTACTTCACGAGCCTATGTACCATACTGTGGTATGCGGCCATTTTTTGGGCGTAGGTGTGGTTCGATGTTGCAGGGATTGTACGTTGTGTGATAGTTGGTTTCCGATATATATCGTAGGCTAATTTCCCGTCGGCTTTAGAAATTAATAAGTCCAAGAAGGGTAGTTGTCCGTTGACCTCCTTTTCGACCGTGAATGTTATTTTCGGGTGGATCCTATTTATGTGAGCAAGGATGATGTCTACTTGGTCCTTTTTAATAATGGCAAATATGTCGTCCACGTAGCGTAACCATACCGTTGGCATTAGGCTTTGTTCCTCGATCGTCTCCTCAATGCTTGACATAAATAACTCGGTAAGCAATGGTGATAAGTGGGTTACCCATGGCCACTCCTATCGTAGTTTTATAAAACTCTCCCCGAAATGTAAAATAATTTTCGTTCATACAGAGTGAAGCTAGGTTGATGTATGCTCTCGCTTGCTTTTTTCCATTCCGGGGTTGAATCGCGCTGTGTTAGCCACCTTTCGAGTTGGTATAGAGCTTGCCTTACGGGTGTATTTGGAAACAGTGCCTTAACGTCGAATGACACTAGCATTTCGTCTTCGTTTATGCGCGTAGTTGAGAGTCTCTCAATTAGTTCGTAGGTGTTTTTAATCAAGCACTCGATTAAAAACACCTACGAACTAATTGAGAGACTCTCAACTACGCGCATAAACGAAGACGAAATGCTAGTGTCATTCGACGTTAAGGCACTGTTTCCAAATACACCCGTAAGGCAAGCTCTATACCAACTCGAAAGGTGGCTAACACAGCGCGATTCAACCCCGGAATGGAAAAAGCAAGCGAGAGCATACATCAACCTAGCTTCACTCTGTATGAACGAAAATTATTTTACATTTCGGGGAGAGTTTTATAAAACTACGATAGGAGTGGCCATGGGTAACCCACTATCACCATTGCTTACCGAGTTATTTATGTCAAGCATTGAGGAGACGATCGAGGAACAAAGCCTAATGCCAACGGTATGGTTACGCTACGTGGACGACATATTTGCCATTATTAAAAAGGACCAAGTAGACATCATCCTTGCTCACATAAATAGGATCCACCCGAAAATAACATTCACGGTCGAAAAGGAGGTCAACGGACAACTACCCTTCTTGGACTTATTAATTTCTAAAGCCGACGGGAAATTAGCCTACGATATATATCGGAAACCAACTATCACACAACGTACAATCCCTGCAACATCGAACCACACCTACGCCCAAAAAATGGCCGCATACCACAGTATGGTACATAGGCTCGTGAAGTACCCCCTAACACACCAGGCGTTCAAAAAAGAAAAGGCGTACATACTAGATACAGCAAGCAAAAACGGATATAGTACTGAGACAATTGAGAAGTTAATACGCAAAAAAATCTTTAAAGAAAAACGAAACGAACACACCACCCTTTTCACAAATACCATCGACACAGAACCAGCCAGAAGAATAAGCATACCAATATCCCAAGAATTTCACGCAATAAAAACATTTATGAAAAGGTTTAACATCGAAATAGTGGGATCGTCGAGAAATGCAACTTTGAAAAGGCGATTAGGAAGCGAAAAAGACCCCCTGGCGATAACCGAGAAAAGTGGGATCTACCGAATATCCTGCGGCGACTGCGATAAATCCTACATTGGGCAAACCAAGCGACTCATATTAACGAGATTCAATGAGCATATCAAGGAAGCAGCGAAAAGTGATGCAAGTTTAATCCGGTCTTCAGTAGCAGCCCACATAATCAACAACAAACATAAGATCGACACAGCCAACCTCGAACTTCTTGTACAGGTACAGCGGCCATACACCCTAGATGCATGGGAAAGCCTCGAGATATTACGACGAGACCAAGATAAATTGCTCAACACCGACGAAGGGAATTGCCCAACTCGGTTAATAAAATTTATAGCAGGTAAAAACCAGGTAGCATAATTAGGATAAAAGTGTAAAAAGTAGAATTAAGTGCCGTTGTAAAACTAAAAATGTCCTCTATATAATTATGTTTCAAAAAAATCAATAGTTAGTAGCAAATGTACTGAAGAAGGGAACGTGTCGTTCCCGAAATATATATTTACGAATAAAAAAAATATTGTAGTAAGGAGGCTACTGCTTTTAATAAACTATTAAAGGAACTACAATAGTCGGAAACATGGAAGACTTATTGAATTTAAATTTCCGCTGAAAATGCGGTAAGTTTACACTTTTTCCCGCTTATAATCACATCAAGAGTGAATTTTTCAACAATTTCTGTGTAAAATAAGAAAGTTACACTAAAATCGGTCTGAAATGTATTTTTACGCTACACTTGTGTATAATTCAGATTTTCCGGTGCATTTTTACAACGATTATGTGTTTAATTCGGATTTTTGGTGTATTTTTCCAACGTGCAGTTAAAGTTTCACTCACTTTTGTATCGTGCTCTCCAGTTATCACACTTCAATCGGCTGTACTTAGCGGCGAAGAGCTGGCTTGAAATCGCTATCGTCGACCGCAATGACGCCGATTGCGGCATGTCTGTGGAGAGATGGGTTATGGTTGAGGGCCTCCTCACCATAAACTTTCAAAGAGTCATGGAAGCATTTCCAGGCCCGCCTCCAGGGTGTGAAGATGGAGGTTGGTTTCACGGTCGCGTGAAATTGATGAAGTTTGCGGACGAGAGGTCAATCTCTATGTTCAAATATGCCATCACCATGGCAGGGGAAATTTGGTCTGGCGCTAAATTAGATGTGATTTTGAAGGACGATATCCCATCACGACCGAGGGCGCGGGTGTGGCTTCCACCCTTGGTGTCCGATAAGGACCAAATTTTGCACATAATACGAATGTGCAACCCAGATATTCCAGCAGATGATTGGCGAATCGTGAAGCTGGAAGAGCCCGTCAACAACCGCAGGGGTGCGGTACTGTTAATAAACAAAGCCTCTTTAACTCCATTTACCAAATCAGGTGGGGTCGTGAGTTTTGGTTTCCTGAAACTAAAACTCAGGGTGTATAAGGGCGACATAAAAAGAGCCAACCAGTCGACTTCCGCACCCATGGAGCATGTGGAAGATGTCCCCTCAGCTGCGGTCTGTATAGATCAAGCGGCTTATATGTCTGGAGATGAGGTTGTAGATGAAGACTGCGCTCTGTTCAGACTTAGCTGCTTTAGACACCGCATCTCAACCGTCTCCCCTCGTTGACTTCCATGAATCCGGAACGGATGAGGAGCAGAATGTCACGGTGTTGGAGGTAACATAATGATGAGGTGTATACAGATCAACCTTCACCATTCAAGGGCAGCTTCAGCTGCTCTCATGTATCGTCTATTCCAGGGTAAGGACGACATCGTTTTCGTTCAGGAACCCTTAGTGGGAAAAGATCTGGTCAGAGGTCTTACGTCTCCCGAGTTTAATATCTTTTACATCTCTGGACACGGTACACCGCGATCCTGCGTTCTTGTTAGAAAAGCCCTTAAGGCGTTTCTGTTGCCTAATTATAGTGATAAAGATTTTGTTTTGGTTTGCCTGGAGCTACAAGGTAAGGTGTATTGGGTTGGTTCGGTATATATGGCTTATGATAGTACTCTACCTTCTCCCAACTTAAAGGATGCCATTGCGGCAGCAAAGGCTTCAGAAACTAGTGTAATCCTCGGATGCGACTCTAATGCACATCACATAGTCTGGGGCAGCTCGGATACTAATGAGCGAGGTGAATTGCTTCTAGAGTACCTTTTGGGTGCCGATCTTTTACTTTGCAATGTGGGCTGTGAGCCTACTTTTGTTACAAAAAACCGTCAGGAGGTTTTGGACATCACTCTAGCATCGGAGGATGTAATTCATTTAATCAAAGAGAGGAGAGTTTCGTCAGAGCACTCTTTCTCGGATTATCGGTATTTACAATTCAGCCTATTAGAGAGGCCCGAAGTGACTCCGCACACAGTCAATCGCAGAAGGACCGACTGGTCTAGATTCCGAACTGCTCTCGCTGAAGCGTTGCCATCATTACCTAATCTGCCAGACAATGAACAACAGCTGAATGAGATGGTTAACAATTTTACGGCAGCTATGAGAGCAGCGGTATCTGAATCGTGTCCTGCCACTTTTTTTGCTGGAAAGCGAAAACCGTCATGGTGGAGTAGCGAGATCTCCGAGCTAAGAGTCGTGTGCAGGAGAAGCTTCAATAAGGCGAAAGCTTCGAGAATGGAGTCGGACTGGACGTCTTATAAGAAACATCTTAACTCGTTCAAAAAACAGGTAAGATCAGCAAAACGTAATGGTTGGAGAAACCTCTGTCAAAATATCGAAGGATCTTCGGAGACCTCTCGATTTCGGAAATTGATGGCTTCGAATCCATCTATGCCCAGCTTTCTTCAAAAGGAAGATGGATCGTGGACGTCCTCTAGTACTGAAACTATTAATTGTCTACTTGACGCGCATTTTCCGGGAAGTTCGGTAACTTCCCCACCTGAATGTCCCACAAGCCCCACAGAACCATGTGACAGTGAATCTATTCTATCTCGTGAGAAGATATTATGGGCTATTTCTAGCTTCGAACCTTTTAAATCAGCGGGACCTGATGGAATTATTCCCGCAGACTTGCAGCAATGCCTGGAGATTACTTATCCATGGATAGAGAACATACTAACAGCCTGCCTTGGTCTAGTGTATATCCCTCGCACATGGAGAGAGGTGCGGGTTACGTTTATCCCGAAGACAGGCAGAAGCTCGCACGCACGACCTAATGATCTTAGGCCAATTAGTCTCACTTCAACTATGCTTAAGTTACTGGAGCGTCTCGTCGATATTCATGTACGAGCTAGTATCCCACCGCATCTTCTTTCAACGGCTCAGCATGCTTATTGCAAAGGAAAGTCAGTGGATACAGCTCTGCACTCATTAGTCAGTTACATCGAAAAGTCTCTTTATCAGAAGGAATACACAATGGCTGTTTTCTTAGACATTGAAGGTGCTTTTAATAACATCAAACCTAGTGCAATTACCGAAGCACTTCGAAGTCTTCACGTCGAAGGGTCCATTTGCACACTCGTAAATACGCTATTAACATCTAGACGAATTCACACCACACTGGGCTCGTCATCTGTAAGTAGGTACGTGTGCAGGGGTACACCACAAGGAGGTATTTTATCTCCCCTACTCTGGAACATAGCTATCAACCAATTGCTTGTAAATCTCGAGGATATTGGTTGCAAGGTCACGGCATATGCTGATGATGTTGTAATCGCTGTGACAGGTAAGTTCCCGGAAGTTCTTAGCGGACTATTGGAGAACGCCTTGTCTATTTTGGAAAACTGGGCAAACCTCAGCGGGGTTGGACTTAATCCAGCTAAGACTGAATTGATGCTCTTCACAAGAAGACGCAACATTCCTTCTGTTAACCCTCCCATGCTACGGGATAGGCATCTCACTTTTGCTGAAAAGGCTAAATTCCTCGGACTGTTGCTCGATAGGAAGCTTAGCTGGAAACCTAACATTCAAGAGAGGGTGAATAAAGCAACTATAGCACTCTATTCGTGCAGGAAAGCAATAGGAAAGAACTGGGGCCTACAACCAAAGGCACTGTATTGGATCTACACTGCTATCGTACGACCCATTCTACTTTACGGCGTTTGCGTATGGTGGTCGGCACTCAGTAAAACTACTTACTATAACCTGCTGGCGAAAGTACAAAGAATGACTTCCATTGTTATAACTGGAGCCTTACGTTCTACACCTTCGGCTAGACTTGACACTGTGCTCAATCTGCTGCCGTTGGATCTATTCGGCCAAAAAATGGCTGCCAACACGGCATTACGCTTACGTGAAACTAGTCAGTGGCAAACCCTAGAGTACGGCCACTCAACGATACTTCGAAACTTTAACCTCCCCTTGGAGACTGATTATACTAGTCCCAAGTATGCTTTTGGCAAAAACCACGATTGTTTGATTCCGTCAAGAGATCACTGGAATAACAATGCTCCCCTATCTACAGGGTATTTCGTATTCTATACAGATGGCTCTAAGAGAGATGAAGGAGTCGGTATTGGAATCCACTCGGATGGACTAGACATTAACTTGGCCCACTGTCTACCTGGCCACTGTAGTATTCTTCAGGCGGAAATTTCTGCAATAATGGAAACCATAACCTGGTTGAGAAATCATGTAGTCACGATGCGGGATGTCATCATATACACTGACAGTCAGGCTGCAATTCGATCTCTGGATTCTGTGCTGATTACATCGAAAACTGTTGATAGCTGTCGCTCAGCGCTTAGAGTGATGGGTCAATATTTTACCATCGTTCTCTGTTGGATACCAAGTCATAGTGGATTTGAAGGAAACTACAATGCGGACCGTCTCGCTCGTAATGCAGCCACTATGACCTTTGAGGCCGACCGCAATAATATAAAATTACCAATCGCTTCCTGTAAACAGGAAATAGAAAGAACTGTAATGCACAGGGCCAGTTCAAGGTGGTCTAACGGCACCACATGTGCTACAACAAGATTAATTTGGCCACGACTTGACGTAGCCAGATCAACTAACCTACTGTCAGTAGACAGGAAACATATCGGCAAGGTGGTCGGGATCATAACGGGACATTGTCCTATCGGGGAGCACGCCAGGAGGCTCAGAATTCCCTATAACGACTTCTGTCGCAGTTGCGATGACGAAGAAGAGGAAGAAAGTGTTCATCATTTTCTTTGCCATTGCCCGGCATTGGCCGAGAAACGCAAACGCAATTTTCACGATACAGATGATCTGCGAGATGTGAGCCCACTATTGCTCAACAAATTCATTGCCACCACGGGCTGGTTTTCAGCTTAGGTGTTAACTTTAAGGTACACTCGGTGGTATCACAATGGACCTATTTTTGGTCTAAGTGCGCTAAGTGTTTTATCACTTGGCGGCCACTACACCTAACCTAACCTAACCTAGCACAGTGTCACACATTTTTTCAAAAATTCTCTGTGGCTCACTTGGTTGAGTAGCACTCTACGATGCTAGTAATCTAGAGGTTGCATTAGTTAGAAAAAGAAGCTATATTGGCTTTTTCTAGTTCCTGGCTTTGTTTTTAGATGGCTTTGGTGGCTAGAGTGGAGCTGGTGGAGTTTCTAGTGGTGGATGCTATGTCTGTTATTTAGTGTAATTGGCAATTGCATATACATTATCGTCTATGATGGAGAGATATTTAATCAGAAAACCAAAGGGGTAAGTTTTACTAAGAAATTACTGAGAAATAAGTTCGTAATTACGTATAACTTAATATTTCCACATTCAGTGGTGGAACAAAAATATTGGTCACTCTGTCAACCATCCTTTTATGCTGAAAACTTTTCAATTATTAAAAGTGTGCGTAGTTTTTCGGTGTGGAAAATAAACTGAGGAATGTCCACCACTTTCCATAAATAGTGAAAGTTGGAGTAAGTTGATTATTGATTTCTGTGTAGAAATAGGTTTCAAATAGGCAAATATCGAAAGTTGGCAAAAACAAGTGGGAATCCAGTGTTCAAAAAAGGAACACTATTCCTTTATCATGAAAGTGTCAAAACAATACCAAATAATGTAAAAAAAAACTTTAATCGAAGAAAGAAATGTGGCGGAGCCTCGAAGTATTAAGCTTTATGAGCAAAAAATTTTCCTTCCCAAATCCCAAAACACAATGGCACACTTTAAAAATTGAATGTTTTGAGTTCACATAAGTCCAACCATTGCTCACCACTGTTATAACACCGACACTGATGACACAATAACAAAAACGTCTATTAATCGTAGGGCTGAGTCTGATTATATGCAAGAATTTAAAAATTTACTCCTTTTTCTCTGGATCTACTCCCTTGTTCGTCCAAAACCTACTCCCCTTTTTTCAATGCCCATCTCTGGATGGAGATACGTATACTACTCGCTCGTTGCACTCACATCGCCTGTATCACCTAGTGCACGTGCACCATGCCGGCTGACTCAAAGCATGCACCGCACAACAATTCCGCTGATTAGTACAGTATAACGAGGAGAGTCGATTGGACAATGTCCGTCTGTTGTGACGCGATTTACTGAGCCAGTTTTAAAGCTATCAAACTGATTTCGCACACATGCTTATTTTTGTTGCAGACTGTTTGTATGATTGAATCACCTAAATCATTCGATGAGGTCATGAAGCTGCAATACAAATCCCACTTCAAAAAAGAGTTTCCATCAAACCTCACACAAATGCCTTTCTATCAAATTCACATGAAAATTATTAAAAAGAATGAGATCGAATAGACTAAAGGATATGATGATTGGAATATGATGGTATGACGAAGTCTAAGGGAACCCCTCCAAAAAGTACCGGTTTTTCGGTTAACCGAGTCTTTTCATTGATTTGCTTAGAATTGTAGTAAAAACACACTCGTAATGGTGGTGTTCGTATCGTATGCAAAATAAAATCAAAATGCATGCACAGGGTGCCCAGAGAAACTTACTTATTTGCTGCAAAGAGGGGAGACGAACTTCAAAAATCGACTTAATACGTGTATGCACAAAGGGGGTCGCCATTTAACCAATGTCATTTTCATTAAACATTAAAACAATAACTATGAAGTACCTAATTTTGTTTTTATTGATCCTTCAAATAAGTAAGTTTCTCTGGCGCCCCCTATAGTCATAAGGAGAGTGTTCGAAAATATATGTTTAAGGGCTGAAATAAACATCCCAAGACCAAGTTTCTCAATTGCAAAATAAAACAAGGATTCAAACCGAACCGTTGACATCATCCCCACCAGCGGACCAAGTTTCAGCCGTAATCAAGAACGCTAAAAACTCTAAGGCCATTGGCCATCGAATATCTAGCGATGGCTTTTAACTTGCCGATATCCACGCTAGACATCCCTGAATTCTAGAAAAAGGGTCGAAACATCCCCCTTCTAAAACCCGGTAAAAGCGCGAAACTCACCGAGAAGAAGCGTCCTAGTGGACCTTGGCCCGTTGGAAGCCTTCGAGACGGTGGTTCACTCTGCGCTGTTGGCCGACTTTCTAAATATGCATATTCCTACATAAGAGGTTAGGTGGATTGCGAAAGGACTTGCACTTTGTGTTCATCGATTTGGAAAAGGCATTCGATAGAGTACCTCGTGATCTTATATGGTTGGCCTTGAGAGCACTTAATGTCCCTGAGGCATATGTCAGGATGATACAAGACATGTATGATGGAGCTACGACTAAGGTTAGATGCACAGCCGGTGAATCAGAAGAATTTCCGGTGAATGTCGGAGTACACCAGGGCAGTGTATTGAGTCCGTTGCTCTTCAACATCATCATGTGCTACTTATTAACACGTATCTCCGACGGCCTAGAAATATATCTTCTTTTTGCTGATGATATAGTCCTCAGTAGCCCAAACATCGTTGCCTTGCAAGCTGCACTTACAAAATGGTGTGACATTCTGGAGGAGCATGGACTGAGGGTAAGTATAACAAAGACTGAGTTCTTATGCTGCCCATTCTCAGACCCAGATGCACCGATACCAGAAATATACGTCAAAGGAGAGCAGCTTAAGTTTTTTACCAACTTCAAGTACCTTGGCTCGATGGTGAAAAACGGAGCTACATGCGATGATGACATCAAACATCGCACAATGGTTGGGTGGATGACGTGGCGAGAAAACTCTGGAGTGTTCTGCGATAAGAAAATGCCACTGAAGCTAAAGGGCAAGTTGTACAAAACGGTTGTACGTCCCGCACTCATGTATGGATCAGAATGCTGGACCATCTATGAAGGTTACGCGAAACAAATGACAGCGACTGAAATGAAAATGTTACGCATGTCAGTTGGTGTAACGAAAACTGACCACATCAAGAGTAGCTACATCCGAAGCAGCTTGTCCATAGACCAACCAATCACCGAAAAGCTCGAAGACCGACAAGTGAATTGTTATTGCCATGTTCAACGGCGTCCGCCTGAGAACCCAGCAAAGAAAGCGATATCAATGGAAGTTCCACTTGATGGACCCAAGGCCAGAGGCAGACCGAAGAACACCTGGATGTGTCAAATGAAAAAGAAACAACAACGCATTGGTCTCGGCGATGACACGATCCAAGATAGAGCTGCCTGTAGAAATATGCTGAGATATTATCACCAAAACGGGCGATGTGCCTATACACTCAGTGCCGGATTAAGGAAGCGCGGGGCCTGTGGCAAGAGTCAAGGGCGGGGCCCCTCAGATTTGCTTTAAATGTTCATGTCTGGAATACACTGGAATCTCGATTAGTCCAACTAACAACATGTTCCAAAATTAATGCTAAATTGAACACTCCCACCTATATTTATTCATTAAAGTAAAATATCTAAAAAAAATTAGCCTATCTACTTTTTCGATTATCCCGTGTGAAATATTATTTAGTATGTCTGTGGATGGTACACTTGGACTGTAACACTTCTGACGTCAAAACAAATACTAAATGTATTGTTACTCTCTGACTAGCTTCTCCTTAGCTAAGACTGTACGTTCGAATTGATCAGCTAATTTTAGCATAAAATCATAAGTACTCGTTTTGTGTGTCCCTTCTTCATTTAACATGATAATCAAAGAGACACTACTGAACGGAAAAATATCCATCGATGTACATACTGAAGATTTTAAACTGTAGAAAACATAATAATTTTGCCAAATTTATGCTTTATAGCCACATCACATTTTTTGAAGGTATGAAAAATTATCACGCCGGCGCCGAGTAAAGAAGTGACCTAGGCCTGTAACCTGAGTCCCCGAGCGTGATAGATGTGGTGGTTGAAAGAAAAGTTGTACAAAACTGAGATTTCTCTTAGAAGATTTTAAATTTCCAAATACTAAAAACAAAACTATTACTATCATATCTCAGAAGGGGGCATTCAAGAAGCCGGAGGAAGGGCCCCAAGTGAAGTTGTTCCGCCACTGGTTGACTTACGTTTATGTTGGATCGTGAAGTATACTGAATAGTGTTTTGTATCGAATAGCATTTCTGACGCCTGACGTCTACAGCTTTGCTATTTTTAGTAAAAAATTAGGATGATCAATTTTTAATTAAATTTTAATATGATTTATTGATAAAACTCTTCCACATTAAGTAAACCCATGAAAAGAAATCGACTCGTGTCAAAAAATTGTACATATTCTCCTCATAATGATCGACTTAGAATTTGGTTATTATTAAGTTTCTTATGGCCAGGGCGGGGCCCCCTCAAGGCGCGGGGCCTATGGCATTTGCCACCTTCTGCCACGAGGTTAATCCGGCACTGCCTACACTGCAGGTCGAGCAACGCGAAGCCATGGAGCGGTATAAAGAACGAGGCAAGGAAGAAGAAGGTTAGGTGCATTGCCAACTATAGCTTGGATACAGAGTTTCGTGGCAGCTGTTCAAAGCATAGGCAAATTAAGCAGGGAGTTCCACAGGGTAGGTAGCTACTGTTACCAACCCCAAGATCCTTTTTGACTATCTAGACACCATGATGAAGTCGAAAAACCACGTCAAAGACGTAGTCGACAAAACGCACTATAGAGACATTGTCCTAAAGGCACTGGCCGGGAGCTGCTGGGGCAGGGACAAAGAAACTATATGTTGGTCACCTACAAACCGATAGGTAGAGCAATTCCAAGCTATGCAGCACCGGTATGGTCACAAACCGTTGTTGTGAAACTAACTAGTCAGGAGTGGAATCAGAGATCTCGAGAGAGATGTCCAGAAATATAAATGGGTACCTTCCGATATATTTGATGACACAGCGTACTATGCGGCCATCGCAGATATTCATACAAGCAACCGTTACGAAGCGGTCAATAAGAGATTAGGTACGGATAGAGTCCTCTTAGCGCCACCACACGTATATCGCCTGAGGAGACTAGGCTCCCGTGAGCAACAAGAGCGACACTAGCCAGGCTTAGGTTGGATTTTCGTTCGCGCCTCAATGCCTACCTATCTTGAATAGACCCGGACATTCAGAACATTTCTCCGAGCTAGGGTGGTGCGCCCTTACGATGTGGACCACCTGTTCGGGTGCCCCGCTGCACCCACTAACCTCACTCCGTTATGGGACAACTCTATTACAGCCGCTACGTTCTTGTCGTTTATTACCTATTCAAAAAGAAATATAATTTTCGAGAATACTGAACAAAAATGCGACTACGAGGTGGTGTGGTTAATAACTGTTTGCAATCACTGTTTCATTTGTCATTGAAACGTTGACGAATACCGTGTATAGTCCCTCCCCCATTTTTCTTAAGGAGTTAGGACAATGCAACAAGATACAGAATGCATCTATAGTCATAAAATTGTGTAATAATAAGTCGTATGAATAAAAAGATGTTTTGCTTATTGCTTGGCTAAACAAGTTAAAACAACAACAATTTACATTTAAATCCCCAATCTTAGCAAAGCTTGGAACTACATTTGTAGACATGGAAAGTAAGTTGACTTTCATGTTTACTCAATTACGCCAGTAGACAATAGATTCCCATACCTACCTACCGTACAAATCACACGTGCTTAATACTTTAATAACCCAAAACCTTCGGCCAAATATCTCCAGCAACCTAAATTTATGGTCTATGCTAATAGTTGCACACAATATTACATTTACGTAATATGAAATGTTTAGTCCTTCAGCGCAACATGATTTCACTTACAGCTTCTCTTTTCTTTTTTTCTCTGTCTCCAGAGACATTTTCGTCAGTTTAACTAACCATGGCCCAAACGTATTTTCGTCCTGGAAAATATAATATAAGAGAAGGAAAAATCCGTAGATAACTTTTAAGATTCGTTACAAAAGCCGTATCTGCTTTAAGCTCGTTCCGAATTGCCAAACGCTTTGATTTTTTAATCTTGAAATTGATCCTTTGGGTTCAAGTACGAGACGATAAAGAAATTTTCACCATCAAAATGTTTTGGGGAATGTATAAAGAAAGTTTCTTTTTTTTTTTCAAAGTCACATTAACCATTGGCTTTGTTACGCAACGAGGAGACTTGGGAGCAATATAATTAATTTTATGTGTTGTCTGTGTATTTTTTGCGAGTATTCAGTACTATCGATGTCGTTGTCTTGGGAGGCATGGAAAGTATCTTTGGAATATTCTGCGGCGAGCAATTGGTTTAGGATGTAATAGTTACAATCACTGAAAGAGAATACAATGATGCAAATGCTTCGACTATTTTCGTAATTTTATCAAAATTTTGCCGACAACAAACTCATTCGGAAGGGAGCTTTAAAAGTGTTACTTGTTGGGACATACTCTCTATTATTGAATAGATGTCAAGTTACCCTTTAAGGTATAAAAATAATACGAGATATTTGAATGAAGGCTTGTCCATAAGCATATTTCTTTTTAATGAGCCTATTGATTAGTGACCCAAAACAAAAAAGTACAAAATAAATAAAATATAAGAGAGTTGACCCTTTTAAAAAAGCGTATCGCATATTGCAATTCAATATCCAAATCAAATTATCCGTAGAAATGGTATGCTTGGAAGGATTTTAACGAAAGAAAATTGAAGACATTCCATGAAAACCTAAATTATATGTATGAAAACTTTTTAGGCAGATTACCCTTTTTCTTCGTATTTTTTTTAACGATTGATCGTATTTATGTCTTCATACCTATGTGCTACTCAATTCGAGACAAGCGTATACTTTGTGTATAACGTAGAGCTCCAATTGTTTATGATATTGGAAAATGCAAAAACGACAAGGATACAAGATGTAATATTATGAACGGTTGACAGGAATTACGGGTACAGGAAAAAATGTTTGTAGTCATAAATGTAATGTATGCGTATGAATACACATATGAATGGGCAAATAAATCAAAAAAAATATAAAATACCCAAAAGGAAGGAAGATACTTGTATTTTTCCATAGGATAGAAAATACAGTCTGTGCGTATCCACAGAAATGTGCGATGGTGTGGAATGAATATTAACCCTTCTGTCGGCACGAAGGTCTGGCCAGACCTTTGGTACTATATTTTGGTGTAAAAAGCATAGAAGATGAAATCGCAGCGACTTCATATTTCACGATATCCTAGAATAATATGTGTGGAAGCATTTTGCAAAAATTTGAAAAAAGCGGTTGAAGTTTTGAGTATGTTTTTGATGATTTTCAATTTATAGTGCTTTTTGATACCCAATAGGTCTGGCCAGACCTATAGTTATTCCCCCCATTTTTCTCTTGAAGTAAAAAGTGCAAATATTAAAATCTGTTATTTATGATGTAAAAATGTCATTTAAACTCAATTTGAACTATAAACGACAAAAATTTCTGAGATTTTTCTATAAAAAGCCGTGAAGTTCGGAAAATGGGTATGCCTAATTTCGTCACATTCTATAACACCACCTAATCAACTTAGATTTGATCCTAGGAAATTCAACCCAGTTTTATTTCCTTTGTAATAGTAAGGACTAAATATGAGTGACTTGCAAACGTCTTTCTAAATAGACTTGATCAAAAAATTTACGAAAAATTTAAAATTAAATGATTTTTGCCTTGAAAATTCCCTATTTCTTCCCACTTATTTCCCTAAATCTGCAGACTAATATCGAGGTAAAATCTGCCAACAAAGTGCTTAATATTTCCCCAAAGATATTGGAATTAGAAAATTCGATCGAAATATCTACTAGATAAACACAATGCAAATAGCGAAGCAAAAAAAAGAAGAAAATAAGGGAGAAACACGTTTGTACTAATACCACCTCAAAATATATCTACTTAAAAACGTTTCCAGTATATCTACAAAAATTATTTTGATGCTTTTATTCTTCAAAAATTGCAGTAAAGAATGGATAGAATGACTTTACCGATAAAAATTTTACTTTTTCTAAAAAATAAAAATTTTTTTTCACAGTAGGTCCAGCCAGACCTATTGGGTATAGAATATGCATATTGTAGTAGGTGCCGACAGAAGGGTTAAATTGCATTGTGTTGAAATCAAGCTAAGGGCGAATTGGATCAATTTGAGGATGAGGTAGAATGTAAACCCACCATTTTCGGTTTCTCATGCGCCCATTTTATTACCTACAATGTATTATAAGGCCGACTTGCCGCATTCTGTCAATGTAAATATGGAAGCAATGTAGGAAATTTCAAAACTTTGACAGAAGTGGTTTTGCGAGAACAATGCTGCCGCTCCAGATTTTATGGTGCTCAAATTTTGTGCAAATATTGTGTTTATCTTCGATGTGAGTGTTGTTTCGCCTAAAAGGAACACCAATAGTGATTTTTGTTTCGCATTTTTTTTTTACATTTGATAAATTTGTTGACTCACGGTTCATGTTCGAATGGCGGTTAACTGCTAAATTATACATATGGTTAGAGTTTGGAAGCAATTTAAGTGTTATTGGTTGATAATATCAACAAATGCTTCGATGTGAGTGTTATTTCGCGAAACAACACTCACATCGAAGATAAACAAAATATTAGCACCACAGTAGCGCACCCTAAAATCAGCAGCCGCAGCGTTGTTCTCGCAACATAACTTCTGTCAATGTTTTGAATTGTGTTAGAAGATCTTGATACCCAATGAACGAATACCAAGTCATTTTGCACGGGGTCATGTTCGGTCTTCCGCTGCAGCCCACAAAATTGATCGTTTTCAGCAGAGACCGAGAGTGAACCCAATAAAGGGTGATGCTTACCATTTCACCAAATTACACACTCCTATCCGCGTTCGGAAGTTACGGCTGCCCAAATCGGAATTTCGATTCTAATTTTCTAATTGAAAATTGTCCGTAACTCGAAAAGCCTTAAGCGAAAAACTATGAAGTTCATTAATGAATTGTAGAGCATCCTACTGTTCATATTTGCTGATAATTTTAAGTTTCTAGCTGTCAAGGTTAATTTCGAATAGGTTAATTAGGCGTAAGAAACGTAAGCATCTTGACGAGCAGTTGATGCAAATAAACCAACGACTAGCTAGTAGGAACAGTAGACAAGCGTACAAGCTGATTAATTCAATTAAAAGTGGATACCAACCCAGGACCAGCCTCTGTAAGGATAAGGATGGCAATATCATTAGCGACACCGATATCGTTGATACACGCTGGGCCTCACATTTTGAAGAGCTCCTCAATGTTCAACTGAACAACCCCACACAAGAAGCTCCGAAGCTGATGGCTGAAACAGGCGCTCCCGTTCAACCCCCAACAGTAGAAGAAGTTGATCTCGCTATGCAAGCACTAAAACATAATAAAGCCCCGGGCGCTGACGAGATTCCAGCTGAACTGCTGAAGCATGGTGGGGAGAGCCTTGTTAAGGCTATACACTAAGGTGACCAGACTCCCGAAGGGCCAATGCTGTACACATACTTGCGGAATTTGGTTCTCAAGCAAATCCATGGCCATACTTTTCAGGGTTCCATGTCCGAGATCTATGTCGCAAAAATGCTGGTTTATTCATACATAGGTCTAAATTTCACGAATCGCCATCCATTGGCTCACTGTTGGCTTCGCTTGCATCTCGCTTTATCATTCTTCGCACCAGCACTGTGCCCCGCAGGGGGTCTAGGTCTTTGTGATATCAGTCAAAAAGTCTGTATAGTGGGACAGAGATCTTTGGTGAGTTGCGACACCACGTACCTAGCAGTGCATGGTTGATACGCCATGGCGTGGATCTGTACAAAGACCATTCGGGCGATAACGTTCCCGAGCTCCCTAGTTATGTACGTGTGGCGACCTCCTCCCATGACTTACGGGAGGGAAGTCACTAAAGGCCGAGCACAATAAACGGTGTTCCCCGGTGGGGGGTTCACCATACGGTTATTGTGAACTTCGGAGCTGGCGGCTTCGCATAACCCGAGCCTCGAAGGGGCTAGTTAGGGAGAACAGCCTTGGTGGAAGATGCCTATGCGCCTATATCTAACTAGTTTGTGGATTGATGACCACACGGCCCGAATCGCATTGCTGACTAGTATACTGAAGGGGCCGCCCGGATGTGAAAAGCAGCGCTACGAGTCTGCTTTAAGCAGACGAGTAGTCTCAGGTCCAACGAGCCTGGGATGTGGACATCTGAATTTGTACGTGAGGCTTAACCAATAGGGGGCCGAAGGAGGATCACACCCGCTATAGAGAAGTCTTTAGCGAATAGTGTACCTCGGGGTTGGGTGTGCCCAGGGGACCATGGTCCTTGCCCATCAAGGTGTTGGCCTCGAGGTGGCTGTAGGCTGTTACCCGAGTCATCGAGCTGCTGATGCAACCCCGGGGTTGGGTTCCTGAAGGTGAGTGCATTCACCGGATGGAGAAATCCCCCTTCTGGGTGTTGGCCTCGAGGTGGCTGTAGGCTGTTACCCGAGTCATCGAGCTGCTGATGCAACCCCGGGGTTGGGTTCCTGAAGGTGAGTGCATTCACCGGATGGAGAAATCCCCCTTCTGACAATAAGACCTTGTCAGTAAACGCCGAAGGTCCAAAACGTATAGACGAGCCAGAGATCTAAATCTTACGAATTGCCTTCCATTGGCTCACCGCTCGCTGCACTTGCACTTCGCCTTATGCTATTCCGCAACTGCCCTGCATCGCAAAAATGTTGGCGAATTTTCTAATGCACGACAGATAGAATTAAGCCAGAGGTCTAAATCTTATCTAAACCTGGTTGCAATATTTCTGGAGGAGAGTCCGCCTTTCTCCATAGTTACATTAATGATGTTATGCCGGTCCCTTGGGCTGTTAACGCCATTTTAAATGGATTCTAAGGGAATGTGGGAAAACAATTCATTTAAAACCCATGCCGAGTATGAATTAGTATGAATTTTCCTATAGAGGTTGATAAAGAAATCGAATGGAGTGGCTGATTTTTCCATCGTTTTGTCATAGGGGAAAATCTCATCTTTCGAGGACTGAACCTTTGCAGCTAGAACCAAATATGGGCCGTGCGGTGCTTCCAAGTTTGCCAAATTTCACAATTCCGCTCAAAAATTTCCAAGTTATGGACAATTTCCGATCAGAAAATACAGAAGTGCCATTTGTGCAGCTTTAGCTTCCGTGTGCGGATAGGAGGACTGTGCAATTTGGAGATATGAGCGCCAAGTAACTCTACAAATTTGAGAGAGATCTGGAAAGGTTCCTGAGTTATCGAAAATTTACCATAGTTAACTCGCTAAATGTCGACCGCATAGGATACAGACATCAAAGTTTACACCTTAAAAGCAGACATAGTTGATTGCAGGCCTGATTGACGAGCTTATTATGTAGTGAATTAGGTTTCATTGGGCGGCATGGGGAATGCTGTACATTTTGCTGTACATTTCCAAATGCTGTACGCCAGGTGAAAATGCTGTACTGTACAGCAAAATGCTGTACGTATGGTCAGCTTACTATACACACACTTATCGTTAAAGTATGGAACGACGAAATAATCCCGGAAAATTGCCGTAAAAGTATCATTTGCCCAATCCACAAAAAAGGGGATAAGTTGAAATGTGAGAACTACAGAGGCATCTCATTAGTTTGTACGACTTATAAGATTTTATCTAAGATTCTAGAAAATAGAATTAATCCGTACGCAGAAGAAATCATTGGCGAGTACCAAGGCGAGTTCAGACCTGGTCGTTCGACGACAGATCAGCTTTTTACAGTGAACCTTTTGCTCCAGAAGTGCTGGGAATACAACATCGACGTATACCAAATATTTGTTGACTTCAAGCAGGCATACGACAGTATCGATCGAAGCGTACTGTACAACATTCTGCTGCATTTTGGAAAACCGGCTAGTGCGACTCATAAGGATGACGATGACTAATACCGTCTCGCATGTCAGAGTTCAGAACAGACTCACTGACCTATTTGAAACTCGTACTGGACTCAAGCAAGGCGACGGGCTGGCGCCGACGCTCTTCAACCTGGCTCGAGCCATGAATTTGGACAGCAGCGGAACGCCCGATGGGAGCATTCTGTATGTGAGGACGCCCACCAGATGCTAGGCTTTCGGAACTGAAGGACAAGGTCGCGTGACCGCGACAATTGGAGGTTTTCAATCCAGGCGGCCAAGGCCCGACGTCGGGCTATGGTGCCATAAAGAAGAAGAAGCTGTCAAGGTTTAGAAGTTACAGCCGTCCGAAAGATGCGATTTAAGTTGTAATGTTTGACCCCGGTACGAAAGATATTATACCTATATTGCCAATCGTTCATTTTCCAAAAATCGAGAACCGACCGAAATTTTAAAAAATTTACACACTTGTAGAGTTGTTTGACGCACATTTCCTCGAAGCTTCAAGGTTCTGCCTATCCCCGTTCGGAAGTTACGGCTGCCCAAATCGCACCTTTGTGTTTTGTAATGAACAATAAATTTTCCATAATTTCTTGAGCAGAGTTTTGAAATTTGCCATACTTGTAGCACACCGCGCTGTCCATATTTGGCGAACGTTTTAAGGCTCTAGCATCCAAGATTCAAACGTTACTGCCGTCATAATATGCGATTTTAATAAATTTATTTTTTATCACAAAACGATGGAAAAAACAGCCACTGTACTCCGTTTAACTACCCTATCAACCTCTATAGGAAAAGGCATACTAGAGAAAGGACTCTGCGAGGGCTTTTAGATACTCTTCCAATGCTCTGGAAGTTCCCCTCAAACCTCTCTCCATAGCAACATTATAACTGTGCCTGGAAAGTCATGACCAGCTGGGCCCAGTGAGCTATGAGTTTATCTATTGCAATAAACGAAACTTAGCTTTTGAATAAGTATGTAGGTACTTTGTGGGAATCATGAAAAGTCAGATTCCAGATCAAACGACTGTACTTACAGAAATCCGAAATCTATCTTTTGTTTTATGTGTATAATCTTATTACAAGTACTGTTCCCTGTTATAGGTTTTTGTGTTAAAACGTACGTTTGAGTTTCTTCATGTTCTCAGTACCGTATAGCCCCATGTGGGGCCATGGTGCGTGAACTCAGCCGTTTATAGGCAATTTCGAGTCAATGTTACATTGCATATCATTTCGGAGTGCATATAATGTTGCAAGCACTATATATTTCCTGTCAGCACATGTACGGAAATGTTTAGATTACTAGCATCGTAGAGTGCGAGTCAACCAAGTGACCCACAGAGCGTGTATACATGAGTTCTAAATGCAGAGAATTTTTGGAAAAATGTGTTACACAGTGCTAAGTACAGCCGATTGAAGTATGATAACTGGAGAGCACGCTACAAAAAAAGAGTAAGACTTCAACTGCACGTTGTAAAAATACACCAAAAATCCGAATTAAACACATCTCTCTCTCTTAATTACCGTAACTCCTAGTGGAGCATGGTGCGTTGAGGACTACCGTGTGTAGTCATCAACATTACAAAGACAACTGAATTCGGAGTGTGATATAATTAAACACATAAACGTTGTAAAAATGCACCAGAAAATCTGAATTATACACAAGTGTAGGGTAAAAATGCATTTCACACCGATTTTGGTGTAATTTTCTTATTTTACACAGAAATTGTTGAAAAATGCACTCTGTACGTGATTATAAGCGGGAGAAAGTGTAAAATTACCGCATAATCAGCGGAAATTTAAATTCACTTTTTAGAGTTTAGCTTTTCAGAGGGGAGGGAATCAGTGGTCAGGATTATTTTTTCGGCACAGGAGAAATGTATTAAAATCAGGGGTTCTAAACAAGGAATTTAAGGAATGCTCAACATTATCTTGTTACTATGCTTTTCTGTATTCGTTTGAGGTCTGCTGGTTTGAAATTGTTTCAATTCTGCTTATTTAGCTAAGATTTCGGAGGAGTAGGTTTGACACAGAGAAGAAGCAAATATTGTACGCCAACATAGCACTAGAGGTAAAATGTTGATATGGAAGGTTGTGGGGTGAACTTAAAATTGAAGGTTCGTCTGCAATATCTAGATAGATAAGATGGTAAGAGTCGTTCCCGCTCTGGAGATGGATGTGGTAAAAATAGGCTGCAGAATACAATAATGTTCGACAGAGCGAGGAAGCAGGACGTAAATACGTTGATTTGATAAAAATCCTACTGGATACCGGGTAGCATGATGCAGTATTGTTTAAGCAAGTTATTCCAGCATGTGCCGTAATGCCGCTCAATAAGGACCCTATTGTATAACTAGATATTCCACAATACTTATTTTCGCTAGAATGTAAAATTTTCGTAGTAAATCTGTGATCTGTTTATGTAGCAGTCGCACTATCTGGAAAACAAAGCTTAAAGAAATCCAAATCAAATGTACGCCACTATACGGTAGGAATAGTCAATATTTTAGACAAGGCAGAAGAATTATGCAATTGAAAATACTGCAAAAGGGTTAATTCCGAAATTTAGGCATTTAGGTAGATATTGTTACGAAATGTAGGTACCCAGTTCATAGCACAGAACTATTTCTACATAATTAAAAAAAAAATATGTATGATGGGGGCTAAATTTCCTTGACCCCCCCCTTATCTACTCCACTGAGGAGAACATTTAGAACCTTAGGGCTCCCTCTTTAGTATCAACAGAACCTTGGCTTCCCCACATATTTATGTGTTGACCACATATTTCCCAGAATAACGGCTTTCTTTTTCTGTTTAAGAAGATATCTAATCTGATATCTCAATTCTGTTTAAAAAGATATCAATTATGCAAGGAAAAAGAATATGAGGTCATTTTTCACGGCATTACATAATGGTGGTATGGAACATTGTGGAAGAAAAAAGTGTCCGTGAAGGATTGAATCGGAAAGCTCGAAACTCAAGCGTACGCATTAATGTGCGAAGCGTAAATTTTAAATTATTATTGGAGGTAACTGAAAGATGTCAGTTCTGAAAGTATTTCATTTGATTTATAAATTTCCATTTTCCACGCAATGTATTAGAGTTCCGCAAATTGTATACAACTTGAATTGAAGGTTAGTTACGAAAAATTAAACAACTTAGCTATGGAATGCGACCCTTCGCCAATTTATGTACTTGTAGAGGTCGATAGGGGCGGCATACGACTACTGGCGTCTAAATTCGCCTTTGCTAAGATACATTATTACAAGTTTATTGTGCGTATGGCAATTCTCTTTTTGTGGATGTCTTCTTTGGTGAACTTTTACAATTAATTTGGAAATACAGTAACAAAACAAAAAATATTTCACTTACAACTAAATACACTTAAAAACTATTTGTTAATAAAAAATTGCGAATACTGTACCGCACGAACCTCCCTGAGGAAAAAACTGAGCGTAGATAATCTTGAATGTATCCTCTTTCACTACACCAGTTGGGCACTCGGCTTTGAAGCCTCGATAAATTCGCTTTATTTCGGCCTCGGAGAAACGTGTCGCTCGACATAGGGCACTTAGTGAATCCGGACGATATCTTGGTGGTGATTCAAGTTCTTCTAATTCAGAGTCTGTAATGAAAAAAGAAGAAAATAATAATGATTTGATATCTTCTGATATAAATTTCGTTCACATTTAGATTCCGACAGGGAGTTAATCAATATATTTTTTCTCAATCGGAAAGGGTCCAGCGACCTTACTTAATTCATATAGAAAGAACATAAAACGTGTTCAATATATTGTCAACGTCAAGTCATCTTTTTTTACAGTCATGTACAGATGCAATTATAGTACATATAGTGAAATTAACTTAACATCCAAAAAAGAAGAAAATTTTGATGCCAAATTGTTTTGTTACTCACCTTCCCGTCTATACGCATAAGGGGAGAGAGGGGGACGAAGAGGGGAAATTTGTGTTTTTCGAAAATATCTGGAAAACTATTCGTACGATCGCAAAATGTCCTATAGACGAAACAAACTACATTTAATTTCTTTTTTAATGATATACAGGGTGTCCCGCGACTCTTGGTACATACGATAATGGGTGATAGTACAGCTCATTTGGGTACAATTAATGTTCTACATGACCCCTCTATCTTTAACCGTTATAAAAATATAACATTTTTTGTTAATAGTGTCAGAAACCTCGACCTGCAGAGCAAAATCACTATTTGCCACACTCTCAAATATTTGATCCGAGATTTGACTTTACTTCCTGAATCTACGAAGTCTACGCACTTTAGGCCTAAAATCGGAAATCACCCTCAACGAATGCAAAAAAACTATAGTTTTCACCAATTAAACGATAAAAAACTGGATGTCACAGAACTCATTGACCGTGTTTTTTCAACAGCTAACATACTCTATATGGGGTAATTTTCATACTGTTAGCTAACCCGAAATCACATCCACATAGCATACAGTTTTGATAAGCTTCTAAATTTTTTAGAAATTTCGCCTTAATGTATGCAATTTCAATCACTTCCAGTTATATTTCCAATGACTATAGTTAAAGCATCAGGGTAAACGGGATAATAAAAAGTGTATTTTCTTGTCACCGAATTAGGTTAATGGAAAAGGGTTTTGGCTAGTGCATCGCAAAGAAGATAAGCTAATCAATTCATCATTCACTTCAATTTTCTACTTTGGAATGCAGCGCAATATCCTGTTTTTCTTCCTCAAATCATATTTTTATCATCGCTGATGCCGGGATAAAGATTCAACTCCCGCACTGTGAGTGACCTTTAGAGCCGATTTACTGTTGAGAAGAGTCAGACGCCAAATAGTTTTGTCAAACTTTCTTTGGAAAGATCGGTTTTTGATTTATCAAATTTGATTTCCTTATAGCTGTATACATTTTCTTTGTAATTTATATTTTGGGATAGCACAAATTAAAGCTTACTGCGTAGATGCCTATTTACTCCTAAATCCTATCAAGTGTATTTCCTTCTACATGAAAGTTTACTTTCTAGAGAAGTTTATTTTGTTTCGCTCTACATACGAATATGTAATTCAATCAATAAAATATATAGACGCTCCCATATCCATAAGAGTCATTACATGTATCATCTTCTTCTTCAAAATATCCATCTCAAGAACTTTCATATTTGAAATCGATAACATCGTCATGAAGACGTAGAAGCCCGACACCTGAGTTCTTCTCTTCTTGTTCCCATTTCACGCTCAATTTATTCTATTTACACTGTTGTCTGATTTTCTAAAAAGCTGATTGTGTATCTTCGATAAGATTCCAGCGTGCGAAGGGGTACATTATATCTGGGCTTTCTTTTGAGTGTAGTTTAGGATGATAACATAGCGAGAAGGGCTTGCTCGCTTGTGTTTTCCTTTTGTCCTCTCAGCCATACGAAGGAGTCCATTTGAACATCGTAGTCCTTTAAAAGACATTCCACGCTCGTTTCTTATTGTCTTCTCTGGCACTTGGCATTTGTTATCGGATTTAAAAATGCCCCAGGTAAAATGAATGTTCTTTGATAGATAAATATTGAAAATCCATTCGTATTTGGCACACGTACGGTTTGATTTTATTTGTTGCTTGCCGGATACTCTGGCGAATGTTGATGGAAAGTGAATGAGCATCATATAGAGATAAAGAGCTTCAACAAAATGGATGCTGGCATTTGAAAATGCGTAGGTAGATTTACAAATAAGAAATTTTCACTTTTCACCCTTCGCCAGACACGTCCCACAATCACCGCGGACGTGCAGCTGGGGTCTTTTGGGACCTCAAAGTTCATTGACTCAACTGACTATTGTAAGAATAAGTGCAGGCTAAATTTTGAACTCCCTTTTGTCAGATTCGATACATTCAATTCATGAATTTCTCAAGCCATGATCATTCCTGGCCAGTTAGGCCATGGTATAATCTCTTACTTCACTTTCATTGTAGCCAAGAGCGATATGAAGCTTACCTCGACCATTAGTTCAGTGTGGAAAATGCAATGAAATACATAGTAGAGGAAGAAGAGTAAAGATATGCACGAACAGTCGAGATAAAAATGCCGCAGCATAGAATATGGATCTGAAGTTAATTTCCTTGATATTCAGGACAATTTAGGCCTTGGTACTACTGGGGTCAGCGCCGGTCCAAGGTATCATGGCGCCCTGTTCATATATTAAAAAGTCGCCCTTCTATACAGGGTGTCCGGAAACTGCCGCAAGAACGCACCGGATTGTAATTATCCATGTGAGTTGTAACCCCAATTCTTAAGCTTATAGCTGCCACAGGCATTTGAAGATTTTTGAAAAAAACAAGCATTTTTGTTGTACGACTTAGACCTCAATACATACATACATATACATATGGCCAAAAAAATAAGTACATCGTACATTTTTTTCTCAAAACACTGTAGACAAGCAGGTATTAATCGTTTGTTAATATGTTGTTACTTAATTGGAGAGGAATTAAATAATATGTACATTAACATTTATAAATAAGTAACAGCTTTGATTTTCCTTTAAAAAGTATGAGACGATTAAAAGACCCTGGACAAAAAAATAAATACATTTCACCTGATTTGATCCAAACTAGTTTTAATTCAAACTTCATGCTCGAATTCGACGAACATTTGGTTTATTTTATTACTTCTCATCTTATTTTTCAATAATAACCAAAAATATCCGTTTTTATTGACTTACTGGAGATAATTTGATGGCATAGTCATGTGATCGTATCCCCATTTCGTCAAGAAAACTCTTATGATTTCGTCCTTATTGTGGGATGCCATTTTCCAATTCTTTGTTTTAATTCTCCGCAAAAATCTTCGTACGTATTCAAGTTCGATTCCTGACTTCACCAATCATAAAATTACACTCCATTTTAAGGAAGCTAGTCCTAGAACAGATTTTGAGGTGTTGTTTAACTTATTATCCTGCTGAAGTGCTGACCTAATTTGTATAGATTCTCAGCATGATGCGATATGTCTCTTAACAAACATTAATTCTTTCTCTCGCAGTAACGGTTTTTAGATGTATTTGAATGACACAAACCTATGAAAAAAAACCTATAGACAATGATATTTTCGCCCCCATGGAAATAGTCCTTTGATGTAGCATAGATCAAATTATTTTTATTTCAGATGAAGAATATTTCGAAAGGAGTCCTTAACATTCGATTTTATTACGATTACGTCACTGAAACAAAATATTCCGCGAGTTTTCATTGTTTCGCCTGAACAAAGATTCCTCTCAACATTTCGCCACACCGTCAATAATTTTTACGATCGCAAAGGAAACTTCGAAGCTATTCGGCACAGTTACTTAACTTCTTGTAACCTTGAATTAACTTTTCGGAGAGTTTCGATATTTGCAATTCTTCCCGCGATAAGCGTCGATAATGTCAAGGGAACTTCCTTTGCCATAGACATAAAGTGATTGTCAGTTATCCTTGAGGCCCTTATTTGAACTTTCTTCTACTTCTGGCTGATTTTTATTAGTTCTAAATGAAATATGCACTTAATGCAACGGTCAGCGGATTTATTTCGTGAATGAGCGAGTAGTGTGACCGCCATTTCAAGGGTTTGGACCCGAAACGCCTTTCTACTGGCCTAGTATGCACTTTCGTCCTTTAAATATTTTTTTGTTTTTAATTGAATGTTAGTTACACATAAAAATAGTAAAAAAAAACAAATCCTTATGAAAAGTCGGACCCTGTTGTAAAAAAAATAAAAAAAGATGGCGTACTTATTTTTTTGGCCAAGCTCCAACTTCACACTTTATATCGACCGGGACTGAGTAAATAGGGGAGAGCCATCTTCTTTTTCGGATGCCAGGGCATTGCTGCATCCGAGTTGTTATAATGATTATCATTTTCTAGCATTAGAATACAATGAATGCAATGAAAATCCGGAATAAAATAGCGAGAGAGGGGTGTACCTACTTATTTTTTGTCCATATGTGTATATCAAAAGCTGGACTAGCTAGAGTAGCAAATTAAGATGATTATTACAGGCAACAAATTTACCTAAAAAAATAAAACTAACCGCACTAAAATCGGATAATAGGTTGGCTTTTCTGCTTACTTATTGGAATGTGTGGGAAATGCTGAGAATTTCATAAGTACCTAACATCCGAAAATGGTCCCATAATTTTTCTCAGCCATTTGAAGTATTTTTCGATTCCCCGTTCATTAGATATTTTTCACGATGAAATGACCGTGAAATGGAAAAAATACATAAAATGGCCGAGAAAAATCATGAAACCATTTTCGGATTGTAGCGTATGGAATTTTGCGGCATTTGCCACATATTCCATGACCGTAAGCATACATTTTCATTGAGATAATCGCAGCGGACAAACATTTCACTCTCGAGGTCTTACCAGCGCTTATGGATTGCATAGAAAATTTTACGCGGTAAAATCTCTTCCTACAAACTATACAATATACATCCTACAAAACTCCTCTTTCGTCCACTCTCATACAATTGAAACATGTAGGTAACATGTAGTATGAGCTGAGACTAAGAGAATGAGCCATCAAGTGAATACTCACATCTCATCTACAACGAGCCTGCAAAGCAGCTATTCCCCTCTTTTGCAAAATATAGGGGTGTGCCGTGTACGCTCTACAACAATTCTTATGTGCACAATTTCTGCACTGCACAACTTTTCACTTCTGCCAAGCATACAATCTATGAAACTAGTGCCCATAGGGCGCCCATCTCGCATATGAAGTGTATGGATTAATTGGAGCATGTTTGCAGTGATGCACAATTTCGAGATATGCAAAGCATTTTTGAACGCGGACGGATGGAAACATGTCTCTTTCTCTTCATCTCACGAGATACTATGCGGAAAAGTTTGAAGATGTGTCTTTCAATGTTTCACTAGTCGCGACTGCGTCGATGGGTCGGTCAAATGGAATGGAATACGATTAGCATGCGAATTGAGTTTGGTTGTTAGTGGAGTATCTATGTAATTTCTTGAGTAGCGATAGGGATCTTTGGGAAAACAAACCTTTAGATAAATAATTGAATCAATTCTAGTTCGTTTAATATGTACAATACGTAAACGACGTGTACCAATCAATTTAAATATGTATAAATAAATGGTATACTACAGAGAAGAGAATTGATGTGATCACCATGCAGTTGCCATTAAAGGAAGTCTTGATCTTAAAGGCAAAATAAATTTGTGAATTTGGCGCCCCTTTCGGTTAGCGCCCTGTTCAAGTGCACATTCTGCACATATAGTAGAGCCGGCCCTGACTGGGGTCCTTGAAGACTCCAAATGCCGGTTCCCGTAAATTTTTACTTTAGGTTATCAAAACATTTTTATACCCGTCACTATGTGAAAAGGTATATTAACTTTGTCATGAAGTCTGCAATGCATCGGGCTGCTCCTGAAAATTAGGTTCTACTAAGAAAAACTTTTTTTTTATGTACCAATCTTAACCAAACTTCTCTCAAGTGGGTTCCTAGCAAAACCTCAAAACATATCTAGGAACGGATGGAATCGGAACATTACGTCATAGGGCTGCCATACAAACAAAACACTAAAAATTAAGTTCCACTAAGAAAAACTTTTTCATTTTTTATCTGACCTTAACCAAACTTTACCCAAATGTGTTTCTAATAAGGCCTCAAAACATAGCTAGGAACGGATGCAATCGGAACATTACGTCATAGGGCTGCCATACAAACGAAATACGGAAAATTAAGTTCTTCTAAGTAAAACATTTTCCTTTTTCCGACCTCAACTAAACTTTACCCAAATGTGTTCCTCAAGACATATCTCAGAAGGGATGGAACGACTAAACTTTACCCAAATGTGTTCCTAGTATAGCCTCAAGACATATCTAAGAACGGATGGAATCGGAACATTACGCCAAAGGGCTGCCATACAAACCAATTCCTGACAATTAAGTTCTTCTAAGAAAAACTTTTTCATTTTTTATCCGATATTAGCCAAATTTCGTCCAAATGTGTTCCTAGTAAAGCCTCACAAAATACCTAGGAACGGATGAAATCGGAACACTACGTCATAGGGCTGTCTTGCAAACCAATCCCTGGAAATTACGTTCTTCTAAGAAAAACTTTTTTTTTATAAACCATTCTTAACCAAACTTCATCCAAATGTGTTCCTAGTAAAGCCTTAAAGCATACCTAGGAACGGATGGAATCGGAACATACGTCATATGGCTCTCATACACGACAACCCCTAAATATTAGGTTTTTTTTTACAAAAAACTTTTACTTTTTGAATCTTAACCAAAATTCATCCGAGTGTGTTCCTGGACTCAACGCATCCAGGAACAGATGGAATCGGAACACGTCTTAGGGCTGCGGTAGAAATTGTTAACGCAAAAAAATTTAAGTTTCATTCAAATGTGACGGATATTCAAATTTCGGCCGCGCCCGAAATTAGCCTCGGTCTCGTTTCTTTAATTTTTTGAACTTTTGCAATCATGTTTATGTGCAGAATTTATGTGGCATAGATGTCCTATAAATTCAGCTGGATAGGCTAAACCATTGAAAAATAATATTTAAAAACCCTCTGGGGTGCCAAAAAACCCACGTGCTCGGCAGAGGGTTAAAATAGTTTTGATGAAAATTGTGGTTAATTTTGTGTCGAGTTTTCGTTTTGATAATCCTTTTGGATACAAATATCAAAAAAAAGTTCTAATGCATTTTTCATGAAAAAAAAACCAACACCTAAATCTAAACCCGCCAGCACAATAAACACTTTAACATCCTTTTAAAATGCAATTCAACAAGTTGATTAAAGCGGCACCAGATGCTGTTATAACTTCCCGACATCGGTCGCAAAGCAAAGCAAACCTTGAAACGCCTTTCTGGTTGACCAACAAAAAAAAAATTTACGACTCACTTCTTTGTATTATCGACTGCCCGCAACCGCTGCAGAGCATTTCGAACACACTTCTAACAACTTCCATCCCAACAGTTTCTCTACACACAATCTGCACTTCTTGTTTTCTTTTTTTCACTATAGCATTCTCCCCGGAATACTCACTCCGTAACCACTTCAGCGTGACCATTGGTTTGGTTGCACCACAGGAAAGAAAGTCGATTGCTTCTGTGCCAACAGAAATGTCCTTAATTTTATCAAGGAAACTTTTTGCAGAGAAAAAAAAGAAGCACTTGCATCTGTACTTGTATAGTTTTTCTTTTGCTGTACAATATTACGGTTCGATAAATGGAAAAAAGAAAATCGACGACAAAAAAAAACGAAAGCAAAATAACGAAATCACGACCTGAATGTATAGGTAAACAATTCATCGAGAATGACATGAATTTTCACCGGTTTTTTCTCAGGCACATGGTCTTCGGGTAATATAAATGGGTCAGGAAATGAATCTGACATTCAATGAAATTTCTTTCGTTTTTTTTTGTGTGTGGGTCGACGTCAAACGCACATAAGGCGGATTGAGAGGGTTCAGGTGCAGAAATTTCATTCAAGAAAAATGGGGTTTCTCTGACTAAGAAGTACGAATTTAAGTGGTACCGTTTGGGAGCCTATACACTAAATCGCTTCCATTTCCTTTTTTTTTCAGACAAGTACATCTCGACGTATTTCAAGGATAAGGGGTGAATAAATTTCGAAGTGATCCGGGAAATCTGTGTTAAAATATGTTCGTAATACGTATGGCATCAAGTTATTAAGTATGTAACACGTACAAAAAAAAAACTCTTGTGAAATATTTATTAAAACCTCATGTTGTTCCTTTATAATCCATGGTATATGCTAATGAGTGATCTTTACGGAATCACGAAATTGTTAGGTTGGATCTTTCAGACAGGTCGCCTCTACAGAAGACATCGCACAGTCTGAGACAAACTAAGTTAGTTCTGTTCAGAAATCTTTTTCTTTTTCGAAGTTGAAACACTCATGATCTTTCTCTCTCGCTGTTTATGAATCCACCGAAGCCCACCCTTATTCCGAAAACTATGAGTACCTACACTCGCAAACTGTCCAACGAAGGGCTAATTTACACAACAGCACTGGTTCCAATATTAGTTCATTGAATGAAACTCTATGGAAGGAGGTCAGGCGCTCTCTCACAAAGTACAGTTCGCTAATATAAGTCGTGCTCTGTGGCCGTGTTCGTTCGGTCGCCACTCTGTGATATAGAGATTCATAGAGAAACGAGTTTCCAAACTCGGCATGACCCGCCGCATGTTTTTTATTCAGCAGATGATATGGCTTCTCGTAGAATAATAAACTAACAATGCGGCTAGGAAGTGGTATGGCTGACAATCGTATCATACTTGGACTACACACGGTAGTCGTCAATGCACGATGCTCCACTAGGAGTTAGAGTAAAACAAGACAAAGAGATGAATATACCTAATATGCTGGAGGAAGTAGGGAGACAATCCAAACGCTTCTATAGGTCGCCTCCATAAGACATTAAAAGCTAACACTAAAAAAGTCGGATTTTTTAAAAATCAGTTCACTTAAATTCCCAAGGAGATTTTTCAATGGCATTCAAACATCAATCGAAATTCTACAATCCCGTCTTGTCAAATTACACCATGTCACCACGTATTCTCTATTTGAAAAGAATTGATCTGCAGTTGCACGCCTACCTCATGCGATAAAAAATGATACTCGAGTTTATCCGCCAAGAGGGTATCTGCATTAAGTAAAACATTAGACGGCCTCAGCATAATAAACATTATTCGCAATCGAAACCTCCTGTTCGTATTAATTGAATGTGTAGGAAATTAAGTAGAGCAGCATTATACGAGTACTCGCATGTTGTCTTTCGGTTTCAGTAAAACTAGGTATCTAGGGACGCGGGAGCGTCCCGCACGCCAAAGAAAAACGAAGAAATTTGAACAAATAAAAAGTGAGAAGCGACTAAGACTATGTTTACACGACGGAACAAGTACGGGTTTTCGGACCTCTGTAGCTCGGACCCTGGTTGGTCTTGAGTCTTCAAATTCGGTAAGCGTTGTCGCTCGCGCCGTCTTACGAAGTGTAGAAAATTTCAAGATGATACGATAAGAAACACCGGAGATATAAGAGTTTGAAAATCGATTTTTTTCAAAAATCTTGTTCTCGTTGTTCTTGTTGTTCTTGTCGTTCATTGACAGGGCTACAGCCTTGCAGAGGGCGTCTCTTTTCCCATTGATATAGTCTGTCGTGAAGGTGTGCATAGGCTATCGTTTGCTCCGATCCGTGAAGTAGAAAAAAAGATACAGCGGAAAATGTGAAAAAATACATAGAGTTTCTCGCTTAAATCTTTTTATATCTTTTAAAGGAAGGATTTTGCAAAAGTCGGGGATAGGCCCGAAAAAAGCCTAGAAAAGAATCGTATAGTATAGTATAGTATAATTGGTAGTTCAGTCTTAGATTGTCTGCAAGAGCGGGGACGGGTCAATGTTCCTGTTTTGGTTCGTCTCATATACACGAGTACGTACATATTAGTTTAATATTGGATGAGCATACGCACTGTTTCATTCATCCCGATGATCCTAAAGCTTCCACCAAATCAGCGCGGTAGCGGTACGCGGTACACACAACACACACACCACAAGAATTGACAAGTACTCCGTGGTGTACCGCGGCGGAAACTATTTCATACATTCTGACACGTACCGCTACCGTTCTGCGCTGGTTTGGTGGAAGCTTAAATATGGCGCTGGGACACCAAATCGGTTTTGTCAAGACGGTGTATTCTGTTGTGTTCAAACCAGAGTTACGTGATGATGGCATCTGAAAATCGATTTTTCAAGGAATTCTGATGAGTTAATTTGAACAAAATTTGGCATGTAGATTTATTCTTGTAATTCCACCTGGTTTGATCCTGTTGTGGTAGGCAAAAAGGTACTGTTAGTTATATAGTGAATTTCATAGCTATCCCTGATTCTTGGTCATGAAACCACTTTATTGTTGTAAAAGCAATGCTCGTCAGGACTCAACAGGTTTTCGGGACCTTTGATGAGGGATAAAAGGATATTTTCACATGTACATGTCTTTCTCACATAGAGAAAGACACATAGTCTTAGGCGCAATGTGGAACTTAGGAAATATGGATGTAATTTGAATCACATATTGAGTACCCAGTGAGGCTTAATGGTTACATTAAAAATTAAGATTTAAGATTAGGATGAATGTGATAGAGATGAAGTAAAGGTTTAGACTCAATTTAAGGCTAAGGTTAAAGTCAAAATCAAGTTTAGGGTAACGGATAGGGTTAGCAAGGGGTTTATCATTCTTATAATTATTGTTCTCAAACAAATTCGTGACAATAGGGCAATGAATATCGTCTTCATAATATATTTACGAATTTTGTAAATCGAAAACTGCAAAAAGATATGATATCTCACAAAAACAACTGTGTTGTAAAAGGTGTCCGCCAAAGAAAAAGTCATCAGCCGCAAAAAGGATTGATATAAATACATTCCCGCCAAAAGACTCGCATCTTGTCTCAATGATGGTGGTGGAGCAAATTTTTTTCAACGCTATTTGGCGGGGAGCTTGAATAAGGTTAATAACAAAATAAAATCAATGTTAAGAAATTTATGAAAGAACTTTTATCGTATAGAAAAAAAACGAGTTCCATACGAAGGAAAGCTAAATAAGGTTCTAAAACGCATTTTTATTTTCTATAAGACTGGAAGCTTCAAAATTATCAAGAAAAGAACATAGCAGCAAATAGTACCCTCGTTCAGCTCCCCGCCAATAAGCGTTGAAAAAAATTTGCTCCACCACCATCATTGAGACAAGATGCGAGTCTTTTGGCGGGAATGTATTTATATTAATCCTTTTTGCGGCTGATGACTTTTTCTTTGACGGACACCTTTTACAACACAGTTGTTTTTGTGAGATATTAATGTCTCCTCCAGGTGAATGCTTACAGAAATCCTAAGGCGACAAACTGAAAGAAGTTCAGGCAGGATTGTAGATCAACACTCTCAACTGCGACAAACCCCTTGATCCGCTCCATGGAGGAGCTAAATAAGGAGGTTAAGTCATTGGAAAAATCCTTGGAGGTAGCGTTCAAGGGTTCGTGTTCAGTGAAAAGGAGTAAGAAAGTTCTCCCTCCATGGTGGAACATGGACCTTTCCAAGTTACGGAAGCTAATTCGGTATATATTCAACATTTGCAAAAAAAAAAACATAAGTTCTGGCAGCTATACAAGGACTGCCTTGTAAATGCTCCGTATCATCGAACACAGCCTTGAATACCAACAATACACGTTATCCACTTTCCCAGACATAGAGGGTGCATTCAATAATCAATGTTCGTATTGAATCTATTCGTACTGAATCTATTCATTCACCTCAGGGTGGTGTCATCTCTCCACTAGTGTCGCTAGTGGTTATTAACAAAGCCACAAGCTGTGGCCTGGGCGTAAACCCGGATAAGACAAAACTGATGCTGTTTACTACAAAAAGAAAAATATCGCCTTTCTCACTCCCAAAACTAAATGGACATCAGCTGCAATTATCGCCAAGCTCGAAGTATTTGAGCGTTATTCTGGACTCAAAGCTCAACTGGAAGTTGAACATTGAAGAGCACGTTAAAAAGCCTGTATTGCTGTTTACGCCTGCAAGACAGTACATATTTAGCAAGAAAGGGGTCTCAAACATGTTACTCTGGGTGTACACGGCGGTGGTACGATCTATCCTAACATGTGGGTCACTCGTCTGGCGGCCAGCGCTCAGTAAAGGCTACAATGTAACAAAACTTGATAGAGTGCAGAGATCGGCTTACCTTAGCATCACAGGGGGCATGCGAACATTTCCGAAAGGGCTCCCGCAGGGGAGTCTGTGTCCTTGTGGCACACATTTTTGGTGAGTTGCGCCACCACGTACCCGAGCAGCGCAGGGAGGCCCCTGGTATGGTTGATACGCCATGGCGTGGATCTGTACAAAGAACGTCGGACGATGACGTTCCCGAGCTCCCTAGTCATGTATGGGTGACAAAGCATAGCTGAATTTTTCCCTATTCCTTCGAAAAATCAGCCATACCAGCTTACACGATGCAGTGCTTCCTCGTAGGGGAGAAACACATTATAAGCGTACGTGTCCAGTCTCGGAGCTGGCGGCTTCGCATAACCCAAGCCACGAAGGGGCTAGTTAGGGAGAATGGCCTATGCGCCTATACCTAGCTAGTTTGTGGATTGATGACCACACGGCCCGAGTCAAATTGCTGCCTAGTAAACGGACGGGGGCCAGACCAATGTGAACGGTAGGGCTACGAGTCTGCTTTAAGCCGACAAGTAGTAAACAGACATAACGATCCAGCGGTTGGCAAGCAGAATTCGTTAGGTCCACCGAAAGGGGGCCAAAGGAGAATCACACCTGTTATTGAGAAATCTTTAGCGAATAGTGTACCTCGGGGATAGGCGTGCCCAAGGGACCATGATCCCTAACCATCTAGGCGTTGGACTCGAGAGGGTTTGTGGTGTTAGACAAGCCGACCAGCTAGAGTCGCATCCCAAGGTGGGGTTCCAAAGGGATGCATCCCAGCGGAGAACACCCTTCCGGCTATTAGTCGGATAAATCTCGTCGTTCCGCAAGGGAGGGAGGTTATGGCCACTTGGCTTAGGTACTCCTAATGACGAATGCGAGGTAGAAGCAGGATGGATGCCCGCGAGGATGCGCTGAATGTAATATTGCATCTTCTACCCATCGATCAACCAACTGGCAGCATGTAGTGCAGTCAGGCTCAAAGCGTTAAGCTGCTGGAGTGCTAGGCCATAGCAATATTCTAAGCCAGCTCCCACTAGACGTATGCAACGTTGTAACGGATCCCAAACTAAGCTTTGGGAAGAACTTTGATGTCGAATTCCCAATTAGAGGTGAGTGGAAAGAGAGTGAGGTGGTCAAGGATTTTTACATCACATTCTTCACCGATGGGTCTAAAATGGATTGTAGTGTGGGTAATGGAATCTTCTGCAGATCACTAAGTATCTCTGAACATTACCGTCTTCCTGATCATGCCAGCATTTTTCAAGCAGAAATGCTCGCAATCATGAAGGCCTGTCATGCTCTCAGGGACATACAAAGCAACCAGAATATCGTCATCTGCCCAGATGTCAGGCTGTTATCATGGCTTTACAATCGGTGAACACGACCTCCAAGGTTGTTGAAGTATGTGAGGAAGCATTAACCAGCCTTGGCACACGATACAGGAGCATAGAGGTAGAGGCTAACGAGATGGCTGACGGACTAACCAAAATGGATGCCACTCTTGACAGCTCTCATCCGGAGCTGACATTTAATGACATTGCTACATCATAAATAGAACAATTTTAAAAGGATTTCATATTTACACTAGGGGTGAAAAACTATAGGTCTGGCCAGACCTATTGGGTATCAAAAAGCGCTATAAATTGAAATTCGCCAAAACAATGCTCAAAACTTCGAACGACTTTTTCGAATTTTTGCAAAATGCTTCTAAACATATTATTTTAGGATATCATGAAGTATTAAGTCGCTGCGATTTCATCTTACTTTTTCGAGAAGGGTTAAAATAGAGTTCTTCAATACGATACTAACACAGCGCCTAAAGATAAGAAATGATTGGAGTTATATATTCACAATATCCAGCTAGTATATTTTGTTTATTGGACAACGTTTCGCCTATATTGGCATCTTCAGGTCCCTATAATATGTTACAATATTATATACATATAAATAGATATGGTTGGAAATGGATATTTGCTTACATTCACGATTTGTTTGTTAGTTCTTATTTAGCAATTTAACTTAAGAACTAATATCACAGTTGAATTAATAAATAAATAACTTAAATTGAAGTAATAAATATGTAGATTTGTAAAATATCAATTAATAGAACAATAAACAAGATTACAACCAAATGGTATAAAAAACCAGCAAGTATTACCAATATACTAAACTTTAATTCACAACACCCTAACTACATGAAAACTAATATAGCTTCAAATTATATATACAGAAGATTAAAACTAACTGACAGTATATATTGGCAAACTGAAATAACTGATATTAACCCTTCTGTCGGCACCTACTACAATATGCATATTCTATACCCAATAGGTCTGGCTGGACCTACTGAGAAAAAAATTTTAATTTTTAGAAAAGTGAAATTTTTATCGGTATAATCATTCTACCCATTCTTTACAGCCATTTATAAACCATAAAAGCATTAAAATCGTTTTTGGAGATATACTAGAGGCGTTTTTAAGAAGACATATTTTGAGGTGGTATTAGTACAAACATGTTTCTCCTTTTTTTTCTTTTTTTTTGCTTCTCTTTTTCATTGCGTATCCCCACAGAAAGTTTGATAAAATTTTCCAATTCCAATATCTTTGGGGAAATATTTGGCACTTTGCTGGTAGATTTTACCACGATATTATATTAGAGAACAATTGGATTAATATACAACGAACACGATGTCAACTCGGCGATGTGCCCACTGTCCCGGTCAAGACTAGTATGCCCTTTTTTCCAACTCCAACGTCTAGTTCTTCGACATCTTTTGTGTTTACACAAGTGTTACTAATAAAAATTTAATGATCAACCATATATGCGTATCAAACAATATATGCGTATCAAAATATTGCTTACTATAGCCAATCTGTTCTTTTCTTAAGTATCAATGCGTTTTAATTTGACACAAATCACAACGCACTAATATTCATATGGATACGACAATAAAAACTACTTGTGTAAACATTTAAAAATTAGATCATGCTATCTAGGCATGCCGGACCACATCGCCGAGAAGACTTACGCCTTAGTATAGTATTACAATGTAATACTTAGCAACAATGTTATATTTTTCGACCCGGGCTTTTGGTCATATAACATTCGGCCAACCTACGATTTCACTGTCCTCAGTGATAACATAAATTTCCATGGAAACAAAACTTTCGTCCACCTGATATATCAACTACATTCGACCTGAATTCTATTCAAATCTCAAATCAAGCCCAAAGCTTCTTTGTCAAGTTGCGAGCCACAGTTGCTCCAGAACTCTCGTCCTCAATTATCAGCATTCTCACATGCTTTCTCCGATCACGAGCCATACCTGCTCCCGAGAAATCTAACGATCAATTCCAAGCGTCTTAATCGCTTCGTCCAGCTTCGGCACTAACCTGCCCCGGACACAAACTAATAGATCAACCATTTTGATCGTAACGAGCCACACCGGCTCCACGAGCGCTCAATACCACCGCTTCCGAGCTTCGCTAGCTCGCTCACAACCCGATTTATCAACAATTCTGAGTATAGAATTCAACACGTCCAGTTCTGAACCACACCTGTTCCTGGACCAACTTATCAACAAATTCGCACATAGCACTCAACACATCCAGTACAGAGTCTCACCGACTCCTGGACTACAATCCAATCATTAAGATCGTAACCCTCATCACGTCCAGTTCCGAGCCTCTCCTACTCCTGGACCACAATCCAACAATTCCGAGCATAACGCTCAACACGTCCTGTTCCAAGCCTCTCCTGCTCCTGGACCGACTTATCAAAATTACGAGCATAGCGCTCAACACGTCCAGCTCCGAGTCTCACCTACTACTGGACCAATATTCAACAATTCGGAGTCTCTCTGCTCCTGGACTATCTAGTCCGCAATTTCGAGCCTAGCGCTCAACACATCCAGTTCCGAGCCTCTCCGCTCCTGGATTATCTCAATAAATTCCAATCACGAGCATGCCGCTCACCTTGCCCGGTTCCGAGCCAATTCTGCTCCCAGACCGTATCATGACACTCCAATCATGAGCCTGCCGCTCACCTCGTCCGGTTCCGAGCCAATTTTGCTCCCAGACCCCGATACGACTCGACTAAAAGGACCGAATATTCTGTTTTATATAAAAAAGTTACTATTAGAAAAAAGTAAAAAAAGAAAAATGACTTAAATGTCTTCTACTCTTTTATTTCGGTCATCTGCAGAAGCATCATCGGTATCGGTCAAACATAAATCACTTAGCTGGCACGATGGTTTCATTCTGTCCGCAGCATGGACAGAATCGTATGGTTTTTGAGCGATTTGAATGGAGTCTGGATCGCTAACTCGATAGCGATCATTTCCAATTACTTCCCTTACCTGATAGGGACCCTTAAAACGAGGTTTCGTTTTCCGCGATTCGCCGGTGGCCAACGCCTCACAACGTATTAAGACCAAATCTCCAACTGAATAGGTCCTCGGAGCCTTATGGACAGTGTTAAATCGTTCGGCTTGCTCTCGTTGATTTTCAACTGTTCTAGTAATGGCATCTTCTCGTCTCTCACGCATTTCCACTATTCCAGTAACACCAGATGCGCGTTCCTTCAATCTTCTCTTAAGATCAGCTAACACGATATTGTCCTCTTCATCTTCGTCTACATCATCTCTAGGTGGAAAAATCTTCCCGTCATGTAAAGCCAGCACTAACTCGTTTCCTATGATGTTTCGAGGAGTGAATGTCATCAGCAACTCACTTGGCGTCTGCTTTGTTGATGTATTCTTCATATTGTTCAGGGCCCACTGGATGTTACGAATATTCGCATCCCAATCATATCCATCAGGATCACTTGTCAGGGATGCAATAGCAGCCTTTATGGTACGGAAGTATCTCTCGATTTGTCCATTGTCTCGGGGTGTGTGTACTGCATTCAAGATATGATGAATAACATTTTCTTGGCAATAGTTCTTAAAACGGTTAGACGTGAATGCTGCCCCTCGATCGGATACAACTCTCGTTGGCATGCCAAAGAATTGCGTCATATTGTCGAAAGTTTTGATAACTCCTTTCGCATCCGCAGACTTTACAGGTTGTAAGATGATAAACTTTGTGAACGCATCAATTACCCTCACGAGATACATATTACCAGCTTTATTTCGAGGATATGGGCCTAGGTGATCTACGTGCACGGTGAAAAATGGTATCGGCTGTCGTTCCGGTATATGTATTTGGTACTTGGTTTCATTTTATTAACACCACAATGTCCCATATCGTCATGAAACATCTTCAATACACGCCAACGCAATCCATTGGGTATTACGAGTCGCTCACCAACATCTGTTTTCCTGAAGAGTTTTCCGCCACGTATGATAAAGTTTTGCATTAGCTGTTTGTAGTTCTGGTTTTTCCTATCACCGCTTTGCAAACAATCTCTGATTGCAGCAAGATGTTTGTCTTGAAACTGTAACGTGGCCACCCAATCTAAAGCATCAATACCAATAGATAGAACTTGTTCCGCAACTGTTTCAGGCTCGATGGCCTCCTCACCCGGGCTTCTGCTCAAAGCATCGGCATGTGTCATTTTGCATCCTGCTCTATACTCGATATCAAAGTCAAACTCAGCTATTTTAAGCCATCTCGCAATACGCGGATTGAGATTCTTTTTCTCTTGTGTCATTCTTAGCGAATTACAATCGGTAATGACCATAAATTTTTTATTTATAAGGTAATATTTAAATCGTTCAAGTGATTCGACAACGGCTAATGTTTCAAGCTCGAAACTATGATATTTTGATTCGGCAACGGTGGTCGAACGACTAAAGTAGGAAACTGGTCGCACTGACTTATCACTTTCGACTTGCATTAATATTCCGGCTATACCACAGGAGCTAGCATCAGTGTGTACTTGATGCTGTTTGCTGAAATCGAATATAGCTAATACGGGTATTTCGATCAATTTTGCCTTCAGCGTTTCAAATGCTTCCTGTTCCCTTGGGCCCCAGTGAAACTCGATGTCTTTTTTCAGCAACATGTTTAACGGTCGCGCAATGTTTGAAAAGTATTTAATGAACCGTCGGAAATAACTACATAACCCTAAGAATTGTCGAACTTCTTTAACGGAACACGGTTTTTTATATTCGTTTATCGCGGTCGTTTTACTTGTTCCGGGTTGAATACCGTTTGCACTAATTTCGTGTCCCAAAAACTTTAGTTCGGTGTTAATAAATGATCACTTTTCCTATTTCAAAGTCACACCCGCAATCTTCAATTCTTTCAAAAGTAATTCTAATATGTAAAGATTCTCCTCGACCGTCTCTGTTGGAATTAAAATATCATCCATATAGACGATTACCTTCCCGTATGGAATAGAACTCATGATTTGACCCATCAGTCTCAGAAAAACTGCTGGAGAATTTGTTAAGCCAAAGGGAACTCTTTTATACTCATAATGCCCTTCAGGTGTCACAAAGGCGGTAAACTTCCGGCTATTTTCTTCAACAGCAATTTGATGATATCCTGACATCAAATCGAGGCAAGTAAAATATCTCTTATTCGCGAGCAAATTTAATGTCTCCTCTATATTCGGAAGGGGAAAAACTCACGTACAGTAATAGAGTTCAATTTTCGATAGTCTACACTAGATTAATACTTTTTGCCATAGCGGCAATGTGATAAAAGTACTCTTCTACACATTCCTCGGTTTTCTTTTTCCGCAGCATTATTTGCATTAGAGTATCTGATTCATATTTGGTAGTAGGAAAACTGCCAACCAGCTCCTTCTTAAACTCCATCCAAGACACAATGTCAGTTCGCGATTGGTGCCAGTATTTCGCAGCGCCACCAAGTCTCAATGTTGCGTACAAGACCAATGTGCGCTCATCCCACAAGAAAACTTCTGCCAATCTTTCCAAATTTTCGATCCATTTAGCCGCACTATGTGAGCCCGCGGCAGGATCGAATACGGCACTAATAGACATAATTCCGAATTATTTACCTTATGTTGGGTTTCTATATTACCATTGTTGGTCATAATTTCCGTTGACGTTGCTGATGCTGCAAAGCTTCTCATGGCCAGCTCACGCTTTAATAGTGAATTTTCCCACCTTAGTAGCTCCACCTCTTTAGCTTCGGAGTCTGCCGACGTCAAATTGGCAAGATTTTCATTCCTCGCAGCTGGATCCCTGTTTTCATTCACCTCACACTGCTCACTCTCAATTTGATCACTCATGTTCCGTTTATTGTTTTTAGTTTTTCACTTCGCGATTTCTTTTAGGTTTAACCTCCTTAGTTTTTCACTTCACTTTATTAATTTGTACACTTGCGTTTTTGGTTTTACCCCACACCTGAATTATTAGAGAACAACTGGATTAATATACAACGAACACGATGTCAACTCGGCGATGTGCCCACTGTCCCGGTCAAGACTAGTATGCCCTTTTTTCCAACTCCAACGTCTAGTTCTTCGACATCTTTTGTGTTTACACAAGTGTTACTAATAAAAATTTAATGATCAACCATATATGCGTATCAAACAATATATGCGTATCAAAATATTGCTTACTATAGCCAATCTGTTCTTTTCTTAAGTATCAATGCGTTTTAATTTGACACAAATCACAACGCACTAATATTCATATGGATACGACAATAAAAACTACTTGTGTAAACATTTAAAAATTAGATCATGCTATCTAGGCATGCCGGACCACATCGCCGAGAAGACTTACGCCTTAGTATAGTATTACAATGTAATACTTAGCAACAATGTTATATTTTTCGACCCGGGCTTTTGGTCATATAACAATTAGTCTGCAGATTTGGGAAAATAGATAGAAAGAAATAGGGAATTTTCAACCCCAAAAAATCATTAAATTCTAAATTTTCCGTAAATATCTCAATTAAATCTATTAATGAACACCATCGTAAGTCACTTATACTTAGTTCATTACAAAGGAAATAAAACTCTTTTCATTTTCCTAGAATCAAATCTCAGTTGATTAGGTGATGTTATAAGACGGGATAAAATTAGGCGTACCCAATTTGCGAACTTCACGGCTTTTTAAAGCAAAATCTCAGAAAATCTTATCGTTTATCGTACAAATTGAATTTTAATGACTTTATTACATTATAAATAGGAGATTTTTAAGAGAATTTAATATTTTCACTTTTTACCTCAAGACGAAAATGGGGGAAAAACTATAGGTCTGGCCAGACCTATTGGGTATCAAAAAGCACTATAAATTAAAAATCACCAAAAACATGCTCAAAACTTCAACCGATTTTTTTAAATTTTTGCAAAATGCTTCTAAACATATTGTTCTAGGATATCATGAAATATGAAGTCGCTGCGATTTCATCTTCTATACTTTTTTGACCAAAATATAGTGCCAAAGGTCTGGCCAGACCTATGTGCCGACAGAAGGGTTAAACACAATTTATCAATAAATGGATACCCTAATAAAATCATCAACAAATTAATCAACAAAAATAAATACAAAATCAAAAATCTAAATAATAACCAAACTAATAATGATATCCCCATTAAAAAATACCAGACTATTACATATATTCCTGGTCTCACACAAAAAATAGCAAGAATCCTACCAAAACACGCTAAAGATAATAATAACCAAGATGTACCCATAAATACAATATACAAACCAAATAATAAATTAATAAATAATATTTACACTAACACCAAAACCAAAATTAATTCAAAGAAACATAAAAATGTGGTATATCGCATACAATGCAAAACATGCAATGAAAATAATATCAAAAAATACTACTATGGCTCTACAACCAGACATCTTGAGACAAGACTTAGTGAACACAAAAATAAAAACAAAATGCTTATAAATAAAGACACAGCCATAGTCAGACATCAACTTATTGGTAAACACATAATGGATTTTGACAACACTAAAATAATAAACCAAGATAACAATACACATAAATTAAGAATCAAAGAAGCAATATACATAAATACTAATTACTCTAACTCACTTAATTCAAAAACAGAAAATGAAAATACACTTAATAAATACAATAATATAATTAATCTTATAAATCTATAATTCTTTGTGTAAACACACCATTACACCAATCTTTACATATCATATTACACCAACTGTCATAACAAAGCAAAACATCTGTGATATTTTACAAATCTACATATTTATTACTTCAATTTAAGTTATTTATTTATTAATTCAACTGTGATATTAGTTCTTAAGTTAAATTGCTAAATAAGAACTAACAAACAAATCGTGAATGTAAGCAAATATCCATTTCCAACCATATCTATTTATATGTATATAATATTGTAACATATTATAGGGACCTGAAGATGCCAATATAGGCGAAACGTTGTCCAATAAACAAAATATACTAGCTGGATATTGTGAATATATAACTCCAATCATTACATAACACCAGTGAAAATATTAAATACTCTATAAAGATAAGAAAAGTAGGCTTTCCAGAGGGTTCAACCCTTGGCTTATTATATCGCTAATTTGAAACTTCTCATGCCTGAGGTTATGACACTGTTTTTTGTATCGTCTTAGTTCACTCAGTACACACTTGGACGATGGGAAAAGTATGCACTCTACTGGCTAACACAGGTGCCGACGGTTACAGACAAATTTAAGTAATGTGGTACGCTCCTACGTTTTAAGTTTCGAAATCGAAAAGCTGAACTGACGCATTTATCTAGAGTGGTTCTCAATCGTTTTCAGCTCGTGCCCCCCTTTGCGAGATCTGCTGATCCTGGCGCACCCGAACAAATTTTCACCAAAAACCGAAAATAGATGCAAAAATTGCCATCAGCAAACAATGCTTATAATTTTGGACTTAAGTTCGGAATCCATTGACGCAACTTAAATTTTTTTAATATTTGTCAGTGCAGCCTATATTTTGCAACTAATAGAATTTTTAGGAAGTATTATTTCAAATTCATGATTTCCGCATCCTGAATCTCTTCGTGAGTTCGGCCATCATCGTGGCTTCAGTCCAGCAGCAAAATTGAAATTGATATTACAAGAGCGACCAACATTTGTCATATTTTTTATCAAAAATCATTCAAAGACTATAGCTGGCTGATACGATTCATATCAGCCATATGAAGTGATTCTTTTATTTTTTTCTCCACCTAAAATATTCTCAGCGATGTTCATCAAATGGATTTAGTAGCAGCGAATTAACTGACGCAAATACAATTTTTGTTATTTTGCAACACTTTGCAGCAACCGGTTATGTACCCCTCTGGAGTATTTCGAAAGAGTTCGCAAGAAAACCACAATTAATTAATGGCAAGCAAACCATCATTTATTAATGGCATCTACACTAGAGTTGTGGCCGCGCCCCCTTTTCCCTGATCGTCATGTCACCCTAGGGGTGTGCGCCCCCAGTTTGGGAGTCACAGCTGGAGATAGGTATTGCGATTAACAACAATATAAAATAAATAGTTACTGAGCTGATTTAACACAATCTTATGAGTGGGATCATACTCTCTAATAAGGGTTTCTAAATATACCCTTCGCTCATATAGTGAAAGGGTATCTTATCTTTGTCATGAAATTTGTAACGCATTGAAGGAAGCATCTCCGACCGTATAAAAAGTATAAATAGATCAGCTTGACTTGGGGAGTCGACTGGGCGATGTCCATCTGTCTGCCCGTCTGTTGCGACGCGTTTTAATCGGCCAATTTGAATGCTATTACGCTGAAATTTTGCATTTTTTGCTGCAGGCAGTTTGTATGTTTGAATCGGTAAAATCGGACAATGGGGTCATGGGGCTGCCATACAAAATAGGTTCTTCTAAGAAAAAACATTTTTTACACCAATTTCACAAAACCTTGAATTAATGTGTCTTTATCAAAGCAACTGAAAAAGTCAAACAAATCGGGCTATGCTCCCGCATCCCCCAATAAAGTTTTCTGAGTAAATATTTTTATTTGCCCACTTATTCTAACCAAACCCCACATAAATAATGTTTTGTCGACGCAACGGAACTTTTGTGAAGATGGAAGGAAAATAATTTTATGAGTCGTAGGTACGCCCGAAAAAAAACTTTTAGCCCGAGGGGAGCGAAGAGTATTCGACCACGACCGAAATTAGCCTCGTTTTAAATTGTATTCGTTGAAAATGGCTTTAGAGCTAGCGATGCTGTGTTTCGAAATAATATTATGGATTTTCTTAGTCAGGTGAACTAAATATCTACATTAAATAATAGAATTGAATGTTAGGATCAAGTAATCATTGCAAACATACATATAGGTACTCACACAACTTTCTTTTCAAATGAAGCTAATTAATGTCCACCATAAGCATACAAATTACCTAATTCGCATAAATTATTCTTTTCAAAATTTGGCCATTTTTATATTCTTTTAAATTAAATGAAACTGTAGTTGACATATTACCGTAACTCGTAACATGCCGAAAGGAAAAGCCGAAATTCGGTCACGTCTCCAACAATGCCGCAACAAATTGCATTTTCCATGTTTAACTTTCCGCACAAGCAGACACATGATAAAAACTTTGCAGTGCTTTCCATACGATTATAAACGAGAAAAGATACCAAGACAGGCGTCGACTCAACCCGACTCAAATAAACAAAAAGTTGAAGGTTGCAACAGGAGTCGAAAAAGCTTTCGTTTCAAAAACAAATTACTTGAGTGCGCTCTCGACCGTGTCGTCATTTGCATATTTTCGAGTTTGTGAATCCTTTTGTGTAAAAGTAACTTAGTGAAGCCGGTAACATTTCAAAAGCTATTTCTCGTATGTTGTACAACTCTTCACATATGGCAGAGACACTATTCTTGGACCAGGTCAAGCCTTCTTGTATTTGTAGCGGAATGGAAATTAAATGTAAACACGACTGCATTTCTACATTTCAGCAAGGAATGCACGTACATGCCGACAGTTGCTAACTGCAATTGTGGATATTCGAAACTCGTGATGATACAGATTGGTTCAATGCAATAGGAATTTCTTTTGGAAAACAATTATAAAATCAAAATTGAGCAACCTCAACCTTGCATTAATCGAGGCTCGCCGAACCACGAGCAAAAGCTCTGCAAATTAAAATTGCATGCTACGACAACACACTATCAAGCACTTTGCTTATTTCCCGTGTAATAATCCACGAGTTGGGTGGTAATTATAAATTCCCGCCGATACGACGATTAATGGCCGAACTTCGAGCAAGCTGTTCAGTTTGCGCGTTTCTAGCGCTGAAAGTGTAGTGTAGAATCACGCTGACTGGTTTTACTAAGACTCGTCACCTCATTTCGGTTTTTAAAGTAAGTGCTCAACACAGCGATGCTCGATGGGTCAATTGTAAGCCAATAGTAGAGTTATTCACTCCGCATAATCGTCTGAAGTTAGAAAGATAACGATGTCCTATCACTATCACGACTACTACTAAGTTCCATTTTGTGAAATAACACAGTAAATTTACTGCTTTTCCAACTCTTCTAATGTCTTCATTCAGTCCGCTTTGGGTTTCTTCCACTTGATGCCCAGCACAAACAATATCAGCAAGCAAACATGAGCAGATATCCTTAAATGCAAATATAGAAGGAATCATTATGCTACCCACTTTTCGGTGTGTTACATACATTTCCATACACCAGATGTGCACATACATTAATGCATATATGCAGATTAGTGCAAGGGAACAGCATCGTCGTCGTGAACAGTGAGTGAACACATGGTACAAAAAGACTCAAGTTTGTACAGAAAATCAAAATGTTGATAGAACGATAGAAAATTGAGTCCATTGTCTGCAGCAGATATGTGCTTTTTTGCTTGAACTACTTTTTACCATAGCCTTTACAGAGGAGCAATGAAGGTTTTCACTCCATAAAGTGGTTCTTGTGGACGCGAAAGTGTTGCAACGATTTAAGTGTGCGAAGACAAGATGTATTGCAGTTGGCTGATATGTATTGATTTTTTTTTCGTTAAGAGTTTAAGGAGGATGCGGGATTTAAATTGAAGAGGATTCTATCGTTGAAAAATAACCAAAAGTGTTCAAAGCTGCTTCGACTTTCATGCTACTTGATCTTTCTATCCCATAGGCGTAGAATTACATTAGGTTCTGAACACTTAACCCTCCGTCGGGCGCACCTCAAATCAAAACAAGATCGGGCGCACTCGGCCTGAGAAGCCATACCCATCTATTTGAATCCTTTTTTCTTAATATGTTACTATAAATTTCTGATCCTTTTCGGAAATTAAGTTATTGGTATAGTATCTAAGGGAAGTAAAAACTACATACAGGGTGTCCGGAAACTGCCGCATAAACGCATCGGATTGTGATTTCTCATGTGATTTCCAGCAAAAAGTTGTACGGAACATACCCCCTTAGCTTAACCCTTTAGCTGCCACAGGCATTTGAAGATTTAAACAAAAATAATTTTCTTGTACGACTAAAACTTCAATATCTCAAAGGCTAGACTAGCTAGTATAACAAAATAAGATGATTATTACAGCCAACAAATTTCCCTAAAAAAATAAAATAAAATATAAAAAATAGGTTTAGAGGTTTGGTTTTTACAGAACTTCAAAGTCAATTTTTTTAGATTTGACCCAAAAACAAATAATTTTTCCATCCCAATTTTCTCCAACTTCTGCCAAGGTGAGGTGCTTGCACGATTCTCTTAAAAATTGGCGCATAGTCTAACGATAATTTCATGTTTACATCATTTTATTCTAGCTCCATTATTTCTAGCAGTTTTAATGCCCTAAGTGCAGAAAACTAGGGTTCAATTCAATTTAAACTGCCCCTAAAGATCTGCAATTTGGTAAAAATTATTCAAATTATATCAAAATCGATCCAAAAATAACCCTAGTTTTCTGCACTTAAGGCATTAAAACTGTTAGAAATAACGAAGCTAGAGTAAAATGATGTAAACAAGAAATTATCGTTAGACTATGCACCAATTTTTAAAAAAATCGTACGAGCAACTCACCTTGGTAGAAATTGGAGAAAATTGAGAAGGAATAATAATAGATTGTTTTTGGGTCAAAACACAAAAATTGGACTTTGAAGTTCTGTAAAAACCAAACCTCTAATGCGATTTTAGTGCCGTTAGTTTTATTTTTTAGGGAAATTTGTTGGCTGTAATAATCATATTATTTTGCTATTCTAGCTAGTCTAGCCTTTGAGATATTGAAAATTTAGTCGTACAAGAAAATTATTTTTTCAAAAATCTTCAAATGTCTGTGGCAACTCAAGGGTTAAGCTAAGGGGGTATGTTCTGTACAAGTTTTTTGCTGGAAATCACATGAGGAATAAGCCGGTGCGTTTATGCGGCAGTTTCCGGACACCCTGTATATTTTTCACCAAAATGCAGTACCGGGTCTTAGGCCAGTCAATAAACCGAAAAATAAGGCGTTAGGTCGCAAAAAATTGCTCGGCTCTGGTTTTTTGGAATATTGTTAGGATAGATACCAGAAGTGCACCACCAAGTTTGCAACTTCGAAAAACCTGTGCTAACCCCGCGACCCTCAAAAAACCTCAAAATTTTCGGACTTTTTTCATATTTTTGTTTGTAATTTCTAAAAGGTGCTTCCTACACGTAAGTTGTCCACTGCACTGTTAAAGCTAAGCAAATCTTCTTTAATTTGAGTGTAACTCCAGCTTTGCAGGCGCAAAGGATCCCAAGATACAGCACTTTAAACATTGTTTTTTGAAAAAAAGTTCGAAATTGTAATTTCAGTCATGTTCCGAGCTGAATATCGGCTTAAATGCGCATTTTACGGAGAAAGTCATGTGACATGAAGTTATAAACCAGTTCCTTAGCTGTATATATGTCGGAACGAATGAAATCAGACCATGGGGTCATAGGGCTGCCCCTGAAAATTAGGTTCTTCTAAGAAAAACTTTTTTCTTTATGTACCAATATTAACGAAACTTCACCCAAGTATGTTGCTGGTTAAGCCTAAAAAAATATCTAGGAACGGATGAAATCGGAACACTACCTTATAGAGCTGTCATATAAACCCACCTCTGGAAATCAGGTTCTTCTAAGAAAAACTTTTTTCTTTATGAACCAATCTTAACCAAACCTCACCCAAATGTGTTCCTAGTAAAGTCTCAAAACATATCTAGGAATGGATGGAATCGGAACATTACATCATATTATATCATCAGGGCTGTCATACAAACCTCCTAAAATACAATTTCGGACTTTTCTACAAAAAAAGCACATTTTTTAAAGCCCTGTATCTTGGGATTCTTTGCATCTACAAAGCTGGAGTTACACTCAAATTAAAGAAGATTTTCTTAGCTTTAAAAGTGCAGTGGACGACTTACTTGTACAAAGCACCTTTTAGAAATTACAAACAAAAATATGAAAAAAGTCCGAAAATTTTTAGGTTTTTTGAGGGTCACGGGGTTAGCACAGGTTTTTCGAAATTGCAAACTTAGTGGTACACTTCTGGTATCTATCCTAACAATATCCCAAAAAACCAGACCCGAGCAATTTTTTGCGACCTAAAATCGGTAATTGACTGGCCTAGATAGTGTGAATCATTCTCCAGCAATTTTTTTTATTTAGTTTGACGCGGAGTACAAAAAACATAATATTCGAACAAAAAGAGTTCCTACAATAATTATGTTTTTTTTTTAACAGAATAACAAAGATTCGGGATTGGCCATAAATATCATAAATATTCATGCCAATCAAATGTAAATATTTTTTTTTACCACATGTAAATACGTTTTTCACTGCGTCAAATTTTATCATAAAAAAACACATTTTACTCAAACAAACCTTAAAACCACCGATTGTGGAAAACAATTACCCGAGAATATAATCCAATTAAAAATTGAAGTGCTTTTCAATTTGTTGTTCACATTTTTGCTGTCTCTCATTATCCATAAATTAATTTCTTCAGTCGCTCGAAAGCTCTTCCATCTCAGTACCGTCACCCGTCAGTATAGTAATTACATAAAACAAAATTTCACCACTCAAACACTCGTAGAAACTGATGTGATAAAAACAATTTTTGAGTTTATTTACCCGTTGTGAATTTGCATGCATACGAGGACGAATTCAAGATAATTGTTTTCATAAATATGTCGTGCAGTGGATAATTTAATGAAGCGCGATTGAATATGAAATATTAAATTTTATTTTCAATATTTTAGTGGTAATAGTTATAGCTATAATGGTTATACATATGTATATGTTAATAAATTTAACGCATATGTATGTACAAATTCTCTTGATTAAAATTTCATATATACGTATTTAATATGAAGTTGGATTACATATCAACGAAACCAAAGCAAAGGCCATGTTGCAATGAAAATAAGGACGCCAGTAGATTCACTGCATCACAATATTGAGAATATTCAACTACATGGGTTGTAATTTATCAAAGGACGCCAACTAAACTGACAAAATTATGCGATGGGTACAACTAGCCAATAAGACGTATTTCTCGGTCCTCTCAATTATTAAATCGAAGCATGTGCCCAGGAACACGAAGCTCCTTGTGTATAAAACGATCATTCGAACGGTCCTATACTATGGCTGCGAACTTTGCTGGACCGATTGAAACGAAAGGTCCTTCGGTGAATTTTCGGGGCCGTTCGCTCAATGGCTCTTCCGGTACAACCACGAGTTGTATGAATTGTACGATGAACTCGAAGTATCGAAAATCGTGAAGCTTAAACGATTCCAATGGGCGAGGCATGTACAACGAATGGACAATAATCACCTGCCAAAGAGATGGGAGAGAGATTAAATTGCGCGAACGACTTAGACCTCGCTGGGAGAACTCAGTAGGTGAGGAAGCCCACCAGCTGCTGGGCTTCCCAAACTGGAAAACAAGGTCACGTAACAACAAGAATTGGAGGTCAACCATTCAGGCGACCAAACCCCGACGTCAGGCTATCGTGCCACATTGATGATGATGATTTAATATTCAATTTTAGGCAAAAAAGTTTCTTAATTCGTAGAAATTGAAAACTGTATTTGATTACTGGAATATTGATTGAACAGGTATAAATTTAAGCAATCGCAATCTTTGACCATGAAGTTACGCTTTTAGTATGAGGGCGACCTTAATCAGAAGCCAACAGCTAGAAAATTTTTTACAAGCCTAGCAGGAATGTAATTTTCTTTCTTCTCTTTTTGAACTTCTTGAGCAATATAATTCAATCAACCGCATTCCCTAGCTTTCTTGTTATCAATTTGAACAAGCACCGACTAATAAGTAGCAATCATAACTGACTAACAATTTTATGAGAAGTTGATACGACCCAGATTTAATGTTGCGCTATCATTTCTGGACTGAAGTTTCCACAGAAGATACGGTCTTCATAGTTTGCCAAGAAACTTCTACACGTAACATACATACATAAAGCAACCATAATCCTTGTCGAAGTTTTCCAAAGTCTCACTTTATGTATATTGAACTACAACCCTACTACGAGATTGCCTTCTTCACGTACATAGAACACAGGAACGTACTTCTGGAATCCTCGGCTCTATTAGGTGTGTGTTACCTCATCTCACATATTCTTGTTTTCCTTATGTTGCTGTCATCGTGCTGATATTACACCGAAAATTGAATTACAACGACATTAACGGCTTTCGTTGGAAATAAACTTTTTGATGGCATCTTGACGTAACATGAAGTCTGTACACATATTTCTATTTGTCAAGTGTTTTTAAATGTACCCGCCGTTATACAAGGGACGACAATTCAAAGAAGCGAAGGACTAGTCAAATTGAAAATAGAATAAGAAATATAGAGAAGAGGGCCAAGTTCAAGCAATAAGTCATTGTCAAATTAGATTTATATTACATTTACGTCCTTGGCTCTTGCGTGTTGAAATTGTGAAAGGGTTAATGGATGTTGCCAGGAGGAATGAAAATACGGATAGCACTACTCCTGTAGACGTCATACTCGCCTTTGTGAATTTAGAATGTAAATGAAGAGAAAATTCAGAAAGCAAAAATCCAGGAAAGGAATTCATGTTGTTTGTTTTATAAAATATCACTAACGGAGTAGAGTACGCGCGACATATATATACATATACATATCTCATCTTATTTAAAGGAACGTATGTGCTGAGAGGGCTCTCTTTTCTCGATAGTTTTTATACCCTTCGCTTATTAAGCGTAAAGGGTATATTAACTTTGTCATGAAGTTTGTAACGCATTGAAGGAAGCATTTCCGACCATATAAAATATGTATATATATGATCAGCGTGACGAGCTGAGTCGATTGGACGATGTCCGTCTGTCCGTCTGTCTGTCTGTCTGTCTGTTGCGACGCGTTTTGCTCGGCCAGTTTAAAAGCTATGCGGAGCTGATATTTTGCACACATGCTTCTTTTTGTTGCAGGCATTTTGTATGTTTGAATAGGCAAAATCCGATAAGGGGGTCGTGGGGCTGCCATACAAACCTACCCCCCAAAATTAGGTTCTTCTTAGAAAAACTTTTTCATTTATGCACAAATTTCAATCAAATTTCACACAAATGTGTTTTCATTGCAGACACATAACATATGTAAAAATCGACCAAATCGGACAATGGAGTCGTGGGGCTGCCATACAAACCTAGTCCCCCAAATTAGGTTCTTCTAAGAAAACTTTTTTATTTTCTCATCGATTGCAATCAAATTTCGTGCAAATGTGTTTCTAATGATACCACAAAACATATGTAAAAATGGACCAAATCGGACTATGGGGTCATGGGGCTGTCATACAAACCTAGCTCCCCAAATTAAGTTCTTCTAAGAAGTTTTTTTTTATTTATACACCAATTTCAACCAAACTTCACACAAATGTGTTTCTATTGATGACATAAAATATATGTATGAATAGATGGAGTCGGACCATGTAGTCATGGGGCTACCATACAAACCTATCCCCCCAAATAAAATTTTTCTAAGAAAAATGTTCTTATTTGCACACAAATTTCAACCAAACCTCATGGAAATGTATTTTTATTGATGTTACAAAACATACGCAAAAATGAATTAAATCGGACCATTGGGGCATGGAGCTGGCATATAAACCCAACCCCCAAATTAGGTTTTAAGGTCTTTGAAGAAAAACTTTTTTATTTGTCCACCAATTTCAACCAAATCTCATAGAAATATGTTTTAATTGATGCCACAAACATACATACATGCCCCCCTCCCTTTTGTTTCTTCTAAGAAACCCATGACCCCCGCTTCCCCCAATAAATCTTCACCGCGGCACTAATGTGAAAATTCAAGGAAAAGCATGGAAGCGAGGAGAATTGAACACAAGTCATAGGAACGCCCGAAAAAACGTTTAGCCCCGAGGGGAGCGAAGGGTATCCAAATTTCGGCCGCGCCCGAAATTAGCCTATGTCTCGTTTTTATTAATAAAATAGTTAGTAGTATGAAGCGAATATTCGTGGCGGAAAAAATACTGCAAAACTGGCGAATATTCGCGTTGGTGTGGGCACCTCCATGGAACGCGGCGTGTTACAATTTTGACGCCGCGGAAAAATTCACTTAAGGGCATACAAAACTATGACATTGTGAACTAAAACAATTGATAAATGTAGTTCTTCCTATGAGTAATATCCGGAAATTAAATTTATATACTTTAGGCAGAGCTGATCTGATCTGAAATGGCAAGTTGTACAAACCGGTTGTACGTCCCGCACTCATGTATGGATCAGAATGCTGGACCATGTATGAAGGTTACGCGAAACAAATGACAGCGACTGAAATGAAAATGTTACGCATGTCAGCTGGTGTAACGAAAAGGGACCACATCAAGAGTAGCTACATCCGAGGCAGCTTGTCCATAGACCAACCAATCACCGAAAAGCTCGAAGACCAACAAATGGATTGGTATTGCCATGTTTAACGGCGTCCGTCTAAGAATCCCGCAAAGAAAGCGATATCAATGGAAGTTCCATTTGATGGACCCAAGGCCAGAGGCAGACCGAAGAACACCTGGATGTGTCAAATGAAAAAGCAACAACAACGCATTGGACTCGGCGATGACACGATCCAAGATAGAGCTGCCTGTAGAAATATGCCAAAACGGGCGATGTGCCTACACCGCGGGTCGAGCAACGGGAAGCCATGGAGCGGTATAAAGAACGAGGCAAGGAAGAAGAAGAAGAAGGCAGAGTTGATCTCTTATTCCTAAAGGCGGCCCCAGACCGACCGGAGTGTGGCAAACACCACACAAAAGATTGATACGAAAAATCGTGCAGCAGCAGTACAGCAGTGTGGTTGGGCGACTCCAAGGTATCATTCTTGGAACCGGTCTTTTGTGCGGTGTGTGCCACACTCCGGTCGGTCTGGGGCCGCCTTAATATATATTCTTAAATGCAGATATTGTCTAAATTTAGTCGGAAATCGGCTAAATTGGCTACACTGATTCTCCATCTGCACTGTGTCTTGGACACTGTTGCAAGTCATTTAGCGTAGATGCAAATATTGCTATGGTATCCAACTGGACCCGCGACAGATTAAGTTATTCTAATTATAATGTTATGTGAAGTGGTACTACTATGGAACCACAAACGAAAATGCTAAATTCGCAACCCTGGTGCTGTACGACACTAAATCTACTCACAAGTGATTAATAATAATTTCACATATGAACCGATTTTCTAGGCTGAATAATATCATTCTTCGAAAATTAATTACATAGATGTTTCATTCTCATGTGATCCTTCCAGAAGGATATTGATTTTCCAGGACCTTAGGGATGTGAATATGAAAAAAAAGCAAAAATTTACACATCGTTCATAGCAACAAATTTCAAGTTATCTCATGAAAATAATTGAAGGTTATCAGGGCTAAGTTTACCAGATTTTGATATAATTTAGAGGAACTCTTCGCTACTATATATTGGCAGAGGCGCATCATAACAGGACCGCTCTGTGTCGGAGACCCGTCAAAGTCGGTTCAGTGATAATAAGTTCACTTAATGTAGGTGAGGCTTCAGAATGAAGTCACATTGTATTCCCTTCGTATGATTTTTTTTAAGCCGAATTGAAATCATTAGGTTGCTTGAGAATGAGTTCGGTAGATGAATATCAAGTGAAACGATAGACTGGTTTCAGTGAATGATCACAAAATGAGGCCTTGACTTCATTTTTATACCCTTGGCTCATAGAGTGAAAGGGTATATTAACTTTGTCATGAAGTTTGTAATGCATTGAAAGGAAGCATCTCCGACCATATAAAAAAGTATACATATATGATCACAGTGGCGCAACTAGGATTTGGTCCTGGAGGGGGCTAAGTTCATCCATATTACTAGATATTTGATGTTGCTGCCGTAAGTTGGGGTACTATTTGGTGCTATTTTTCAGAGCACTATACAGAAGTATTTCAAAGTGCAGTTGTATTTACGTTTTTTTTTCGATCTAAAACTTTTCGTAGCGTTAGATGTTAAAGCAATAACACTTTGCCATGTTGCTGATTCATTTTACTGGTGCAGAAATTATGACACTGCGCGGCGATTTATTATGCGGATTTGTCTAATCGTTGGTGTTATCACCCGTGGTATTTAGCAGTCGCAATATTGCAGAATGTTTTGCTATGAAGGTCAAAGCCAGCAGCGAATTCTTGAAAGAAAAATAGGAATTTACAATTTAAGCTCAAACCAAAAACTAAATAAACAATGGGAACCCTTAGATGACTGTATCTTGCCAAGAAACAATTGAGTTCGAATGGAAATTGATACGATACCGACCAGCGCCCGCTCTAAGGGGGGGGGGGGCAAGCCGGGCGGTCGCCCGGGGCGCCAAATTTTAGGGGCGGCTTTTTGGCCAGCACTCGAATAAAAAAAAAGATTAAAAAAGCCGAAAGAAAAAAATCAATATCAACTTCGATTAAGTGGAAAGGCCGCGGTTCCCTTTCTACAGATGAAATAAAAAGGGGGCGAAATAAAATAAAGATATAAAGGTTAAAGTTGTGTTTTGAAAATGCATATTCCTTGCGAAGCTATGAAGAGCCCACCATTGATACGAAGTGCTGCATTTAGAATACTAAAATGCTAAGTAAGCCGCGCAAATTTTACGTCTGTGATGCTAGCACCCGCCCTACTTTCGAAAAGCAAAGTGGGACTATTCGGAAATAAAAACATACTAACTGAAGAATTACTTGTATGTGTGAATTTCGTCCTCGGATTTAATATTCATTTCATCTTCTCTTCACCAGAATTAAGGACCTTGCATGAACCCTAATTTTTGGCTAATTTTCAGAGGACGAAATTATAGCACGAAGTTCATTATTGTTTCATTTATATGCGATTTGATTTCCGCAAGATGATATCTAAAGTTTTTGTTTAGTATATTCAGTAACAGGAGAGCAATTCCACTAAATAAATATTGAACTCCCGAAGAAATTTATATGAAATGCGAAATAGGGAGTCGAATAAACGCTGAAAACATCAAGGCGTTTAAAACAGACTCTGTAACAAATGTTATTCACAATAATTTTTTGGAGATGTTTTCCATAATTTTTATCACATCGCGCATTTTGCAATTCCACTTCAGTTCGCCAAACCTTCTCATGAATCGATTACTTAAGTTGGTTCCCATTGCATTGATTCATCTAGCATTGGATGGCAAACTACGAACAAGGAGGTTTGAATTTTAGCAAGATGAGGGATCGAACCAGAGAACCAGTGGCGGCTCGCCAATATGTGCACATGTGCACGTGCACCCCCAGATAAAACAACGATGTCTACTCATCATTTGCTGAATATCTTCGCAAAATAAAACATTTCACAAAATATAAAAAACCTCCGACGCACGCGAAATACGTATTCTGGGTGTCATACGTACCTATAACACAAGCCACGCATTGAAAATGTCGCGACCAGCGTCCAACATCTAGCATCCATCCATAAAGCACTCTCGGTGTGGTGCACCACAGAGTCATATCATATCAACTGGTGCACTCGCTCCAAAATCAGATATGTGAAGAGTTCCCGGGGCAAGGGGAAAGTGCAAAATTTACACTGGAGTTTGTGCACAGATAGGTTGTGCACAACACTTAGTTATGAATGATGAATTTAGGGTGAGAATTCGTAGTGTGTGTCGTGTGTATATGGTTAAAGAAAATCTAGATCTTTGTTTGCTGGCATGTATAAGATGCAAAAAACAGGATGAAAACTGGTTTCGGGAATTGGCTTTTTTCGTAAAAACTTGAAGGCGGAGCGAACTACGTGCGTATCACAATTTTATTGGCTATTGTAAATCGTTCAAAGGTTTTTTTTAGGGCCTGTTAGAAATCCACATAATCAAAAGTTGAATTTTTACCGGGTGAATTTGTTCTTTTGTTAATTTTTGTTTTTAGTTTTTTAATGGGTGAAGCCTTCTTGTGGTTAATGAATGAAGGCTTTTTCGCTTTGTTTCCGATTTTTTTCCGTGGCAATAGTTATACCGAACACATACGCCTCTGCGAAAGGCTAATAAAGCCGAAAACGAAATTTGAACCTAACACTTGAACACTTAAGCCCCTATTTACATATTTTTTAAGAATTGGTTGCTCTTGTTTGTTGTATATGAGTAGTGAACCTCCAGTTCCGAAGGTCACGAGCCGCCACTGCAGAGAACACATTGCCAGAACTCCCTAATTTGTGTTTGGACATGCTATTATCGGAATTTGGCTATAGGCTCAGCCGATTAAACTAGCTCTGACCTTATAGTATAGTGACTTTAGCTCTAGACCCAAACATCCAAAAAAAGAGCTGACTTTTGATGCCAAATTGTTCTATGGCCTGACCGCATTACGCAGTAAAAAGTTAGACTTTTTTGCGCGTCACATTTGGGGGGGAGGGGGTGGCAAAAGGGTGAAATTATGATTTTTCGCCAATATTCTGTTAACTGTAATATTTACAGCAAAATATTCTGAGGACGATTTAAACTACACAAAATTTCCTTTCTAATGATATATTATATCATATACCTTCTTCATTATATACTAGACCTTAAAACATTTGGTGTAATTTAGATTTTTTGATAGTTACATTTGGCGCTCTAGCTCCTCAAGTAATTTAATTGGAGCCATGGTAATTGGGACAACTATTCCTAACAATATATAGCTGTCCCACACGGAGACTCAGGCTGCCCCGAACAAGCATTCCCCTATACTCCCTATTAACATTTAAAAAAAAGACATGCCTGTAACTTTTCGCCGAATCATAGCAGGTGGGAAAAATTTTGGTAAACGTTAAGGCTGAGTCCCATTAGACCCTCCACCAAATATTACTTCGATCGGATTAAAACAAAGGGTACCTCCCATACAAATTATTCAAATTCAATGCCACTAGTTTATTAAGAAATAAGGGAACAAGTCAACCAAAATTAAAGTTTTGCTCGTAGGCAATTTTCCGGTCATTTTGTATGGGAGGTACCCTTTATTTTAATCCGATCGAAGTAATATTTGGTGGAGGGTCTAATGGGACTTAGCGTTAACGTTTACCAAAATTTTTCCCGCCTGCTGTGATTCGGCGAAAAGTTACAGGCATGTCTTTTTTTTAAATGTTAATAGGGAGTATAGGGGAATGCTTTGTCCGGGCAGCCTGAGTCTCCGTGTGGTAAAGCTATATATTGTTAGGAATAGTTCTCCCAATTACCATGGCTCCAATTAAATTACTTCAGGAGCTAGAGCGCTAAATGTAACTATCAAAAAATCTAAATTACACCAAATGTTTTAAGGTCTAGTATATAATCTGCCAAGAGAAGGTATATGATATAATATATCATTAGAAAGGAAATTTTGTGTAGTTTAAATCGTCCTCAGAACATTTTGCTGTAGATATTACATTTAACAAGATATTGGCGAAAAATCATAATTTCACCCCTTTGCCACCCCCTCCCCCCCAAATGTGACGCGCAAAAAAGTCTAACTTTTTACTGCGTAATGCGGTCAGGCCATAGAACAATTTGGCATCAAAAGTCAGCTCTTTTTTTGGATGTTTGGGTTTCATCATTTTTTCAGCTAAAATCACTATACTATTATTCTCTTTAAAAATTCTCGAAATGACGCATTTATGAAAACAAACCATATACATTGAAAAGCCTAAATCAATCCGACTAATTGAAGTTTTTAAGGAATTTATGGAAAACAACTGCAGAGCGTTAGTAATGAAAACGAGTACAATTTTTCGGCCCAACATTATTGAGGGCAGAGTTTTCTGAAAATGTATTGAGTATTTTGCTGGAAGACGAAATTTCGCATGTGTTCTTGATTTCTTACATCAAGCTTCAACATTTTGAAACTCCAAACAAACTCTATAAGGCCTTGCTGTACTGTGGTGCATGGTGGTGCGCTTAAGAGTATGAATGATAGCTGAACGGTGGTTTGAATCCCAATGCGATCATGAATTTTTCTGTTGTTTTTTAAAACAATGTTCTTTAGTTAGCTGGTTTCACTAAGTAAATTGTTTTGGAGCAACAACCATGAGTACAAGCACTTGCTTCAAAGGGAAAAACCTCTTTGTACCGATTCTAAAACAACCATTCTATACATCCAGATCAGTGATTCCCAAGCTGGGGGCGCAAGGAGTCGCGAAGATTAGGGAAGGGGGGTGCGAGCACAACTCTAAAGTTCGTGCTGTTTATGAATTATGGTTTCCTCCAACAACAGCCATTCTGACTCGAACTTCTTCCGAAACTCACCAGGGTAATCCGTTGTTGCAAAACGTTGCAAATTGCCAACAATTTTATTTCCTTCGATTAAAAAAAAATCGCTGCTAATGCGTTTGATGATATGGCTGATTAAAATTGACAAAGCTCGCGATTCTTAAAAACCGCACCACTCACCTAGTTTTTGTATGGATATAATGAATCTTTGGTAAAAATCTTGCGGATTTTGGTCGTTCCGGGTGATTTCATTTTTCGTGCTCGACGTATCACTGAAGCCATGGTTACGGCCGAACTTACGACGAAATCCAGCATGCGGAGATCACGAAATTTAATCAACATGTACTTCTAAAAATGTCCAGTAGTTACAAAATATCGGCTTAACTAACACCTAAATTTTCAAACAATTTAAAATCCGAAAATAGATCCTGAAATATAAACCTATAAATTTAAAAGCATTCCTTGCCAACGCCAATTTTTTCACACCTATTTTCTTGGATGGCGCCAGGATCAGTAAACCTCGCAAGAACTGAAAAAGATTGGGAACCACTGATCTAGATAGTATGGATATCTAGATCAATCTGTTTGGTACAGTACCTAAGGGGCGGCAATTTGTCCTCTTGCCCGGGGCGGCGTAGGTCCTAGAGCGGGCGCTGTACCGACTGACTACATAAGATCAAAGGATGCAACAATTGATTCCAGTTCAATTTGTATTACTAAAAAATATTTTCAGGTTCAACAATTTAAATTTAAGTATTTCTACGAAGTGCCATATCGATGCCTTCTTCTTTTTCAATTGCAATGAACAATTTAAATTTTTAGTCGCTATGCCCCACACTATGTTTCAGCTGGAAGGGCTCAATATTAATATTTAATATTTTTGAAGCTGGCGTTTTTTTTTTGCTAAAGCATTCATTTTGAAAATATTTTTCCCTTTTTGCAAATATTACTTCAGACCAATGTGTCTTCTAATTTGCACAAAGTATGGTATGGATGTTGCAACCTGCACAGCCCCGTTTCATATTTTTTTGTAAAATGTGCAACGAAACGCATTGTTTAAAATCCCATTTTGCGATTTTTCCTTTCCCTATTTCTGGGTCTGGGACCTTAGCCCCTCCCGGGGTTGCGCCACTGTATGATCAGCATGACTTGGGGAGTCGATTGGGCGATGTCCATCTGTCTGTCTGTCTGTCCGTCTGTTGAGACGCGTTTTACTCGGCCAATTTAAAAGCTATGAAGCTGAAATTTTGCACAAATCCTTCATTTTGCTCCAGACAGTTTGTATGTTTGAATCGGTAAAATCTAACAATGGGGTCATGGGGCTGCCATACAAACCCAATCGCCCAAATTAGGTTATTATAAGAAAAACTTTTTTATTTGTACACCCAGTTCAACCAAATTTGACATAAATGTGTTTCTATTGATGTTAAAAAACATATGCAAGAATGTATCAAATCCGAAAATGGGGGTCATGGGGCTGCCATACAAACCCAACCCCCCAAATTAGGTTCTTCTATGGAAAACCTTTTTATTTGTGCACGAATTTCAACCAAATTTCGCACAAATGTATTTCTATTAATGACACAAAATATATGTAAAAATGCATTTAATCGCACTATGGGGTCATGGGGCTGCCGTACAAACCAATTCCCCATTTTGGTTCTTTCAAGGAACATTTTCTTTACGTAAAATAAGCTAAATGTTAAAATACCCTATGTTTTTTGTAAATATGTATGTAAATATTTGATTGTTAGTCGTTTTCATTGCCATACTTTTTATATAGTCATCGTTCATTATTATTAGGTACACTTTTTAATATTTTATTTATTTATCATTTGTATTGTGAAAATCATTGTCCTTTAGATATAAGCGACCCTGAAGATGGGCTTCTCAGCCCGAAATATATTGGTCACCTGAAGAAAACCAATGAGTTTCACTTTCGCGGATCCAGAGAGGCAACACAAAAACAAACATCTATTTTCTTTACACTAATTTCACAAAAGCTTGAATTAATGTGTCTTTATCAAAGCAACGAAATAGGTCAAAGCAAATGGAATCGTACTACGGGGCGATGCTCCCGCACCCCCCCCCCCCCCCGTAGTTCGGAGTAAATATATTTTTATTTGCCCGCTTATCCCAACCAAACCCCACACAAATATTGTATTGTCGACGCAATGGAACTTTTGTGTAGGCAAAGGAAAAAAATTTTGGGGGATGGGGGATTAAATACAAGTCGTAGGTACGTCCGAAAAAAATGTTAGCCCGAAGAGAGCGAAGGATATCCAAATTTCGGCCGCGCCCGAAATTAGCCTCGGTCTCGTTAATTTTGTGAAACCTCGGTAAAGTTAACATCCAGATAATGGTAGTAACAGAGTCGACATTCACTTCAATTCACTTTGTGAAGTGAATAGTGAGTATACAGGATGTCCGGAAACTGCCTCGTTTGATTTCCAGTAAAAAAGTTATACGGGACATACCCCCAATGCTTAAACCTTTAGCTGCCACAGGCATTTGAAGATTATTGAATAAATCATTTTCTTCTATAACTACTCAATTTCTCCAAAGCTATAGTATAGCTAAAATAGCAAAATTGCAATTTGGTAAAATTCATTCAAATTATATCAAAATCAAGCCAAATCTCTGTGCCTAAACCTCTCGATGGTCTCCTTATGCAGTAGTCTCTTCGCATTTCACCTGAGTAGAGTTGACGCATATGACTAGAAATCTGAATCCTTCAGGAATGAGAACTTTTAAAAATGTTCTTTAAAAAATATTTGGAAACTTTAGATAAGAAGCTAAAAAGCTGAGATTTGTTTGATCGGTTGTATTTGTTTACTCTTTGTAAATTTGTATTCGACCAATTTTGGACAGATGATCAGACCCGATCATCGTATTTCGGGAGTCAAACATTTTAGGCTCACTGCATAAATTAATTTCGGGCAGAAAGGTGGCTAAAACTAAAATGTGTTTGTATTGTGAAACAAATGCATGACATGTTTGCTAAGACTTGAGACGGTTGGTATAGCGTTTGCTTAAAAGCTTTTTGAATGCTTAAACGGAATTTGGAAAAAATCTTAACCGCAGCCTATTACAGGTTTGTAATTGTAATGGTTTTATTCAGAGGCCTTGTAAACTCCATTTACAAAATGAATATTATGTTCAAAAAATTATGCCCTCTTAAATCCCATGTGAAGGTTACCTGAAATATTAAATCCGCTTTGCGTATAATTATTACGAAATTATTACAAATTTACGAAATTCAAAATTAAATGGGCAAAACCTATTCAATTTACCACACAAATAAATTCAAAGCCATAAATATGTTTAATTGGCCAATAATTTGTTTTGTATCCGTTGCTGCGCCCACTTTACAGCAAAGTTCTTTGATATATTTCGCTGCATAGCATATCATCATTAAAAACAATGAATAAATTAAATTTTGCAATCAGTCAGGAAATTTGCTCATTCATTCGTGGAAACGATAAACAAAGCATAGTTCAAATTTGTAATATTCCATTAGATTTCACATGGTTGATTATATGTACAAATTGATTTAAGTTCGATCCAATTTGGTGAAATAGTCTGTATGCAGTAAATATCCAATTTAAATACATATTTTTTGGCTCAACAACTACATATGTATTTTAATAATTTCCCTATTTTTTTTTATATTTTGTAAGAATAAATCGTAAGTATGTACAACACCATTAATAATAATCCTATATATAAAAATGTTAGTTGTCAGATTATTGTGTGCATTCTAATTTACACTGTAACACCCTCATCGGGTTAGTGAGTAGGGAGTAGTAGAAGGGAGGAAATTTTAAATATTTATATAAAGAGAGGGTTTATTTAAGTGAAAAGAAAAAAAAAGTCCTTTGAGAGAAAAAATAAGATGTAAGCTAATTATAAAACAATTTTGAAATGCATCCTGTTTACATGACAACCGTTTAAATTCGGTAAAATTCTTGCGTAAACCATGTGAATCCATTACAATAAAATTCTTGGGTAAAAAAAAACTTTGCAAAGTGAGTTTATGAATTCCCATTTGATTCGCTTCACAACAACAAGCTGAATTTATGAAGTGTTTGCCGGAAACTTTATCCATTCGCATTCGCGAACGATATGTAAAACGACCGAGAAACACTTGAAGCAAACAAGGTTTCACTTTTGCGCCTGTAACATCCGCACCTTTGAGCCGTAGCTCCTCGCCGTCATATCTTATATGGAAGCGTGAAGAACAAGTTGCCGTTAATTTATGTCGGAAGTTTATTACGGAAATTGCTTCAGCTCATAATTTATTCATGAGGTCTGTCGTCCTTCTGGCAAAAGAACATGTTTTTTTTTTCGCTCCAAGCTCACGAAACGCATAGCTGGTACTATAGGTGGGAGCTCCCATCGCCAATCGAAAACAAAGTGAAAGTTTCATTTTCGTTTATGTGCCTGGAATATCTATCACACATTCACACACGTCCGTGCGGAACACATACACACTATTCGTGTTCGTTTGCCACCACAAAGTCTACATTATGCCAACCAGGCATTATAAGGGATGGTTACGTATACGCTAATATTGTCATTTTGATAACCTTGGAATATACGTTGACCTTTCTATCGTGCGACTTATATCCTTTTGCGTATTTATACATGAGCTGACATTTATGAGTTAGCCGAGCTCCGTTGCGTATTTACTTATGAGCTGACATTTATGACATGTAAAGAGTGAAATTTATTCATAATAAATGGCGCACTTTTCTCGGGAGATGGACATTGGGAAAGTACGGCCAAACGAATATACGGTATAGGTATAATAATTGAAAAGTAATATCACAATGTATGCGGATGATAGGGATTTGGATAATTCCTTATAACATTGGATTAAAGATGACGTAATTTAATTACAGAAAACCCCTACAGTTTGAACTTTAATGTAATTATGTGGGCACCACTCCCATCTAGGTAAATATATTAAATGAAGTAAATTACTGAGTCGTGTCCTTTCCACCATATTTCATCAAGCAAAGTAAAAGGATATCTTGGACTGGAAGTGATTGCCCTTGACCTTGCCACACTTTTAGGAGTGAATGATTGACTTATTAACTTTCTACCTTAGTCGGGTCGATGGGGTTCACAAGTTTACAATCTACGGGTATACCGTCAGGGGAGCACCTAGCCTTTCGGCCTTATCTCCCGGTCCTTCGGTGTTTACTTATTGCCAGAGGGGGATTTCTCCATCCGGCGAATGCACTCACCTTCAGGAATCCAACCCCGGGGTTGCATTACCAGCTCGATGACTCGGGTAACAACCTACGGCCACCACGAGGCCATCACCTTGATGGGCAAGGACCATGGTCCCCTGGGGACACCCAGCCCCTGGTACATTATTCGCTAAAGACTTCTCTATAGCAGGTGTGATCTTCCTTCGGCCCCCTATTGGTTAATCCTCACGAACAATTCAGATGTGCACCTCCCAGACTCGTTGAACCTGTGACTACTCGTCTGCTTAAAGCAGACTCGTACCGCTGCTTTTCGCATCCGGGAGGCCTCTTCAGTATACATACTAGTCAGCAATGCGATTCGGGCCGTGTGGTCATCAATCCACAAACTAGTTAGGTATAGGCGCGTAGGCATCTTCCACCAAGGCCATTCTCCCTAACTAGCCCCTCCGAGGCTCGGGTTCTGCGAAGCCGCCAGCGCCGAGGCTCCCACGATTAACCGTAATGGTGAAGCCCCCATCAGGGAACACAGTTTACGTGCTCAGCCTTTAGTGACTTCCCTCCCGTAAGTTGTGGGAGGAGGTAGGTCACGCCAAGAGCCACCCGTACATGACTAGGGAGCTCGGGAACGTCATCGGTCGAATGGTCTTTGTACAGATCCACGCCATGGCGTATGAACCATACCAGGGGCCTCCCTGTGCTTCTAGGTAAGTGGTGTCGCAACTCACCAAAGATCTTTGTCCCACTACAGCAGCCTTTTTGGCTGATTTCACAGGGACCTAGACGCCGCTGCGGGGGAATGGCGTTCACAATAAGACTTTGGTGTTACTCAAGAATCTGTCGTGCAGAGGACAAAATTTAGAAACAAAAGCTATTATCAAGTATTACCTATTATGGATCGCCCCTCCGATTTAGTGGTCAAAAATAATCGTCATGTATTCTGGGGGAGTCCGCATGGGGATGCGTAACCCCCCTCATTCTCTGTACACCTTCGATATTTAACAGGTCTATTGAAATCACCAACCGGTGTGGTGGATCTTCTCCCCTTAGAATGTAGTCTGCATATGAGGCTGGCGATTCTCCCTCCAGGAGTAATGCCCCTTTCCTTTGTTTGTTTGTAGAAGGGTGTTCTATGATAAGCCTAACTTCCCAAGGACATATCAGGATTCTATTTTACACAAAGTTAAAACTTCACACGCTATTTGCGGAATATTGGGCCTTTGAATCTTGTGAAACATGGAACTAATCGTTTCGCTGATAATAGGTAGTGGCCGTGACATAAAACCAAATAAATTAGATGTTCTAATTAAACTTTTTCGTTTGCAAAACCACTTTTTACTAATATTTCATAAATTTATCGAAAACTTAAGTAGAAAAGATGTTCGCCCCGCTTTATCTCAAGAAGTTAAACAGAGTCAAACAATAAAAGCAAAAATTAAATACCTATAGCATGAAAACTGAATTTGTAGCAAAAATAATGGAAATTATATGTCCATAGGATATCGTATCGTATTTTGAGCGTATATTCTGCGCTCATAATACAACTTTTTGACGAAGTCTGTATATTGTCGCATCTGTTGTAGTGTGTCTTAAGTTATTTCCGTAGATTTCAGGAAAATATTTGATCTGAGTATTTTTCTACACGAATTAGCATCGTTACTTAAAAACATGGAATTTTTCACAAACCGTCAAAAAATCATTGAAAATTTTAAAATACATCTTTGAGGAAAAACAAGTCGATTAAATAATTCCTAAATGAACCTTTCTTCCTTGGGGATAAAGTTAATATTTAATAAATGGCTTAAAGTGTGTACCAACGGGCATGCTGCTATTGATGGTGGTCCACCGCTTGATTTCGGGGTAGTTGGTCAGGGAACTGCTTCCATAGCCGTAGTATGCATTAGTAGATGCGGATAGTACATACACTCCCAATCAATAGGATAGTTCCACTTGTAAAATGGCTGTATTTCGGTAAGTGATAACGGTATTTTCTTCAAACTTGGTGACAATATTTACAGTAGCCTGCCTGTTCTTTGAATAACAGGATGTCTCAAATCCGGAGTCCCGTTAGGATTTTCTTCGAGAATTCTTAAAAACAGTACAAATGGTGAAGTCAATAGGATAGATCCAGTGGAAATAAAACATCAAATACCGGTAAGAAAGGATAATTTTACTTATGAAAATGAAGCTGGTAATAAGAAGAACTTTATTTAAGTAATTAGAGCTCAAAAAATTAATCTGGGATAGAATTATATATGTTTTAACGGTAAATTAAATTAATTTCGCCCAAAACGCTTCTAAACGTTCGCAGAAGAGCTTCAGTGTTCTTAAACTATTGTCTAACGGTATAGATTTTCGTTGTCATTCATCCCCACACATTTTTGATGGTATTTAGATCTAGGAAGTATGAAGGTCTTTCCCAAACCTTGATTAGTTGGTCTTGAAACAACTTTTATCAGTCTTGCTCCTTGACTGACGCCATTATCTTGTTAAAATCTCAAAGAAGTTGAATGGAAAATGTCGGTAATTTTAAGAACTATATTGCCCAGAATTTTTTTGTAAGCCTGGACGTTGTGAATACCGCTAATTTCCACAATCTCAATAATTCCACACAGAGACATTCTACCCCATACTTCGACATTTCTTACTCTGAGTAATGCGTCTACAAAATTAATTCCTTCTTGCTCAAATCGTGGAAATAATACCTAAATCCGGGTTGAATATCTTGGTATGGAACTACTGAGCTTTCTTAAATTAGGGGTACTCAGAGTACCCAGGCTTTTAAAGATATTCTTCTTAGGGCTCCATTACATAGTCATATTTATATTATAATACTAGCTGTGAAAGCTCGCTTCGCTCGCTTTCAAATCTAGAGCTCGCTACGCTCGCGTTGTTCCCTTCACGAACAACTTATTAATAACCTAAGTAATTTCGATAATTAATGATTAAAAATGAGAATCATTCCTCCATTTGAACAAAAATCGTTTAAGGTTTTTCACAAAATTTTTACAAAATATAAAATAAAATAAAATTATAACAACTGAGCAACGCAAAATTTATAGATAAAGGAAGTACGGCTTTATGCTAACCTAGATTATTTCGATAAATATAATGAAAAATAAAAATTGGTATTCTATATCAACAAAATGCGTTTAATAAAGCTTGCTCAATAAATAAGAATATAACAACTTTAAAAATAAATGAAAATATAACAACTAATGGCTATGTCCATACATGTGCGCTTTCGTCTTCCCTATCGTCTTCAAGCTCCATGTTCACTTTCAACATTGAACTTGTCATTGATTGCGTCAAGTGAACAGAAGAGATTAATACCTCATTCTGTCCACATTTGCTCATTATTTATCGCTAAATATGTGTCGCGGTTTTGGTGAGGACGTGTAAATGATAAATTATTTCATTAATAGTATGAATAGATGGTGAGTTATTGACATATTCAACATTTGCAATCGCGTTCAAGAATGAATGCCTTTCTCCAATAGCGCAGACATTTCAAGTTTCAATTGTCAAAATGACGAAGACGAACGAAGATTGAAAGTGTGTGGATAGGCACAATGAATGCGAAAATTCGCAAATTTCGAAAGTAAAAGCTCTTATTCGGCTTGTTTATATACATAATATATATCAATTCAAAGCTTTGAACGGTTTTAGTCAATGTCACGTTCCCAAAAAACGAATCACATTTTATAACACACGCACATACACATCGAATGTGTGTACAGGGTACGGGGAAAACATTGTCAGATTCCTTTAGGTTTTGGAAGCAAAAATATTTATGAAAAATTATTCAAAATGCAGCGAGAGAATTGGCCTCTTTTGTCCATTTAACGTTAATGTATTTCCTTTATTAAATCTTATGCTTAGTAGAACTGTATAACAAATAGTACTAAATAAATATACAGTAGAGCGTCGATTATCCGAACGCCGATTATCCGAACATTCCATTAACCGAACCAGGCACTCCGCTTCTCTTCTTTTGAAAGACATCGAATAAAATTATAAATCAAGGGTCTGAACGAACCAACCTCTCATCTGCAATTCAATTCTCTCAATTTTTTATTTTGTTTCAGTTCTAGACGTTTTACACGTTTTCAGTTTGTCGCTTAATTTCACTTTTGGGCTTTTTTATAATTTTTCTATGGAAGCTCGATTAACCGAACTTCCATTTATCCGAACCACCCTTGTCGACATTAGTTTGGATAATCGACGCTCTACTGTACTACTAAATTCATAAATTCAAATACCCATCTCGCCTTATTATAACTCTTTTGCGAATAATGTTCTTGCTTTACGTGAAAGCAACAAAATTACATTCAAAGCAATTGTTTAAATGTAGACTAACGCTGGCTTGATACCACTTTCTTGTTAAGAATATCCTTGTTCCCATTCAAAGTAGTAAAATTGTTTCCAAAGGACTCATAAATAGTCAACCGTGTACGCTTTAACATGCCGCGCCAAACCCATAAAACCTGACTTTGTATTACATTTTTTTAGTCCTTTCCTCACCTTATATGTATTCTAAAGACATTAACTTCAATTAAAATAATATCTACTTGTTCATTATTTCCAGTAATATGACACCGATCTCCAAATGTTATGTAGATTTCCTTACAACGTCCTTGTAAGAATTCAAACTGTTTTAAAAGGACTTAAACTGCGGGCAAATTTATTTGCATACGCTTTTGTATCTCCAGTCATATGACACCCATATTACTTAGATACCATTTGGTTGCTAAAAATATTCTTTATATCCTTAAGGAACAATTGTGAAAAGATACAAAATTTCTTCAATGATATTAAAATATATTGATATCTTCTTCACTATAAATCCAAACATATAGATTTCTATCAATTTTGGACTTCTTTTCACTTTATTATTGGAAGTGTCCTTTTGCCATATCCACACTTGCACCAGGACCTATTTATAACGGGGTGGTATAAAAATGCCATACACATGCCTCAAATAAGCTGCACACCTAATTTGGTCAAAATCGAACCATGGGAAATGCGTCTTTAAGCAAAATTCGAAAAGACTTAAGCGAGTAAATAAAATTTTAGGCTTAACGGAATTTACCGTATTTCTAAGTCGAAAATGAAAAAATTAGGTATCCTATGTTCGTCTCTCTCACAGATGTAGCGATTGGAAAAAATAATTTTTAAGATCCGTCCAGTAGTTTTTGAGCCAAACCGTTACAAACATTCCCATATAAGCAATTTTATATAATTATATAGTATATATAGTATATATAGTATATAGTATAGTATATATAGTATAGTATAGAGTATAGATAGTATAGATTAGTATAGATGTATGTCATATGCCTAAGCCTACTCGATGCATTCAGTATAAATTTTTAGACGTGCAGGAAGTAGGCTTAGGGATATGATAATATCTATTATAATATATATTACCAATATATGACTGTGTAATAGCGGCCTTAGGGCCATTTTTTCGTACATCTTATAGGCTGGTTAGTCTTATCACCTAGAGAAGACACACACAATATTCAGAAAGCTTTTTCATTGTACTGAATGGCATTTTTGTTTATTTTGCATAGTTATGTTATCTTTTGCTTATTTACGCTGTTGTATGAAACCGTGCAATGATTTTTTAAATCTAAAATGATGGCGTAACCAAGCAAAATATGGCAGAACTATGCAAAACAAACAAAAATGCCATTCAGTACAATGGAAAAGCTTTCTGAATATTGTGTGTGTCTTCTCTAGGTGATAAGACTAACCAGCCTATAAGATGTACGAAAAAATTGCCCTTAATGTATTGCCTACAACTTCCGACATTTTCCATGCCATTCCTATAAGATTTTAGCAAGATAATGACTCCAATTATGAAGCAAAGCTGATGAAAATTGATTTGAAGACCAACAAATCAAGGTTATGGAAAGACCTTCATACTTCCTAGATCTAAATATCATCAATAAAAGTGTGGAAATGAATGACGAGGAAGATCTATACCGTTAGACGATAGTTTAGGAACACTGAAGCTCTTTGGCGTACGTTTAGAGGCGCTCGGGACGAAATCAACTTAATTTACCGTTAAAACCTATACAATTCTATCCCAGATTAAGTTTTTGAGCTCAAATTATTAAAATAAAGTTCTTCTTATTACCAGCTTCATTTTCCAAAGTAAAATTATCCTTTCTTACCGTTATTTGATGTTTTATTTCCACTGGAACTATCCTATTGACTTCCCCATTTGTACTGTTTTTAAGAATTCTCGGAAGAAAATCCTAACGGGACTCCGGATTTGAGACATCCTGTTATTCAAAGAACAGGCAGGCTACTGTAAATATTGTCACCAAGTTTGAAGAAAATACCGTTATCACTTACCGAGATACAGCCATTTTTCAAGTGGAACTATCCTATTGATTGGGAGTGTATATCCGGGCGACCTCAACGACTCATCGCACAGCTTATGGATGACTGTGTCAGTAAAATTTGGCATTCTAGGTGGAACCACCTGTGTTAGGGTTACCTTTGAGTAGCTTAGGGATGTGCTTAAGGCAGCTTGAAACCATGGACTTGGTTTCCTGATAACCGGTTATGGTTCTCTGAACCAAAAACTGCACCAGTTTAATTTGGTGAACGATACTTCGGGCCCGAGTTGTGGCGCAGTCTGGTTATCTATGGGTGGGGCAAAAGTAATCACCCTATTGGAAATCGCTGTAACTTTTTTTCCTTCTTTTTTTCTTTAATTTTTCCTAGTTTCTGAAGTAAACAAACGTAGACTACGAACTGTCAAGCCATGAATCGGTTTACTCCTAAGGAACGCTGGCAAATTTGTTTCGGAGAAGAGGATGATTTTTCATCAAAAATCATCATGATCGATGAGGCTCATTTCCATCTGAGCGGCTTCGTGAACAAACAGAATACTCGTTTCTGGGGAACACAAAACCCACGTATAACCTACGAAGAGCCATTATACCCGCTCAAAGTTACTGCGTGGTGTGCTCTTAACGCTAAAGGAGTAATCGGGCCGTTTTTCTTTGAAAACGCCGCGGGTCAAACGATGGATGGCGATTTTTTCTTCCTTAATTGGATGAACTAGGACTGGAGAACATGTGGTTCCAACAGGACGGTGCAACCGCGCACACTGCTCGAGACACAATCAATATTCTGAAGGAAACATTTCCGGGTCGGTTAATCTCTCGTTTAGGTGATTTTCACTGGCCGGCCAGATCACCCGATTTAACTGTTCCACACTTCTTTTTATGGGGTTTTTTGAAGTCGCGGGTTTACGTCAACAAGCCTCAGACTCTTGACGCCCTTAAGGAGAATATTCGCGAAAACTTGTCGCCCGATATTCTGGGAAGAGTGATGGAAAATGCCATAAAACGGGCCCGTATGGTAATCAACTGTGGCGGCGGCCACTTGGCCGATATCATTTATGCGACTTGATGCAATAAAGGGATTAAATAAACGTATTTCATAAGCAAAACCGAAGTTTTTTTTTATTAAGAAGAATACAGCAAAAGAACATCGGATGATAACTTTTGCCCCACCCTATACTTTAAGTACTCCGATGTAGGGGACCTGGACCTCTTCTCCTGAATAGTGTAGTCACGGATGTCACGGGGCCCTTAATCAGAAAGGAATGTATTTGCTCTCGAAGCATTTAGGCTGCAGATTCGTAATTAGGAGGCAAGATTAGCAAAGCTATATTGTTGTCTAGCGACTGTTGTCTCTTGTGACTTGTCCATTATTTTGTACAAGGGTGTAGAATGAGAAGATAGAACCCCCACTGGCTCAAAGACACTGCGTCGATTTCAGTTGGACCTTCGAGAAATGACTATCCCGTATTCCCTTAAAAGTTAGACGACCTCAATGGAGCAGTGGAAGGTCTACTGCGTGTCCGGAGCAAAGGTCCTATATCTGTTAGCATGGGCTGTCGAATTTAAAGCCCAGGGAAACTCGACCAACAATTTAAGGTAGCGCTCCAAATGGGAGCATCGTTCGGGCTCTGGACGGACCAACGGCGTGAAGTTGCACTAAATCGGGAGCCGGGATCCATAGAACGGCAGATCTAGTAGAAAGATCTCGCATACAGCAGTATGTAAAGGCCTTATTACTTAGTAAGAAAAACTGCTACCTCACGCTCGCATTGCTCGAGAGGTGCTGAGTGAGGCTACAAAATCAATTCGAATGTCCTATTCGGTGACTGTCTGCTAAGGCTTTCACTGTAGGAAAAGAGGTTAAATCACCACTCACCCTCGGACACCTGTGGGTTCTGGGGTAGCTGTAGCTCTTTCCCCGAATCATTTATCTGATTTATACAAAGTCGTAAGAAGTCGCTCCAACAAGGCGTTGGCCTTCCTTACGAGCATATGTTTAAACCTGTTGCCAGTTTTGAGGCCAAAATGGTTGGGATTGGGAAGGCCACCTTCCCGAAGGGAGTAAAGTAGCAGCTCATGAGAGCTGTGATGACAAACAGGTAGGCTAGCATGGATATGGCTATTACTTTCTTGTGAGTACAGTTATTATTCTTGAGAAATCTGAGCTCCACATCAGGCACCACATAAGGACGCGATTACAACCTGTGGCAGAACGTGTACGGAGGCTGCCTCCCGACAAACATTGGCTCGTGTAGTCGGACTTTGATGATGAAACTAAGCATATGTCGTCTGTCCACATACACATTACACAAAAGAATTCGGGAAGGTGGCGAATTAAAGGGTCTGAATTACAGCGGAGTATTTTTTTATACTCGTCACTATGTGAAAGGGTATATTCATTTTGTCATGAAGTTTGCAACACACAGGAGGAATGACCTCCGACTATATAAAGTATACATATTATTGATCAGTGTGACGAGAGAAACTGATTGAGCGATGTCCGTCCGCCTGTCTGTCGGTCCGTCTGTTGCAACGCAAACGAGTCACTCAGTTTTGAAGCTATCGGACAGAACTAAACTGACTTTGTATACAAGTTTTGTTTCGTGTACGCTGTGTATATGCCGGAACGATTGAAATCCGACCATGGCTTCATGCTATAGAAACCAACCCTTGAAAATTAGGTTCTTCTACGAAAACCTTTTTTCTTTATTTACCAATCTTAACGAAACTTCACCCAAGTGTGTTCCTAGTAAAGCCTCAGAACATATCTAGGAATGGATGGAATCGGAACACTGCGTCACTATGTCACAAATATTAGGTTCTTGTAAGAAAAACTTTTTCCTTTTTAGTCTTAACCAACATCCAGTCAAGTGTGTTCCTGGCTTAGGCTCAACGCATCCAGGAACAGATGGAATCGGAACACGTCATATAGCTACGGTATAAAAATTATTAACACAAAAGAAGCTTAAGTTGTATTCAAATGTGAGGGGTATTGATATTTTGGCCCAAGCCCGAAATTAGCCTCGGTCTCGTTAAGCTTTCGATTTGGTGCGGACGAAGATACCAAGAAAACGGCCATTATCATGCCATTTGGCCTGTTCCAGTTTATCTTTATGGCATTTTACGGACGCTTCATGCCACACACACGAACAGCTGAGATACCAGCCTAGTTTTGTGTTCTCTTTGGCTGAAATCGCAAAGCCCAAAAGAGGGCAATCAAATGAACCAGTAAAATTGTCCTAACAGCATGGAAGTGTGCCGAGGTAGAGGCAGAATACCCCCGAAAATATTAATTTTTTTGTTTAAGGAGTCATCTATCTAACATCAGGATTGACGGCGTTATGGAACATAGAGCAGGAAACTAATTTAAGCTTTTTTCAATAATCTATACGGTGCAGAGTGACGTAATTAATGATTGGGAATTACTGCTTATATTACCCTTCCTGTTCATTAAAAATTTTCAACATCTTCTGGAAATCTCTCCTTCTTTCGGTCCCAAACTTACATGTCTTGTCGGATCAGAAAAGTTTCTCGTCGCATAAGAAGTGACCGCTATCGTTCCAACGATTTAAACATATCTATTACCAGTATCGAATAGTTACCGTGTCCGTTTTTTGTAACAGAAATGATGGTTACAATTTTGTTTCTTCCGCAGGATTTGAAGCTTGAAGAAACAAGTAATGCTTGTTATCACAGGAGCTGTTAAGCACATACCTCAAGGCTCAAGCCTCATTTCAGTTGAAGGCTGGTAAGTAAGGTTAGTGGGAGTTGTCAAATCTGTTTACTGGCGTAGATCTTTCCGAATCAGCAGAGAGGTGTAAAGCCTGGTGCTCATTCTAAAACCCAAAAACGCAAATTCGAATCATCTTATTTGCCTGCTTGACATCACAGAAACCATTTTTACAGCTATTAATTTTAACCAGTCAGACCGTGGTAGTCGAAGAAGATGTATTATAGAAACAGGCTCTCGATTATTGAGAAGAGATCTCCAGACCAGTTCAGACAATGTTATTTACCAGGAAGTCGTAATTCCATTTGATACACCGCGCCAGGGACGATGAGTTAAATAATTTTAAAATAAAAAAGCTATCAATTGATAGCAGACTAATAAATTTAACAAAATTTTATAATTACCACTTGTCGATGAAAAATGCACGCCAGAAATAGCATTCCTTACATAAGTGAAGAACCGACGCAATAATGGTCGAGGTTTGCGTCGTACTCTCTTGCTTCCCTGTTCCACGTCTTTCGTCTTACTGCATTTCTTCGTGGCACTATCGACGATAATTTCCACCTGTGATTCGGAAACAATAAGTGCATCACTGCTACTAACGCCCGAACGATTTTCCTGCTGTTGCTTATTGACAACAACACTACGTTCATGATTATTTCCACCCACCACAGCAATGCTACTAACGCTACTACCACCAACACCTCCGATACCGCCACGATACAATACACTACCATCGCCACTAACGACGCCACTGTACGCATACGAATTGGATGAAATAGACTGGAAACCACCACCACCTGTTGTTGTTCTTCCGCCGACATTACTGTATTCTGCCGAAGTCGATCGTTGCATTTGTGGTCCGGCCATTTCAAATTCATCGCCTCCCGGACGCGGGAAAATCTAACCCGATCCCGAACACTTATTATGCAGTGGCGGCACCCGGACCCCATCCTCTACTCAGATTCGATATGAACGCGATCACAATTTGAAAATCTCCCGTCAGTATGGCGACGTGCATTTTCACTCACTAAATCTAAAAAAAATGCCCAACCGATTTTTCTGATATTGCCTCTCACCGACAAAAGCGGCGCACTTTCACTCGCGCCGTTGAACAATATGATAGAATTTTCCGCACTTTTCACAATTTGGCACACATTTTTCCCCGAACTACACAGAAATCGAAACGCGAAATAAAACCGCGACACAAAGCATACATTTGGCGGGTAGTTTTCGAAAAAAAAAAAAACAAATAGTGACAGATGAAGCGTAAAAGTCGTTTGAATACAAGCCTCGAGACGACGTAGCTATACAAAAGACAAAGCTTTTTGCGGTGGTCTAGTAGCTGCAAATTTCAAACTAACCAGCTAGCTAATTCGCGATATTTTCAATTGCAGAGCGTAAGCTTAGCCCGCCAGGTTCATATTTTCGTTATTTTCGATTTTGGTGGAATTTAAGTTGTTTTTGCTTTTATATTTGGTTGATGTTGTAAAAAATAGTTGTGGTAGTGTTAAGAAGCATCTATTAGTAGCCATAAATATTTTGTTTAGTAGTTGTGATCTAGTTGTTAGCCTCGTGTGCCGTGCATCATTTTGCATATCTGTAAAATAAACAGAAGAAAACAACAAACACTTGTTAGTACGCGTACACTGTCAATTTGGCGACTATTGTGTTAATTCTATTATTTGCAGACTTTATTTATTATTTTTAGAAACTACTAAACACATATTTTAAGCACATTGACTTTAATTAAATTTCAAGATGCGTCCGAATTATTTTTGTGTTATTTCTGTAAATTGTCCACTTTTCAGCTAAAATGATAGCGCCAAGCAGCTGAAAGAGCATAGTGAAGTGGATTCGTATTATTTTGCAATGTCAACACACATAATTTTTAGATCTGGGCAAATTTCAACAGCAATACATCATGTTGGTATAGGACAAAAGAAATTTATTTGACATTCTGTGTATATTTCAAACAATAAAGTCTTGCGTATTTGTTTCACAATTATATATGAATGTGGACAGATATTTTGCGAAACATGTGATATTTATAATGTTGTACTAAAATTAAACCTAAATAGTAAAACTACACTTTTTGGCAAAAACACAAATTTTTGATTGTTTCTGTAAAAGAAAGCAAAGACAAATTGAAAATCAAAACCATTTGAAACTTCCTGCGAAATATTCAATTTCAAGAATTTGGGTAGATTTTCATTAGTAGTTTTTCTAGGAACGTATTTATGTAGCCATTGCGTTTCAGTGCTCCACGTTCACACAGACTACATTTTAAAATTTTTGATCCTATCACCTCCCACTTCAAATTTAAGTAATCACAAAATATTACAGGGCCCACGTAAAAGTATACGATTTGAACATAACATAATAATATTTTTGATTATCAATACTTTTTTTTTAATTTTGTGGAAATATACTAGAGATTTGAGAGATTTGTTTACACTATGCAACGATTGTGTAACATTATGCGGAAGTCTTCATTTGGAGATTTAAAGAAAAAAATCATTTTTTTTATTAATTATTTCAATAGGTAACAGGAACGGAAACAAAACTCAAGATTTCTGTACGGAAATGCCGCATAAACGCACCGGATTGCGATTCCTCATCTGATTTCCATCAAAAAAGCTGTAGGAAATATACCCCTGCTTCTTAACCCTTTAGCTGCCAGAAGTATTTAACGATTTTTGAAAAAAAAAAAAAATTCTTGTAAGACTAAAACTTCAATATCTCAAAAGTTAAACTAGGTACAGGGTGGCTGATGAAAGCTGCTACCAAAATAAATCATAATAAATTTTTTTCTGTTTGAGTAATCTGCTTTATTTCTTACTTTTGTTATAAATCGATGTTTAAAATTTAAGATTATGGAGGATTGGGATATCTAAAAAAGAATTTGGACAGTGCGCCGCTTTCACGCGATGAAGTCCGTAACACTCGTCCAAAGGGAATATAGGCGCACATTCCGTGGCACGCTTCCTAGCAGATGGACAATAATGAGGCCCATGAATAGCTTTGCCGAACGTGGAACAGTCGAAAGAAGCTTTTATCATCGGGAACACAGTGTGGTGTGCAGTTTCATCAAAGTGCATTGTCGGCCCAAATTTTTTTGAAGAAGACGATGTTACTGTTACGGTCACTGGAGCCCGTTACCTAAAGATGTTGAGAAAGATCTTCTATCCAGAACTATGGTAAAAGAAAATTCCTTTCAACTGCACACATAGCCAGGTCAGTTATGACAGAATTGCAGCAAAAGAGCTGATTTCAAGAATCTCCACATTCCGTTGGCCCGCAAGGTCTCCTGACCTTACTGTATCTGATTTTTTCTTATGGGGTTATTCCAAACAATAAGTTTACAAGACAAAACCAACAAATTTGAACGATTTAAAACTATCAATTCGAACGATAATTGAGAAAATTCCCGCTGCTACCCTACAGGCAGAGTAATGAACAACTTTTTGATAAGATGTACGACACATGCATCACTGAGCGTGAAGGCCATTTAAATTCAATAATATTCAAAACCAATTAAAATAACTTAATAAAAATGTTAAATTTTTGAAATGAATAAAGAAAAAATGAATTACATGGATTTAATAAAAAGTTATTTGAGTTTCTTAATGTAGATTCATCAGCCACCCTGTAGTATAAACAGATAAGATGATTTATTACAGCTAACAAATTTGTCTAAAAAATACAAGTAACCGAACTAAAATCGGATAAGAGGTTTGATTTTTACCGAGCTTCAAAGTCAAAGTTTTGTGATTTGACCCAAAAACAATATATTTTTCCATCTCAGTTTTTTCCAACTTTTTCCAAGGTTAGGTGGTCGTACGATTCTTTTAAAAATTGGCGCATAGTCTAACGATCATTTCTTTGTTACTTCATTTTATTCTAGCGTCGTTATTTCTAACAGTTTAATAGCCTTAAGTGCAGAAAACTAGGGTTAATTTAAGCTCGATTTTAATTCAATTCAATTCAAACTGCCCCTAAAGATCTGCAATATGGTAAAATTTATATAAATCATATCAAAATTGATCCAGAATAACCCTAGTTTTCAGCACTTAAATCATTTAAATAGTTAGGAATAACGAAGCTAGAATAAAAAGATGTAAGAAAGGAATGATCGTCATGGGGCTTCCATAGAAACCAATCCCGGAAATTTAGGTTCTTATAAGAAAAACTTTTTTCAAGTAGGATTAGCTTCAAAGTATTTAGGAACAGATGGAATCGGAACACGTCATAGGGCTGTGGTAGAAATTGATAACGCGAAAGAAGTTTAAGTTTCATTCAAATGTGAAGGGTATTCAAATTTCGGCCGCGCTCGAAATTAGCTTTGGTCTCGTTTTATTTTTATGTTTGAACATATTACGGGAAAATTTAAAAATTGTTTATACCCTTCGCTCATAGAGTCAAAGGGTATATTAACTTAGTCATGAAGTTTGTAACGCATTGAAGGAGGCATCTCCGACCATATAAAAAGTATACATATATGATCAGCATGACTTGGGGAGTTGATTGGGCGATGTCCGTCTGTCTGTCTGCCTGTCTGTCTGTCTGTCCGTCTGTTCCAGTGCCGCTATAAAAGCTAGAGTGCCGAAATTTTGTACACATGCTTATTATTGTTGCAGGCTGTTTGTGTGTTTGAATCGCTTAAATCGGACAAGGGGGTCATGGGGCTGCCATACAAACTTAACCCCCCCCCCCCCCCATTTAGGTTCTTCTGAGAACAAATTTTTTATTTGTGCACCACTTTCAACCTAACTTCGCTCAAATGCGTTTCTATTGATGACACACAACATATGTAAAACTGGATCAAATCCGACCATGGGGTCATGGGGCTGCCATACAAACTTAGCTCCCCAAATTAAGTTCTCCTAACATAAACTTTTTTGCTTATGAACTAATCTGAACCAAACATCACAAAAATGTTCTTCTATTAATACTACAAAACAGATGTAAAAATGGGTGGGGTCGGACTGTGGGATCATGGGGGTGCCATACAAACCCAATCAACCAATTGGGTTCTTTTAAGAAACATCCTTTTTGCACCTATTGCAGAAAACCTTGTTATCATATATCTTTATCGAAACAACCGGAAATGCAAAAATAAAAAAAACGTACTGTGGGACCATTCCCGTATGTTTGATTCACCCAAATTAGATCACTGGGTCATGGGGCTGCCATATAAACCTAGCCCCCCAATTTGAGTTCTTCTAAGAAAAACTTTTTTATTTGTGTACCAATTTCAACCAAATTTCACACAAATGTGTTTCTAAAGATAACACAAAATTTATGCTAGAATGGATTAAATCGGACCATGGGGTCATGGGGCTGCCATACAAACTTAACCCCCCAAATTAGGTTCGTCTAAGAAAAACTTTTTGATTTGGGCACCAATTTCAACCAAATTTCACACAAATGAATTCCTATTGTTGACACAGAACATATGTAAGAATGGATTAAATCGGACCATGGGGTCATAGGGCTGCCATACAAATCCAACCCCCCAAATAAGATTCTTCTAAGAAAAAGTTTTTCATTTGTGCACCAAAATCAACCAAATTTCACACAAATGTATTTCTATTGATGACACAAAACATATGTAAGATTGAATCAAATCGGACCATAGGGTCATGGGACTGCCATACAAACCAAACCCCCCATATTGGTTCTTCTAAGAAACATTTTTTTACACCAATTTCTCAAAACCTTGAATTAGTATGGCTTTATCAAAGCAACTAAAAAGTTCAAAACGAATGGAATCGTACTGTTGGGTCATGCTCCGGCAATCCCAATAAAATTTTCCGAGTAAATATTTTTATTTGCCAACTTATTTTAACCAAGCCCAAAACTTTTGTCAAGACGGAAGAAAAAGAATGAGGAGATTAAATACAACTCATAGGTACGCCCGAAAAAACTTTTAGCCCAAGCGAAGGGTATCCAAATTTCGGCCGCGCCCGAAATTAGCCTCGGCCCCGGGGGTTGGTGAGCGTAGCGAGCAGGGGCGAAGCCCCCTAGTTTAAAGTAACGACCGTTACCTGCTACTCAAACCCGAGCCCTTTCCAGCGTATACTGCATTGCTTTTCGCAATGTCTCTGGCTGCATAGCCCTGATTTCCGATCATATATTTTCTTTCAGTCCCGCAATGGTTCTGAGCTTATTAGCACAAACGGCCCCCCCTCATTTTTGTTTGCAGTTTAACTCATTCTATTTCGTCCAAATTTACAGCAATCCTGAGCGCTATGGGTGGCCTTTTTATATCCTTCGCTCATAGAGTAAAAGGGTATATTAACTTTGTCATGAAGTTTGAAACGCATTGAAGGAAGCATCTCCGACGATATAAAAAGTATACATATATGCTCAGCATTACTTGGGGAGTCGATTGGGCGATGTCCGTCTGTCCGTCTGTCCGTCTGTTGCGACGCGTTTTACTCGGCCAATTTAAAAGCTATGAAGCTGAAATTTTGCACAAATGCTTCTTTTTGCTGCAGGCAGTTTGAATCGGTAAAATCAGACAATGGGGTCATTGGGCTGCCATACAAACCCAAACCCCCAAATTAGGTTCTTCTAAGAAAAACTTTTTTATTTCAGCATCAATTTCAACCAAATTTCTAACATGTGTGTTTCTCTTGATGACACAAAACATATGTAAGAATGTATCCAATGGGACCATGGGGTCATGGGGCTGCCATACAAACCCAACCCCCCCATTTTGGTTCTTCTAAGAAATATTTGTTAAACCAATTTCACAAAACCTTCAATTAAACAAGAAAGGTCAAAACAAATGGAATCGTTCTATGGGGCCAGGCTCCCGCATCCCCCAATAACATTTTCTGAATAAATATTTTTATTTGCTTTATTTGATGCTCTGGAAACAGTCGAAATTGGCGAAATAGTTTGTCGTGATTTTACATCTATGCTTAGGACATACAAAATTAAGATATATTGTTTCGTATAAAGGCCAGTCAAAATCGACATTAACCTCGGAATAAATGGAATACTACCGTCCTTTCGCTTATCTGTTTTAGAGTATTACTGGCTATATAAATCCATTTGCAACCCTTTGCTAATTTTTTGGCGAGCGAAAAAGAGCCATTTTTTTGCTCTTTTTTACATTTCCAACAATATTTAAAAAAAAAAGATTATGATCGGCATTTTGAAAGTAGACAAAATTTTCAATCCAATGATATCCTAACCACTTTTGTAGGTTAAATATTGACGGAGATACAAGTTTTCAAAAATAGGGTATTTTCCACAAAAAAAAGGCGAATTATAAGCTTACGTTGATTGCCGAAACGACATTTACTTGAAATTCGCAATTTTTTGGTAAAAAATACCCTACTTTGAAAAACCTGTAAATCCGTCAATATTTGACCTATAAAATTGGTTAGGATATCATTGGATTGGAAATTCTGTCTACTTCAAAATGCCAAACACAGTTTTTTATCCAGGCCAATTATTTTAAAATATATTGTTGAAAATGTAAAGAAAGAGCAAAAAAATGGCTCGCCAAAAAATTTGCACAGGGTCCCCATGGTTGCAAATCTGGATTTATATAGCCAGTAATACTCTAAAACAGATAAGCGAAAGAACGGTAGTATTCCATTTATTCCGAGGTTAGGCCTTTCTTTTGTAAAGTTTTACTGGCGTAATACGGTAAGCAAGCGAACTTTTATATGGAATGTCAAATTATGTCGTTTTATTTCAAACGATATACTAAAACTATCTAATGTCTCCTAAGTTGACAACAGTTTTTCAGTCAAACATTATTCATTCAAAGATTTAGCGTGACGTTTTTTCGGCCTGTTTGCGTCCACCAGTAATGTAGGTACGTAATGAATGATCCACAGTCAGACGATTGTTTGCGGCTTTTCTTTAGTTAAGCTTTACAAATACTGCTCCCTTACAACAGCTTTTTATAATCTTGTTTGGAAAATTTTGGACAACCCACCGAAAGCACTTGGCTGTGGAATGCTCTTGATATTTATGGGGGAGTTGAGTTTCCACTCAGACTAGGCACTTTGGTTTTGTTTAATTTTTTCTTTAATCCGACTGCATTTGACTCCTCATCGAGATCCAGAGTTATATCGCTCAGATCGTTGATTTTGTGCGAAAGTACTTAAATGTCGAAACTTCATCATACGAGTTCCACGGCGTCCCGGCAAAAAAAGTAAAATGAGCAAAATGCTATCATCGGAAAGGGGATAGAAGCGGATTTGAATCGCTTAGACTCTTATTTGGAAGAGGAAGAACAGCTTAAGAGGCTACTATTTTAAAGAAGAGGAAAAGCAGGTATCTCTAAATGTCTCCAGCCGACTGTCGGATAATATTTCTTTTAATGATTGGTTGGTGTGGATGTGAGATAAGAGGCTTCTTGGTATGGTTCGATCCTGTAGAAACAAGCAAAGCCAGAGTTTAAAACTGACATTGATCTCGCATCTCGCTATTGGAATATGCAGTCCAAGAGCCAAAAATAGCACTGATTATAGACGAGCTTATATCTAAAAATCAGAATCGGAGGCCAGTTGAATGTAATCAGAATCACCAGTAAAAGTCTAAATACGTTAAGAGGCGATTTTCGTTAAATGGTGTAGAAAATCATTCTCGACTGTCCGTGACTCTAAAATTTAAAAAATAACAGGCGTGACAGTCCAACATTGGACTCAGACCGCAGATGTGTTAGTGACGTCCAATTTCCAAGATCTTAACTGCTTTTTTGTTGAGCTGTTGAAATCAACAAGCATGCACAGCACTGTTATTTATCCCCATAAATGGGTACTCGTTTAACATCTGTGAGTGAGCTCGAAAGGCACCATTAACTGAGTTTGCTCACGGTGAGTTTTGTACCTATGACCCTGTGCACCGAAGGTGAGTGCACTTACCACTACACCAGCCCGGCTATTCTAAAATTCGCCTAACTCGACCGCGACGATTTCAACTCCTAAGAATATCTTAATGTTGAAAAAAATTCCTGCCTCCAAATCATAGGGTTTCGAAATCGAATCCCACTGTAGGTAGGTAATTTCTTGGTACTATTGTTTTCGTTGAGTGTAGTTTATTGATGCTCCTCTTGAAATAATTTATTCTTGTCCCGAGCAGTTCAGAGCAAATGTCCATTGTGGCTTGAGCGGTATGGCAAGGTGCTCCGTCTTGCTGGAACCACATGTTTGACCTGTTCTGGGCAATGGAGCGAAGCCAAGTGTTCAACATTTATCGGTCATGCTATCCACAAACTGTCAGTGATTCGCCACTCGCATTTTCAAAAAAAAAAGACTGACACTGCCTTTGACTGAAATCTGGAGCACCGGGGGAAGCCTAGGCCATTGGATATCCAACACTCTACATGGCATGGCAGCAGATTGATTATAGCAAAAAGTATAATATTCGATTAACTGCATCAACCGAAGATACTCACGATAGCAGCCGTTTGTTGGAAGAATGCTCGCGATTTTCAGCGTGAGGTGCGACAGAAGGGAGTATGCAAACTCTCTCTAAGAACTGTCGCAAAAAAGAAACAACTTGGGCCCCGTACACAGTGTCCTCAAACAGCTCCCGGTGGTCGTATCCAATGGCGCCGGAACAGGGGGGGCAGTGGGGGCAACTGCCCCTCCAATATTTTGGCTAAGTGGGCAATTAGTACTACATATATTGCACTATATTAAATATTACGAAGAATTTAATTTATATTTTTTATACATATGCAATGTACATATTCAATTTATTATTCTAGTGGATATTTTTTTTTCCATGATGGAATACCTGGTTCGCAGAAAGTTGCATACTTGAGAGAGCGAAACCATTGACCGTAGATCAACGAAAACGAGGAAGCTTTCATTCTCCTTGACAGAAAACCCTGCCGACGGTAGAGAATCTCACAGTAAGATTGGGCTGCTATGCTGAAGATTTCGATATTGTTGATATTCGCTCATAGTTAACTCTTCTAAAGAATATACCGGGAGCTTCACCTACATGTTGCGCCGAAATTGCTGATCACTTTCGTCTTTCGAAGTACATAATCGAGCACAGCGGGGTAATACGGATTAAAACATTTGACACACCTAATCCTTCTCCATGTTCACAAAGAATTTAACACCTTGCGTGCCATGTGTCACCGGTGAACACACTAAATTCGATTCCTCACAGGCCAATGTGAACATCGGTGACCACCACACAATTATTTCTCTCAAGCCAAGCAATTTTTTCAGGTTCTCCGCGATTTTCAATGGAATTTTTTGGGGTATACGTTTACGTAGTTCAGACTCAAATTCAATGTGTGTTCACTGGTGACACATTGGCCTGTGGGGAATCGTCGGCATTACAACAATTGAAATTTGTGTCATCGGTGACACACGAGATATAATGAAAAATTTAGTGTGCATTGCTTATTTCCTTTTTTGAATATTTTTAATTCTTCATAATGAATTGATTTGCCTTTCCAGTTAAATTGGGAGTTAAAATTGGCCTGTGAGGGAAATCTTTCTGTGTGTTCACCGGTGACACATCGCCGGTGGTGAATATTTTGTGTGTGTTTACCGGTGACACAATGGGAGCCAAGGTGTTAAATCTGTTTTAATTTTATAAAACCATACAAAAGAAGAAAAATATTCTCATCTTGGAGACTGGTTGGTTGGTTTCTGATCGCTGTTGTTCTCTAATATGTTTCATTATCACTTTTTGGTATCGTTTCACAGGATGTTAAAGGATGTAGAGGTCTGGTATAAGGTGACCGCCTAATTTCATATAAATTTGATACAAAAAACATCTGGACCCTCCCCCCCCCCCCCAATAAAAAAAATCGTTCCGGCGCCACTGGTCGTATCTCATGCCGATATCCTCTAAAGGATAATGAAGTCTAGAGTATTTATCTTGGAAGAAGAGCGATGATCCTATAGAAGGAACATTTTGCCGAAGTTCTAACTCGAGTAATAAATAGGTTAGGTTAAATAGGTTAAATTTACCCAACAACACACTGTTCGTGAAAATTTGGAACGAGGATTCCTGATTATCCAGGAATCAGCCGCTTTTTACCGTGCCGCTTTTACTCCAGAAGTGTTGGAAAGATAACATCGACGACCAAATCTTTGTCGACTTGAAACAGGCATACGATAGTCCTCTTAGTATAGTGACTTTAGCTCTAGACCGGAAAATTGCCTACGAGCAAAACTTTAATTTTGGTTGATTTGTTCCCTTATTTCTTAATAAACTAGTGGCATTGAATTTGAATAATTTGTATGGGAGGTACCCTTTGTTTTAATCCGATCGAAGTAATATTTGGTGGAGGGTCTAATGGGACTTAGCCTTAACGTTTACCAAAATTTTTCCCGCCTGCTGTGATTCGGCGAAAAGTTACAGGCATGTCTTTTTTTTAAATGTTAATAAGGAGTATAGGGGAATGCTTTGTCGGGGCAGCCTGAGTCTCCGTGTGGGACAGCTATATATTGTTAGGAATAGTTATCCCAATTACCATGGCTCCAATTTAATTACTTCAGGAGCTAGAGCGCCAAATGTAACTATCAAAAAATCTAAATTACACTAAATGTTTTAAGGTCTAGTATATAATCTGCCAAGAGAAGGTATATGATATAATATATCATTAGAAAGGAAATTTTGTGTAGTTTAAATCGTCTTCAAAACATTTTGCTGTAAATATTACAGTTAACAAAATATTGGCAAAAAATCATAATTTCACCCCTTTGCCACCCCCTCCCCCCCAAATGTGACGCGCAAAAAAGTCTAACTTTTTACTGCGTAATGTGGTCAGGCCATAGAACAATTTGGCATCAAAAGTCAGCTCTTTTTTTGGATGTTTGGGTTTCATCATTTTTTCAGCTAAAATCACTATACTATCTACTGAAGTTTACTGTATAACAATTTGCTACATTTTGGTATACCGGCAAAGCTAGTGCGAAGCATTAGAAGGACGATGACTAATACCGTCTCGCAGGTCAGAATGCAAAATAGACTCACTGATCTACTTTAAACTCATACTAGACTCAAGCAGGACGATAGACCGACACCGACGATCTTCAACCCTGCTCTGGAGTACGTGATGGGCAGCAGCCGAACGCTACTCATCAAGTCGATACAATTAATAGTGTACGCCAACGAAAATCTGGCGATTCCTTTGCAATACCGCCGCATAAAAAGGGCTGCATATCAACTAGAATAAGACCAAACTCATGATGCAATCAAAATCAAGAACCCCATCACAGTGGGGGACCTCAATATCGAGTATGTAGACTACTTGACTAACCTCGGTTGCAATTTGTCAAAGGACGCCAAAAAAACAAATCAGATAAAGCAACGGATACAACTAGCTAATAGTGTTATTTTGCTATCCTGCTAATGATGAAATCGAAGCTGCTGCGCAAAAATACGAAGCTCCACGTGTATAAAACGATAATTCGACCTGTGCTATGGTTGCAAAGCATAGACGCTAGCCCAAAACTCTGAAGATCGGCTTGACATATTCGAGCAAAACGGTATCCGAAAAATCTTGGGAGCCTTTTGCGAACGAGATGAATGGCGCATACAGCACAACCATGATGTCATGTGTCGAAAATCGTGAAATTGCAGCGACTGCAGTAGGCGAAACATGTACAAGGGATGAATGACGATCTAATGCCGAAGAAGGTGATAAACGCACAACGAATGGACAGAACAGCACATTGCGTGGACGACCGAGAGCTTGATGCTTGGATGCTCGGCTTCCGGAACTGGAGGACAAGGTCGTGTGACCGCGACAATTGGAGTTTAACCATACATGCGGCCAAAGCCCCACTCGATGTCGAGCCATAAAGATGAAGAAAAAAGGAAAAACTTATTCTTTTAGTAGACTCATAAATTTTGAATCAGTTATAAAATTCCACTTTCATAAATTTCATATTTTAAGAAAACTGTTTTTTTAATACTTGTTGCGACCAAAAGGCTATCATTTAGCATTCTATCCGAAGAAATTATACGATATCATAAAATTCAAAAGAAATGAAAAAAGATCAACTCGTCACGGTTAATTGACTATTAAACTTTATTGGAAAACATAAATAAACATTATGAATCCCTTAATGTTATCAAATTTGTATCTTTATTGCAGTAAACGACTTGCCTTGTCTCGAACGTATTTTACGATAAGAGTTCGTTGAATGGCAAAAGGATGGCAACTTATCATGCTACCTATAAAAGTGGTCATTGTGGGGTCATTTTTATGCTATATGAAATTATGAAAGGACTAAGAATATGTAAGTTGTTAAAATGCATGAAATATTATTAGTATATCAGTAATTTCAGTACAATCAGAAACTAGTTAGTGTCAATGTAGTTCAAAGTATTCCCCGCATCCCATTTTTTATAGGAAATTCCTTATAACTCTCCTTGAATAAATTACTACTTACTTAGAAACGCATGTAGGTTTGTATGTAACAACTTTGCAATTGCCTATACTGGCGGAGTATAATAATTCCCGAAAAGAATTCTCCGATCAGCATAAATGTAATATGCTATTCATTTTTTGTGATTCCCGCAGCCAGTCCATACAATTCTTTTAGTCCTATAGTCTGCTCAGTTCTTATCGATTTATCAAGGATTTTACATTTCCATTTTTTTCTAATACACAAGCGACCATCGAGGCCATCTCAAGAAAACGTCTTAATCGACAACGCAAAAGCCATACGAATACGACCGCTCATGTATAGAATTCGACCAGCGGCCATATCGTTTCGCATATACGACCATGGTGGCTATAAAATACATTAAGGGCCTTAGAGAAAAGCTTACTCTAAGCAAAGAACACACAAAAGGAGTCGCTACAATACCCTTTTCTCATAAAACTGGATAAGCAGGCGTTACACCGGAGAATTCAACATCGACGACTGCCGAAAAGTTGCTGATAATTTTCGAGGGCTTATTCGCAAACATAAAATCAAATGAAGGGTTACGACAGCGCAGACAAAAAGGATTATTCCGGCAAAAAGATATTAGTTTGCAACAAATTCGTCTGCGGGGAGTTTCGTGCTGATTCTGTCCCAGATGTCTGCAAGCTATACTTATATGGGCTATATATGAACCGAGATATTTTCTCCCGGTTGCATTGAAATTGCGGCAGCCGGCAGGTTTTTGTCGCATAGCGAAAGTTAAGGCAGCTATGAGGCCATTCCAAACGGTGCTATGGTACGCGAACAATGCGCTATCATTTATTTTGTGTTGCGAACAATTACTGGGTTATTCCAGGATACGACACGACGCTACTACAAACATTCCCTATTAAAGATCCCCGCATCCTTGAAACAAAACTCCTTGAGTTTCGTCTTAAACATAAAGTATTTCCCTTCTTTTCTATAGTCGAAACAAAATAGTATGTATAGCAACTCTCGGATATTTCGCTAGTTTTGCTACTGATTTTTACCCTTGGGTGGAATTTAAGGAATCTACAGGAAATGAAGCAAGTCAACCGTGCTTTGTAGTCGTTGAGACATTCGACAAGAAGGAATTGGCAAATGGAGCCCGAAAACAGAGGGATTATCTTTTGGGGGTTTCCGCTCTTAATCTCTGGATGTACCTAGCTGGTTCAACAATTGGGTAAGTGCAAATCGTAAAGGGGGCGGCTAAGATGTTTTGTATGTTATGCTTCGACGATGTTGAAAAGGGAAGCAGCTCATTAATTTTTGCAATCAGGGAACTTGGGATTACTACGCGAGAATAAATTTACTTACTGCATTGAAGAAAGTTTTCTTTCGCAAAGAATATTCAGCTACCGTGGCGAAAAGTTGCATTAAACTATACAATACATTCATGTTCTAGTACATAATATATTTTCACATTGCTTCACTTCACTCTAGTGCGGACATAAGGGAAATTAGAGTAGAATGGAGCGTATATCTTTTGAGATCATCTAGCAAAGCACGAGGAAAAAATCCTATAATAAAAAACTGAAATATTAATAAATTGACCTACGGATAGAATTCCACATTTTTCGAATATTTTTTTTATTGAAGTGCATTATGTGCTTCTTGTTTACCTGAATACATGTTGGAGCCCTAATCAGGCCAATCAACGAATGCACAAAATAGGGGTGTAGAGAACATCGAAGGTGGTGTCGATTTTTTTGTTCGGGGTCTTGTTAGGAGTAGTTAGAAGGTAAACATACTTAAATCACTCGGACCTGAGAGGTGAGCTAACGTAGGGGATGGGGGGTTTAGGGTGCAATCTTCGGGGTTTTGGGCTTTATCTCGAAAACTGTGAATCCTAGAGCTGTAGGCAAGAGTTAACGCTTGCTAAATACCCTACATATTTGTTCATACATACATACATATGCAAAATTTTTAACGGTTCTTCTTGTGCAGTATTTAATTTGCTTTCAGTTGATCGAATTTTCATTGCCTGGTCTTAAATCAATCAAAAGTTTAACCCTTAGATGACCAACAAGGTCCCTATGGCGTTTTCCACTTTGAGCCATTTGAATATAGTACAATCGAAACGGCTCAGCTCCCTTGACTTCTTTAATCAATATATGTTTAGATGCAAATGCAATGTGTTTCGAATTATTTCCTTAAAACTTTCAATCATAACCAGCAGGCTAAAGTGATATATGGCGGTGTAGCCCAACTAGGTCCACTGGGACCTTCATGTATTAACATCAATTGTATACACGTTATTTGTGAATTCATGCGAAATGAGAACGAAAAGAAATTTTTAATTTCAATTTTATTGTTAAAAATCGTTAAGTTCTGGCAAATTCAATTGAAAAGGGAAATAAAAACTAAAGTCACCGCTAGTGGGCGCATTCGAGCTTATAACGTCATAACCATACCCAGGGCCGCATTTAGCCTCTATGGCGCCCCTGGGTAGTAACCAAATAGCCGCCCTCCGCCACTGGTTAAATTTGAAATTAGTGGTATACACATGCTAGGAAAAACGCTAGCTGTGCTGTGAGAAGAAAATTTTATATTTTCACGCGCGAGTGACCGATGTTATTTTGTTTGCTTGGCAAAATGGTACTTCCGAGGAATGGGGCCAGGTGAAGGTCCATCGGGTTAGGACCCTTCCCGAAATTGTTTAAAAAGGCATTGAAATCCAGCATCCATTACATCGAATGTAAATTTTCTTCACAGTGTGTTCAGAATGTTTGCTAATAGTCTAAAAAAAAATGGCATATTTGGTCGGCAAAAATCCTACATCGGAAATTTTTTTGGATTATGGTTGGGGATGGTCCCCAGATTATATGGCATTAAAAGTCCCAACCGATTGTGGGTCCGAACTAGGGACACTGGGCCACACACACAGAATCCATGGGCGGCCTAGAGTTATTTAATTTAGTTTCAGGAATTCCTTGATTGTTACAGGAATCTGGAGCGGAGAAAGTCGAAGCGAAACTATCTCCCGGAGCGAGCAGCACTTTTTTGCTCGTCGAAGCGGAGTGGATCGACTTCTTTTTGTAAAAATTCGGCCATCTCCGAAATATTTGAAATAAAAACTATTGGATTGATATTTTAGCCTGATTTATTCTACTTTTAATTACATGTAAGATTTGTATAATATTCAAACGTTTGCGCTAAATTTCGTTAGCCATAATCTTTATTCATATCGTGCAAAAGGATACTGTCAGAATATGGCAAATTTGTTCGAGTGGTAGCAGAGCGATAAAATTGTGCCGCTCCGGATTCCTGATTATTACACCCAAAAACTCCTCAAGGCTTCATTTTAAAATGGATACTGAAGTACTTACTAGATCCCTTCCCTTGTTTAAGCTAACGCCAATGCGAAAATACTTTCAACTTCTAGACTCACTGAACTACGCGCCACCAGTATGATACTCGGAATGAATGCTAAAAGAATTTTGCATGAAAGTTAAGCCCCAACTTCTGTAGATGACTAGACTTTTTTGTAGACTTTTTTTCAATTTAAGTTAACTGTTCGATTGGGCGCCCTAGAATATATCTCACATGAGTAAATTGGAAAGATGAAATTAAAGTTTTTGTCTAATTATGTCAACTGCTCTTAGTATTTCCAAAATGCTACTTTCACAGAATTTGAAACAAAGGGATACTTTCGAAAATTGCCGCCCCTCAGAATCTGCCGCCTCGGGTAGTTGCCCAGGTTGCCCATATGGGAAATCCGGCCCTGACCATACCCAACGTAGTCCAGGGCCTGTTGCTAGAACTGTTGCGGATCCTTTGAGAATCGTCATGTCAATCATCACTGATGAAATCGCTGACATTATCCGCGAGACAAATAGAAAGGGGAATAAACGCGCAGCAAAATGGAATTCCAAAAACCAAAAATCAAAACCATGGCAATGCACTACATTGGCCATCAATGTGCCTGTCTAGACAGTTTCAATTTTCGTTCGTCTTCATCATTTTGACAATTGAAACTTGAGATGTATGCGCTATTGAAGAAACGCATTCATTCTTGAACGCAATTGCCAATGTTAAATATTAACAACACATCATCTTATTCATACAATTCATGAAAGAGTTTATCATTTACCCGTCCTGACCAAAGCCGTGACACATATTTAATGATAAATAATGAACAGATCTGGATAGAATGAGACATTGATCTCTTCTGTTCACTTGACGCAATCAATGACACGTTCAATATTGAAAGTGGATACGGAGCTTGAAGACGATAGTGAAGACGAAAGCGCACATGTGTGGATATAGCCAATGAATGTCACGCTTATAAAGGGATTTTGCTGAATTCGGGTTGCCATCAATCGAGTTCAGAGCCTCTAAAAGAATTATGGAGCGATGCACATTTGCCTCTATACAGCGAAAAGTGGAGGTAAAATTTCCATTCAAATAGAACAGATGATGGAACAGTACAGAGAGGGGAGAGTGGTTATAAAGCAGCTAAGGCCAAAATCCGCTTCAAAAAAATAAACAGAAAGAATGATTCGACTTGATAATAGCAGCACTCGGGGAGGCGGGGCTTCAGGAAAGCTGCAATAGACGACATCTGATCCATGGTAATGACCAATTTGGAAAAGGCCTATACACGACACGAGTCCATGATTGTAGAAGAGCAATTGTCAAAACCAGCAAACTACGGTATCAAAATATGGTGGCTTTGTGATGCAAAATCGTATGACGCTTTGAAAAAGATGAGTTACAGTGGAAAACAGCCTGACGGAGAACGGCAAACCAACCAGGAAGAAAAGGTGGTCTAGAGTTGGTTCACCGCTATGAAAGAAGTGGACGAACTAGGCATCGCAGCTTAAATCAAAAGAGATTGTCTTTTTGGGACAGTTCGAATCAACAAAATGCTTCTGCCACGTGATTTCTTAAAGAACTGGTCTCGGGCAGTGTTTAGCATTTTGTTTGGGTTTTACTTAAGCGATGTGTCGTTGTGCTCCTACGTTCCAAAAAAAAACAAGTGTGTTTTGTTGCTCTCACCAGAACTGACAATGGCCCAGCATGAAACCGCTACTCATTACGGACTACAACACAACTCCAACAAATCCAGTGTTGACGCAATGGACCAAATATTAGTAAATTAACTTTTTAATTTTGCCGGGATAGGTTACGGCGCTAAACACAGATGCCGCTCCGCCATTGGCTTCAAGTGGAAATCGGCCTTCTTGCAGTTTGTGCCGTAACTCAACAAATAAACAACGCAAAACTTGTTACTTTTGCTTTGTCTGCCGAAATCCTCTTTGCGTAGAACACTCAACTGGTTTGAAAAAATGCACTACGTGTAGCTCTACAAACGAAAGTGCCTAAACATCATTAGACAAAAAAAAAGAAAAACCATCAAACTAAATATACGATTTATATAAAAACATAAATATTTATATTAAAAGGAAAATAAATTGTTTTTTCTTTATTTCAAACTGTTAGAGGGGATTCACACTACTGATAGGATTTACTAAAGCCACTAGATTAATCGAGTGGAACCCTGCCTACTAGATCAAATCGTGTGTCATTAAATTTAAAATGCATCTTAGAATGTACTTGCATTACTTCAATTACAGTACAATATGGTACAACTGTTACCTTAATCTAGGATTTAGGAAATCTTGTCGATAGTCTGTAACCCCTTTTCCTATAATTTTATACTACTAAACGTTTAACATTCAACCTAAAAAAATGATAATTCAACGAGACCGAGTTCTAATCGTGCGAATAGCACGATGAGTGTGTACCCTATACCCATGTACAGACCTAGAAGGCACGCAAAATCCAAAATATTCAATTTCATATTTTTTTAGGGGAAGGAGGACCTGGGACATCTTCATTATCTTATCAAGGCATCCAACGGCTACCATTTGATACTAATTTGAAGCTTTTCGCGACATTCTATCAAAAGATATGGCTGAATATAACTTTGTAGGGAGGTAGGGGTAGGGGTAGTCAGACCTACTCCACTTTCCATTAACTCAAAGTATATGTCAGAATGAGACATTGATCAAAATTTCAAGTCGATAGCGATATTCTACCGAAAGTTATGGCTGAATTAAAATATCAAGGAGGGTTAGTTTGTATGGGAGGTAGGGGAACCCGTTATCCGATTTGGCCCATTTTCAATACCGTCCAAGATTTTAGCAAAACAAACATTTACCAATGGGACCAAACGGCTAGCTTCATTATTTTGGGAGTTATTCTGCTAACAGACAGACACACGGACAGATAGACAGACATGGCTTATTCGATTCAGGGACCGACCCTGATCATTTATATATATATTTTGCCATACCTCCGGAGGCTTCTTTTAGGTGTTACATAATATTGGCGTAACAAAAACAATATACCCTATACTATCTTATGGGTATAGGGTATAATTATTATTCGCAGATGAAACTATTATAAGTATCATTGTATAGAGTAGGTCCCTAGGGACTTTGGTGGGCTTTAACCGTTGGTAAAGTTGTCGGTCATCTGAGGGTTAAGAGCATAAACCAAGCTTCCGAATTTTATTTTCTCTATTTATAATATAAAAACAAACATTGTGGAAAATAGGGAGGGGATGACGATTTTTTAACTACTAATGGAGCATGTGCGTTGACAACTAACCGTGTCTAATCGTCAACGTTTCAACGACAACAGAGTCAGGATGTGATAGGGTTGTCAGCCATACCACTTCCTGGTCGCATTTTTGTTTACTATTCTTTGATAAGAACATCTCCTTTCTTCTTCTGAATAATAAACGTGCGACAGGCAATCCCGAGTATTGAAAACTCGTTTCTATCTTCTTCTTCCTTGCCTCGTTTTTTATACCGCTCCATGGTTCCGCGTTGCTCGACCTGCTTACATCATTTTATTCTAGCTCCATTATTTCTAATTTTAGTACCTTAAGTGCAGAAAACTAGGGTTAATTTTAGCTCGAATTCAATACAATTCAATTCATACTGCCCCTAAAGATCTGCAATTGGTAAAATCTATTCAAAGTATGTCGAAATCGAGCCAAAATTAACCCTAGTTTTCTGCACTTAAGGTACTAAAACTGTTAGAAATAATGGAGCTAGAATAAAATGATGTAAGAAAGATATGATCGTAAGACTATGCGTCAATTTTTAAAAGAATCGTACAAGCACCTACCCTTGGCAGAAGTTGGAGAAAATTGAGATGGAAAAAAAGATTGTTTTTGGGTAAAATCACGCAAATTTGACTTTGAAGCTCTGTAAAAACCAAACCTCTTATTCGATTTTAGTGTGGTTAGTTTCATTTAATAGGTAAATTTGTTGGCTATAATAATCATTTTATTTCACTATTATACCTGGTCTAGCTGTGGAGATGTAAGGCTTTAAGTCGTGCAAGAAAATAATTTTTTCAAAAATCTTTAAATGCCTGTGGCAGCGAAAGGGTTAAGCTGAGGGGGTATGTTCCGTACAACTTTTTTGCTGGAAATCAACTGAGGAATCATAATCCGGTGCGTTTATGCGGCAGTTTCCGGACACCCTGTATACACGCAATCGTACCTAAAATTCATGTGAACCGATTGCTTTTGTTATAGTATAGAGAGGATTGAATGCAAAATAACTGCTCATGCTGATGACGTAGCTATCGCTTTTAGAGGTAAGTCCCGCTGTGCAAGGGGAGGTTTGAATATAGAGCAGCGTTCATCATCAAAACAGGAAGGAGGAACAGATATGATCAGCTACTACCCGTTAAGTCTATTTATTTATCGAGGGTACTAATGCAGCTGCAGAATGAAGATAATGCATGGCGTAGTTTCGATGGGCAGAAAACAACAATTGTGCAACGTACTAGGCTCAAATAAGGACAAGAAGAAAAAAATTACAATCGATCAGAATTCACAGTGTCCCATGGCTGTGGATTGCAATAAGACGTAAGTACATTAGAGAGCGGCATCTAACAGTCAAGTGAAATGTACATGCACCGAAAACGGACAGTGCCAAGAGGAATAACAAGGACCTCGGGACGCTAAAGCCAATGAAACGGAGACATATGGTGGTGGCAGAGCATAAGACGTGGACGACGTGGGAATGAAATCAATAGAGGATACATCTCGGAACCACGGGCTGGTTTTGAGCATAGGTGGTACCATTAGGGCATGATTGAAGATGATCAAGTCCTGAAACACTTGGTTGAGTCGCACTCTACGATGCTAGTAATCTAGAGGTCCGAAGATCGAATCTCTCAATATGATATACTTTCCGAAATGATATGCAATGTAACGTTGACTGGAAATTGCCTATAAACGGCTGAGTTAACACACCATGGCCCCACATTGGGCTTTAGGGTACTGATAAGAAGAAGAAGACACATTTAAATTTCCCTATATATATTGAAGCAACGCCGTTGACATCACTTTGATTTTCAGCGATCAATGTGACTTCAGCTCGGGAACTTTGTAGATTATCTCTCAAAATTTTCTAGCGTTGTGGGCTTTCGCTGAATATTTTTATTTTGTAGGTCTTCTGAACTACTCCGAAATATTTTATTTCGGCTGGAAAACATGCGGCAGAGTGTAAGCCATATAAATTGAGAGTGTGAGCTGCGAAAGGCGAGTAAACAGCATTTGGATTTTTTTGGAGTATGTGGCTTTGAACTCCGTTGTATCGGCCTTTCGAATTACTTCCGTTGTTGTATCCTTGTAAAAATTAAATTAGCGATTGCAGTACCAGTTGTATTTATTGCAATCCAGAAAAGCAAGAAATCTTTTTTGAATACTGAAAAACTTTCTCTTTGGGTCAGGGCATAGTATTTTACACACCTTCGTTCATTTAGAATCACTGATTTTACATGCTGAGCGCAAATCTCAATAAACGTGTTCTGGATTTCAGCCGAAACTTTAAGGCGAAATATGTAATTATTTCTCATATAATATAAGAATTAGTACGAATCTTCATACAAGTGGTGTGTTTTAAAATTAAATATGTATTTGAAGTCAATTGATTATTACAGAAATTAATCGTAAATCGCCGGATAGTGCTTTGAGGCCGGCTCGCGGCGCAGCGGGTCGTGGGGCGCCACGCGCTTTCAATTTTCCCCGCTCTAAGTCACCAAAAGAATCAACTACGGCAAGCGCGAATCCGCAGTTTCCGGTCAACGCGCGATTCACCGATTTTCAGAATAAAAAGGAAGAAGAGATTTTCTTTAACACTATATTGAACCGTTACTTAAAATTAAGGAAGCTACGTTAGATTGGTCCGCCGACGGAAAAGAAAAACACTTAATTAACATATGCTTAGGCCTAGAGAGATAATCTACGTCGAATCGACGTACAGAAATTTTTCTTTTTATTATATCTCATAAGTGAAGCTTTATAATTTGTCGGTTCCAAGATTTAACTCAATTCATGTCTGTAGGCGTAATTACGTGGCAAAATTATTGGCTTGGGTGTCACGCAACCTAAGATATTGGGGGGGGGGGGGGTCATCAGTCAAATATACGTCGAATCGACGTATGATTATCTTTAATATCAGTAAAAACTGTAGGACAAATTTGTACTGAACAATATTTTAATTGCCCTGAATTGACATTTTTATAAATCTTCATAATGTGGATGTGTATTTACTTGGATATAATCACTAAAAGTCTGTTTCGATAAAAATATCCTTTATTTTAGTCTATTGAAAGGACAGCCCACTTTTTCCTAGAACCACTTTCTTATAAAATTAATATTATACAGGGTGTCCCGCATAAGGTGGTCAATACTGTAAGGGTTGATAGCGCAACTTGTTTCAGCAAGAAAATTACCGATACAATTGGAATTTTTTTACCGTTACCTTGTTATCGCTCTTTTTGTGGAAGTCATCGAAAATCGTGACTTATCATGCAAAATCATAATTTGCAGCCGTCCTGATGACCTAATCCAAGATTTAATTTCAGTTTCAGAAACTACATAAAATTAACTATTCGATAGGATAGACCGAGGCTAATTTCGGGCGCGGCCGAAATTTGGATACCCTTCGCTCTCTTCCGGGCTAAAAGTTTTTGCGGGCGTACCTACCACTTGTATTTAACCCCCACCCCTTCCCTTTCCTTCAGTCTTCTCATAAATTCCGTTGCGTCGACAAAACAATATTTCTGTGGGGTTTGTTTGGAATAAGTGGGCAAATAAAAATATTTACTCAGGAAATTTTATTGGGGGATGCGGGACCAGAGCCCCATAGTAGGATCTCATTTGTTTTGACCTTTTTTGTTGCTTCGATTAACACACATTAATTCAAGGTTTTCTGAAATTGGTGTGAGAAATGTTTCTTATAAGAACCAAAATGGGGGGGGGGGGGGGTTGGGTTTGTATGGCAGCCCCATGACCCAATGGTCCGATTTGATCCATTCCCACATATGTTGTGTGGCATCAGTAGAAATACATTTGCGTGGAACTGGGTTGAAATCGGTGCACAAATAAAAATGTTTTTCTAAGGAGAACCTAATTTAGGAGTTAGATTTGTATGGCAGCCCCATGACCCGAAGGTCCGATTTGATCCATTCTTACATATGTTTTGTGTCATCAAGAGAAACACATTCTTATGAAATTTTGTTCAAATTGAGACACAAAGTTTTTCTTAGAAGAACCTAATTTTTGGGGTTAGGTTTGTATGGCAGCCCCATGACCCCATCATTTGATTCCATCAATTTTCATATATTTTTTGTAGCATTTATGGGGATGCTTTTATGCGAAGTTTGGCTATGATTGGTTTATAAATAAAAAAGTTTTTCTTAAAAGAACTCAAATTGGGGTGCTAGGTTTGTACGGCAGCCCCATGACCCAGTGATCGAATTTGGGTGAATCAAACATACAAACAGCCTGCGACAATAAGAAGCACGTGCGCAAAATTTCGGCTTGCTAGCTTCAATACCCGCCGAGTAAAACGCGTCGCAACAGACAGACAGACAGACGGACATCGACCAATCCCCAAGTCATGCTGATCATATATGTATACTTTTTATATGGTCGGAGATGCTTTCTTCAATGCGTTACAAACTTCATGACAAAGTTAATACATATACCCTTTCACTCTATGAACGAAGGGTATAAAAATGCTTACTATTGAAATGCTGCTGAGTGTATTCACAAATTGTGATCATTTTGGAAACAGCGATAATTTTTTCAAGTTTGCAAATCGTACCAATGTCCACACCGCTATCTATTATGCTTAGGCATGGTACAACCTGTTCTTCTTGCGGATCAAGTCAACCGAGTCCCACTTCCTTGACGGAATAGGTTTCTAAGACTAGGTTTGTGATCTATTTCGTGTATAATGAAAGGAACAAATCCGGTTTTAACGAAAAGCAGTATAATTAAATATTAACTTAAACCATGATATTATTTTTGCAAGACGACAAGTGCATTGTGTATTTTAATTGATGGTTTGGTGTAGACAAAGTTTAGATGGCGCAACTAAAAGCAAAAGGACACAAAAGCATATGTATATTCTCACGACAATTCTTACGGTTCAATTACATCGATTCTGGCAACCGTCGGGATTCTCGGCGATGTTTCAAAATCGCTTCATTTAGTAGTATCCTCACTGTTTACTCGCTTACAGCTACCCATTAAACAGATACCCTGCACTTCGTGTCGATTTCATACAAAAAAAATACAACTAGTGTCTCTTCCTCAGACGTGACGCGGCTCTCATAAGATGTAAAATTGTAAAAAATACTAAACTACTAAACTAGACTAGCAGAAGCAACTGAGCATTGTTAAGCTTGTTGGTTCAACATTCAACACACTGCATTCATTCCACTGAGGAATTCATAGGTGAAGGCAACAATGGAGGATTTAATTTAAACCCTGCATTAGTTCTGTCTTCTAATATTTATCTATATCTATAAGAAGTCTTCTCATAAAATTGTCATAAGTAAGGTATCTTTAAAAATAAAAGATCTCAAAATTTCAAAAGACAAATACTTTTTATAAATACATATATTATTTGTTAGCATGTGTGTTAAACTCCTATCATAACCTCATAATCAATAATTGAGTGACATGAACGAGCTATGCATATTCTATTTGAATAGATCGTATGATTATACTCTATCCTAAATTTCCTTTTCCTTTCAAATTATTATCATAGCAATATCAAATCTAGAATCCACTCGACATAACAAAAAATCACATTCAACTGCAAAACACAGCAAAACAAACACTTTATAATTAATAACCTATCTAAAGTAGAATACACCAAGAGTAAAACACTTGCATTGAGTGATGGGTCAATTTTTCAACATCTTCTCTGCTGGATACCCAGTCACAGTGGATTTGAAAGGAACTTTAATGCAGACCGTATCGCTCGTAATGCGACTTTTATAACATTAGACGCCGACCGAAACAAGCTGAAAGCCCCAATCGCTTCTTGTAAACTGGCAATACAAAAAACCGCGATGCACAGAGCTAATGCGAGATGGTCTGGCGGTACTACATGTACTACAACAAGATTGATTTGGCCACGACTTGACGCAGCCAGGTCTACTATTCTTCTGTCAATAGACAGGAAACATATCGGCAAGGTTGTCGGGACCATAACGGGACACTAGCCTATCGGGGAGCACGCCAGGAGGCTCAAAATTCCCCATAACGACTTCTGTCGCAGTTACAATGACGAAGAAGAGGAAGAAAGTGTACATCATTTTCTATGTCATTGCCCGGCCCTGGCCGAGAAACGTAGACGTTTTCTTGGGTCAATGTATTTTTATGATACAGATGATCTGCGTGATGTGAGCCCACTATTGCTCAACAAATATATTGCCAGCACGGGCTGGTTCTCGACTTAGGCGTCAACTGGCCGGACGTTTCAATCGGTGGTATCACAATGGACCTATTTTTGGTCTAAGTGTGCTAAGTTTGATTACTTAGCGACCCCTTTACCTAACCTAACCTAAAACACTTGCATTTATCTATCTTTTCAAGTTTTATCTCGCCCCGTACCTATTCATCATCTTACTCTTAAACCGCGTCAGTCAAACAATATTAAAATCTACTTTCAAATTAATTCCCAGATCGAATCTCAAATCGAGTCATTGATATCAACTCCAGACGTGCTCTCAAATCGAGTCAGTAAGACTTGATCCGTACCGATTCTTAACAGATCGAGTCTCAAATCGAGTCATTGAGATCAACTCCGGACGTGCTCTAGAATCGAGTCGGTAGGACT